>NMRA01000022.1:0-174876 GCA_002633005.1 Phoronis australis | reverse complement strand
CTACACTGCAGACAACAGACAGTGCCGGGCACCGGGACTGCGATCGACTTGTCTAACAACCGTGAACAGAACAAACAAAATGAAAGACAATGTATCATATTATTGAATAACAGACAATCCTTACCTTTCTGGATCCTTAGGAAACCTACAAAATGACACGTCTGGGGTTTTCGTGGATGAATTCATGCAATTTATCGCACTGCAAAATGCGTCCGTCCCCATTGTTTTGGCGCTTCCTGGTTGACCGTAGCTTGTTCACCACTTGGCGGCGCTAGTAGTAGCGGTAACAGCGAACTCACAAGTGAACTCTCCTATACTACTACACTCCTTGCTCAGAGACAGAGCTAGAGCCAGAGGAGACAGCCACAGCACAGGCACCTTTCCCCTAGGATGAACGAGGGCCCCGAGTTCCTAACTCTATTGGCGTTAATCTTTAATTCATACAGACAGTGTCTCGCCAATGATTACCGAGTTAAAACAGGTCACAGGTTTACAGCTTATGAATGGGGCTAAACTTACGTCTTCTTCCCACGGTTCATCTTCCGCGCTGGCCATGTCTCGAAGTCAAGCTTGACCTAGATCCGGGTTCTTTGGGTCCTGGAAACGGAAACGGAAATAAACTGTCTATCTGCATTTGTTATGTTTTCGTTGGAGCGAAACAAACTCTCTGTGGTAAGTAAAGGATAACGTTCCTTTTATGTCCATCCGCATGGAAACTTGTATCCGTCATTCAGTTACCGAATATAGAGTCTACTGTCCGAAACTAGAATTTAAAGACATCCGACGGCGACACTGACCAACCGGCTGCCGTTTCACTTTCAGATTTGCGCACAAGTTCTTCACAACAAAACAAAACTAAAGTCAACAACAGTCACTAACCATTTTTCTGCTGTGCGTGAACTTGGAATCCTGCTTAATCCCAAGATTAAGCAGAAGTGAGTGTTGCGTAAACTGGGAATTGAATATTCTTAAAGGCAAAAAGGTGAAATTTTTGTTCGGTGGAAATAATTTTTGTAATTATTGTCCTCGCGATCAACCATTTTCTCCTTTACTGTAACTTGTGTCGCTGAACCAGAGGAATATGTGAATGGCTAAATAGATTATTGTTTGTTGAAACTGATCACCCGTAGTTGAAAAGTTTGGTTAAAATTGACATTATTTATTCAAATGCAACTTGATTTCTATGAACATGAATGTGATTATTTGAGTGAACTTGTCAAGTTGCCTTGTGTTTTCCAAGTTCACGCAACACTCACATCCGCTTAATCTTGAGATTAAGCAGGATTTCAAGTTGACGTACAGCAGTTCTATAGTAGCTGCATAACTTTTCTTGGTCCTGATTGCACACCCATTCATTTACATGTGAAAGCTCATGGTTAAGTCGTTTTTAAGTTTCCGCATAAAGTCCTAGTTAAAAATGGGATCTGTCCTGGCCTTTGCATGCAAAATTGTTTGCGTAAGTCGTCACCAATTGACTTGTATATGGTCATGATAGTTTGATTTCATGTAGACAGTTAAACAGTACTGCCGTCTCAAGTGGCCAGTGAAAGTAGAGATGGTGGCCACCCGATTGGCCATCCATATGGCGGAAGCTTTTCAGCGAATTATGCCTCAGTTTGATTAAACCATCAAAATCATGTTGCTATAAATACCTTTTGCATATAGACGGACACCTTAGGAGGCAGTTGGTGTCTTTTACTCTTCCTAGCTGTCATAATTTTCCCCAATAAAAATTTTTTTCGAGCAGTTCTTCGATCAGTTACCCAAATCATCAAGTGGCCATTTTTGCACTGCTTGCACCAAGAGATATGACGTCATATCCCTTGGCATGAGCAGTGTAAAAATGTAACCCTGGCAGCCAAGTTTCAGGCACTAGTGAGCTTAACGAGATCACTAGTGTAGTGTATTACTCATTAGCTTACTGGTGTAATTTAAAATTTTTCATGCTGTAGCAATGATGCTGTCAAAACCGAAATGGCTCTTTCGGGATTTTGGTAACTAAATGCAGGCCTATTCGGTATTTGGAAAGAAATGTTGATTGCGAGAATATTTCTTCGAGTTGGAAGGAATAAAAAATATCAGTGGTTTCTTAAGGTGTCTGCATGTTCAAAAGGAACTTATAGCAACGCAAGTGACTTTGTTGGCTTAGTCAGTGTGAAGCAAAACTCGCCAAAAAGCTTCAGCCATGGGTATTGCTAGAGTGCATGCAAAGAGCTGTCAAAGTTAGACATTAATCATAAAAATGTTTCAACTCTGTACAACACAGTCTCCAATGCATCCTCATTGGCTAACCTCAATTACTTCTCCATAGCATGGAATGGTTTTAATCAGACTTGGTGTCTCGCATCCTGTAGTTTTTCTGTCGTCCTTTAACAAGTAAAATACATAGGCATGCATGTACGTACTTGCGGAATAGGCTCATCACCCACATGTGAAACATTTGAATAGAAAAAATATTTCGCACATAGGGTTTCACGGTAATTGTTTTATTCAAAGAAAAAACATTTACAATGAATTTGGATCTAGAAAATATAAATCATGGCGAAAACAACTGAAATCTGAACTTATCAAAGTACACATTCTTACCATCAGAAATTGGTGATGTAAAAATTGATACACATCTTTTATCCCAAAGCCTGTACATGTATGTCGCACTTAATTTGTCACAACGATGGATAATTTGTTTTTGAACGGCACCAAAAGGGACGAGTTAAGTGAGGTAGCTGTTATACACTCAAGCCTTTCTTGACAGTATCTATGTAAGGCTGTCCTGGTGCTAGGGGTTGTAGTTCAATTTCAAGTTCACACGAAAGACTTTTCTGATTTTAGGTCTCTGTTTTTCACCAATGGTACAGATTTGTGGTGGCAGAAGAGCCATCAGCTTCATTTCCTTGCAACTTGGACAAGACACGTGGCTTAAAGTCACGCTTTGTAAACTAAACCTTTTATCTTTTATTCCACAGATAATTTGCACGAACCAGGAGGTCGTCATTGGTGTGCGTAGTTGAAAGACATGGCGGGCATTTTTAATCAAATTGCACCAATCACAGACCACTTGTTCTTGTGTAGTGCTATGGCTATTTCTCCAGAGAGGCTGAAGGCAAAAGGGATAACTCATATCATCAATGCAACCATAGACTTCCCCTGTCTGGATGCCAAAAGTTTTGAAACAATACGTATCAATGTAAATGATGAGCCGCATGCTCAGCTGGCACCGTATTTTGACAAAGCCGCTGACTGGATCCAGAGGAATCGGCAAAGAAACCAGAAGACGCTGGTTCACTGTATGGCTGGCGTCAGTCGCTCTTCATCCCTTTGCATAGCATTTCTGATGAAGTACCACAAGATGACGTTGAGGCAGGCGCATGACTTTGTCAAGAAGAAACGGTCTGTCATTCGCCCTAACGTTGGATTCTGGCGACAGCTGGTGGAGTACGAGAGAAAATTGAAGGGACGGAACTCTGTCAGTATGGTGTCGTCTTCAATGGGGCCTATCCCTGATGTTTACCAAAGCGAGTCGAAGAATATGGTCTGGGTAACCACCTATAATAGTGCTTATGGTAGGAGATGATGTTGTTTATGGGCAAATGCTTTACACAAGTTTACATGGATCAATGCTTTCCAGTTTTGCAAGCTTTATTTAAAGTCGTCTTGTTTCTCGTCGTGTACTTTGAGAACTCATTGAGGAATTAGAAAGATTTACCTTGTGGTTGATTTTGTCGAGTTAATCATTTGCCTTTTTGTTTATTTCGTTCAGATAAAAGAAATTATTTAATAGGTTAAACATGTATTGGTTACGATAAACATAACGCTTTGACAAAGTCTGACAATGTGCCATGACATGAGAACATTGCAAGTACTTCCTGGGTAGCAGGATTTCTTCTTACTAAGAATTCGTTATTCAAGTTCATATGCACTGTTATCCTTTGCATGGACATACTGGATTGTTATGCTTTGTTTTGAACTGAAATCTATTGATCACGATCTTTTGTGATGGTGATTTCTTGTGCATTTTCTTCAACATTAATGGCTTTTGCCGTATTAGTTGTAACTTGATTTTGTCAGAGTATTTGTGTTTATTGAAATATGCAGAGGAGGGGCCAAGGAGTCTACAACCCACTCTCTGCCTCTTGCATTAGTGTGACAGGTTGTTTAAAGGGGCACTTCTCCGTGCTCAGCTGGATTCAATGCGTTTCACTCTCATAAAATCGATATCATAGCATCTCTTTGTGATGGTATTCTAATCCGTTATCAACGAGTCCATCAAAATCATCAACTACTAACGCTTCAGGGTGTACCGGGTTTGGCCAACCGTGCTGATACCTTTTTCTTGGAGTTGTCAAGTAGCTAGTCTACATATTGGCAAGTCTGGCTATACATTAAAAATTACCAGGCCCGAAAGAGTCTGCAGGAGCTCTTTTGGAAATGTTCTCTTCTTGCATCCAATAAACCCTGGGAGGTTCTTTCAAAAAAGGGTTGTGCTTTTCGGAAATTTGGCCACCCGTAGTCATGGTTTTTTAAAAAGTATACTTTAAAAGTATGTTTCACATGGAAGGTTTTACATTGTCGACTTGTTCGCTGCCAAACAGAAATCTGACATTTCTGTTGACTGTGGTCCTTTAGTTAAAAAGTGAAAAAGTAGCCCTCTTTTTCACATGTACGAGACCTGTGAAATGATCTTAAGAAACTCTGTGGGGGCTTTTCACTTTAACTTTGTTTCTGAAGGAGCCCTTGTAAGAGCTCCATCTTGAGAAGTGGTTCTTTAAATAATTCTCGGTTATCATATTCCGCTGCTGTATCTAATGATATAAACCTGATTCCAGTGACTTTTTGTTGACATCAAATGAGTGATCATGTTTCATTTACAACTCTTGCAGATAATGTCTTCACTAAACCTTGGTGCTTTCAGCTTTACTTGTTGTCAGCTAATGTTCCGTTATCGCAATCGGAGTGATAAAAGCAGTATTCAACTAAAAACACTTCTCACTGTGTCATACCGGAGTATGTGTTTGTTTAGATGTTAAGTTAATCCCCACAGTTGTCTGCTGGTCACACTTGCCAAGTTAACAGAACCTGCAAGTTTTCATACATGCTATAAATGTTTGAAGGCTAACGAGGGTTACAGAACATTACCTCTAGTTTTAGAGAGCTAGATAGAAAATCATTATGCCAAAACAGGGTTTAGTAGCCCTTTAAATTAACTGAAAACGAAGTACTACCAGAACATGAATGAGTGTTCCTAAGCATATTTTTCTGCCGACAAGATTATGCAATGTCATTTGATGGTAAAATGGTAGAGTTCTGCATTTCTGTAATCTGCGATGGTACGAGCTGTCTTCTTAAATGTCGCTGCTGAAAAAATTAGATGAAGTTGGATGTTTAGATATGTTTACTGTAGTTACGTTACAGTGGACACTTTTTAAAATTTGAACCCTCCGTCTATGCTAAACATATCAAAATGTAGAGTTGAGCTGTCAATCATGTCAAATCTAATTCAAATGAAAACTGTGGGAACAAAACGTTGAGTGTATTATTGCAAAGTTATTGTATTTATGATTACCGTTAGAATGTTAGATTTGATGTTCACTATTTATTGTATTTCACATTTAATAGACATGTATTTCTAAATTACTTTGAATTCTTGTTTATACTTTGAATCAATAGTCTTTGAATCAAAGTCTAGTTATTATAAACAACACCAATGGCATTTTACAAAAATAACAACTTCAGGGTCAATAAAAATATTATTTGAATATTGACTGTTAGATATATAAGATCAGGATATGTGATGAAATACGATAATCTAGTCCGTTACATGCACACAGAGATAATACGACAAGTTAAATAAAAACTGTACATACATGTACACAAAAATATCCAAAAAACACACGTCCCCAATCAACAAGGGAATGTACATGAAAAACAAAGGTTGAGCATAAAAATTGAGAATCATTAGTTAAAGCTCAGTTACATTCAAAAGATAATTGACTTTCAATTTAATTCCAGCTGCTCTAATAGCAGCTTACTATTAAACAAAAGCAATGAATAGATTGCATGGTGTGACTATCAACAAGCCTTCCATCACCAATTGATTTAGACCATTAGCTGTTATGCAATTGGCCACAAATTGTTCCTGTCAAAATAGATTAGGAAGGTGATTTTTAAGCCTTGAGAACGCCTCACAGTTTGTTATTCCTTGTGTCCAGGCTCTATAAGTCCACATGTCATAGCGGATCGTTTCATACGCCGTGCATGGTCTCGACCAATAGCGCCAATCAATTTTTTCTGAGTCCACAAACCAATACCCGTTGGACTTAACAGAGGTCAGCTATACAGCCGCAAGTGGTCTAAATCAAAAGTTAAAAGTTAATTTAATAGAACGCGAGTTTATAGCCACTTTTACAAACATGATGCGTCAAAAATTAGAAGCAGCATTGACAGTTTGTCATTTGCTCTGCACTCTGGGAATGTAATAAACTTATGTCCAACACTTTCTATAGTTTGGAATTGGAAGTTAAGCAGTTGGAAAATCACTACCGAACTGAAGACTTAAGTTTCATCAATGGAAGTGGTGTCGAGTTGTTTGTTACTCACATTAGAAATGCTTTTTGGAGTTGGGCCAAATTGCCGATTTGGTTCTGGTTTGTTCCGCATCTCATATTGAAAGCTGCAACTCACCGATTAAAAAGAAATAGTACTTGTCTGAATCATTTTACCAAAGTTCTAGAACGCAATACAAATGCATCCGAACTAGTTTTAAAAAAGTGGGTCAAGTAGATCACAATGACCTCCTAATGACCCTAATTGATAAAAAAACAGGTTAGAACCACACCCACACATCAGTATTCCAGACAACCAATCACAGACAAGAACCACCTACTGGCTTTTTTGCCTCAGACCAAGCTCGACACTAAATACAAGCGAACACTTAAAATCGGCTCCCAAAGCCTAGTATCCAGCATAGTGTTATTCTAAAAACCCAAAATCACTCCTAATCTTAATGAAGAAAAGTATGAGACCAGTTTTACAATGGTT
The DNA here is from genome assembly GCA_002633005.1 of Phoronis australis. Lineage (NCBI taxonomy): Eukaryota > Metazoa > Phoronida > Phoronidae > Phoronis > Phoronis australis. The sequence continues at coordinate 167,841 of NMRA01000022.1, read as the reverse complement.
GTTGATCTAAGTAAATTTTTATCACAGAAGACTGGTCTATATCAGCCTAAACTGGTTAAGACTATCGTTAAGAGATATGAAAGTAGTTAGAAAATCGCCATTCAGTGGCTTTCTGCATTGTAATTAATAATTACTACTAATTTAATGCCATTCCTTTGACATCGGATTACAAATGGATTGAGAAAATATGTAAAACAATAAAACGTACAAAGTAAAAAGTCGAAACAAAGAGACAAACAGAATGTACAATGGAATACAGGCACGTCTATGCTGACAACACAGACAAAACATGTCTATCAAATACTTATCTTGACATGTTTAATAAATCAAGACATCATAATCGCGGCACAGTTCATAGGACTATGCAAATTTACATAAAGCATACAAACACGATCATTATTATGTACAATTAGTGGACAGACGGAGCCATGCCACCTCAAAGCCTATCTTGAACGGAGCAGACGTAATAAGAGTTCCTACAATATACAGAAAAATATCACTGCGACAACACTAAGGTCATAAATTGTCAAATGTAATTAACCAAATTTTGCAAGAATCCTCAGTTAACAAGATTATGAAGGTATGTACAAATTACTACTTCGCTAAATTCCATGTTGATCCAAGCTTTCCCTTCACCAGTTCAAGGTCACTAAAATAACATTAATGTGTTTCTTGATTAATGACTGAATTCAAAAAAAGTTTAGTCACAATAAAATGGGAAAGCAACCAAAAATTTCCCAGTCAACAAAAATATGCAAGTAACTTGAATAATGTTTACTAGACCTATTTCAGATAATATCAAAATAAAACAATGGTTTAACACAAGTCTTCTTACATGCGCAAGTTATATTTAACTTTTCGTGCGGCAGCCCGACTGTGTGTTCATCACATTTGAATCTGAATAAAACAATAGCTATGAATGCTCTAAATAGCCACAGTACCTGTTAGTCCTATTTTAAGAAATTAGTCAATTAGCCCCAACAGAGCAGACACATTGATGAGAACCTTAGTAAGTTAATACAAGTCCAACTGTTCTCACTTTCATTCATTCGATCAAAAAGTACAGGATTGAGTAGTGTAAACATCATGCGATGGACATCAAGGAAAACTTCAGCGATGCCATTGCATGACACATTTTTCCAACCAATCATTTTTTGCTCAGTGCAACTCCCCTTGGCACTATAAAACTCAACCTTTTTGATAACACAGGCCACAGCATGCCTCCAGTCAACAGATAAAACCTAAAATATCATTTTCTTTTGTTCACATCTTATCTTCCAAAAAGCAGAGCCACTCTAAGCCACTAGTGTCCCCTAACCCACATCATAACATCTTGGGATTAGTGCAGCTGAACCCTCTGAAGACTTCTTGGTTCATGGTCTTGATGAACTCTTTGTCTGGAGGGGTCAGACAGGGCTTCTCCATAGTGAAGTCTGTGTCAAAGTTACCTACGTCCGACGCAGATTTCTGAAATGGCAACAATGTGACGAGTGGGTGTAACACGCACTTCAAAGCAAACTTTAGATTTACACGACTTACGCCAACACAACTGGTTTCAACTTATTGCAAACTCAGATGGGATTGCAACTAGGATTACAAATAACTGACAGCTCATTATTTGTCGACACGACGTTCAGCGAATGAAATGATGCAGTATGACAAACCAACTTGTAGAGTCCGACCTCAAGCAATAATGAACAGTCAATTCTTTTAAGTACTGAAAACATCTACAATTTGACTGAGGATCAGTTTGAGACCAACTTCATAACAGTAACCGGTCCAAGTTAAAAGCTTTTTTAGATGGATTGTAGGTTTATAGCCCGCTTTAAGTGACATGAAACAGAGTTGTTATACACAGTAGGAGTTGTAATCAAATTGAGACACAGGGTGCCAACAAGTGAACACTGGTAAGTCTAATTACTCTCCTAGTGCATAACATAACATACAAAAATATACAGTCATTAACGCGCATGCGTTTTTTTCGTAATATCTAAAATTTATTATTTGGTGTTGGCAGCCTCTTTGTATACAAACTAATTGAGCAACGACATTCAAAAGGCCAATGTTCATCCATAAAATCAAGAGTTTACAAGCATTAGGCTGAAACATGTTGCAAATTTGAAAAAAAATAACAGCAAGTTTTTTAACGTTAAAAAGTAACTGTCAGTTTTTCAGTTCTATCATACGTACAATTTTGGGTTTAAAAGGAGGCTCGATGCCACCCTTGTCAAGAAGGTCCCAGTTGATTGGCCGGAAGAAAGGGTGCGCTCTGATTGGCCCAGCAGGGCACGTGGCCTGTCCTAGGCGGTCATCAGGCTTTCGTTCTAATAGCTGCAAGAAAACATACATGCCACACTGTGAGAAAGACCAGAGCCCCGTTGCACAACAATGAGTAAGTGATGAACATGAACATGAACAAAATGAACAGCATCTACAGATGCTAAAATGTTTCAATTAGAGAAAAATAATTGCCATCGTTCATTTCTTAAGATTTCTTACAAATGCTAGGGTGCTGTAAATGCTTGAAATTATACCAACTGTTGTCTGATGACAGTTGAAGTGTACGGAACACACACACAATGGTTTTTTTAAAGTACATTTGTCAACAACTTGGCAAAAAGAAATTACCCTCATCTGCACGTCTCAAGTGAAAGACTTTTAACAGAATATATCAGTTTAAAATGAGAGTTCAAATACAGGTGTGAGGCAACTAAATACAAAACAGCAGGTTATCCTCCACTACAATGAAATTTCTATTACCTTATACCCCTTTTGTTTACTTTTTTGAACTTTAAGTGGCCAAAATACAAAGCTCAAACAGAACAAGCTACGCATGTACAATTGCACAAAAATCCACTAACCAGACTGAGACAAGCGGCCGCCTCTTTTGGTATCCAGCGTGGGTAGTGCGGTGTGTTGTGACAGATGGAGTAGAACAAGTCATCCTCATCATCGCCATGGAACGGTGATTGACCGACCAGCATCTCGTAGAGGAGGACGCCAAACGACCACCAGTCAACAGACATGTTGTATTTCCACCCCCGGAGGATCTGGAAGTGATACCGCAATGTGACTAAATAAATATAACGATGAGAATAACCAATTCTCACAGTATGGTAAAATCTTGTCAATTTAGAACACAATATGGCTGTATCTGTAAATTAATTTTTTTATTAGATAGGTAACACCAAATAAATTCCTTTATTATTTTCAAGTACCTACCATCCACCATGTTTTGAGAAACTGTGGCCATTCATGGCAATATTAGAAGATTTTGACAACTGGAGAAAGGTCGAATTTGGCAATTATTTTTGTCCGAAATAGGCAACACATTGCCGTCGTAGTATTGGTATCAAACTGGACGGACTTTGGGAAAACTGTATGAAGCTCCAGGGCCTGTAGTGAAATCACAGTCGCGAAGTAGTGAAGCCCTCAACAGACTCCTTTTTCAGGTTTCCATCATTATGTGTGCAATGCCAGTAAAATTTTATACAATCGATCCCGAATGAAAAACAAAAGTATTTTGCACATTTAAAGCTCCAACAAGGACCCTGATTCATGCATGAGCATACCTCGGGTGCAATGTAGTCAGGAGTGCCACAGAATGTGGACGCCTTCTTGTCACCGCCAATGTTTTCTTTACACATGCCAAAGTCAGCTATCTTAATGTGGCCGTGCTTGTCAAGCAAGACATTGTCTAGCTTCAGATCTCTGTAATATCAAGGACTGGTTAGCTGGTACGGTATCTAAAGAGTGCAACATTTCTTTAAAATTTTGTCACTGCCTACTTTTAGGTTTGCCTAAGTTAGTGAATTGGATACAAGTTGAATGAACAGCTACTGAGGAGCAACACGTGTGAATACGTCACGGTGCATAGGAGTATGTTTTGTACTTGCAACTGCATCACCTGATAGATTAGAGACGACGACGAGATCATACACTAAACTAAATTAAGCCATGAATTGAAATACTACGTGAATCAAAGCATTTGTCGTGTGCCCTATTTTTCTTTATGGTAAATGCACGTTATGAGATTAATGTGATTAGCTGTCATCAATCACAGTAAGAACAGAGCTGGTTTAAGTACAGCTGATCTCTCAGCATGACAAGGGTTAGTGCATACATGCCATAAAAGTCGAATAAGACAATCTAAATTAAGGCTAAAACACAGAAATCATCAAAACAGCCAACCAGTCAATAGTACCTGTTGTACACATGGCATTTTTCGGTAAATGGTAGGATATAATGTGGCCGAATTTTGAGAATGTCCAATTTCCTCCACTGAACAACAGGCATCAAACTGGTTCTCAAACAACGGGAACATTATATCGGACTAACACCCATTTTTCATCACAACAGTGACACTGACAAAAAATTGTATTGTGTGTACTGGTTCAAGACAAAAAAAATTGTATAGCTGAGCTGGTTAAATGACATGTCATCGATAAAAAGTGTGGGGCCTCCTGAAAAAATTGTACTATGAGGTTAATCAACAAGTCGATAAATAAACATTTTCCACTGACCTGTAGATGACTCCACGAGCATGCAGAAATTGTAGTCCAGCGATGATCTCGGCACCGTAGAAGCGAGCCCTCTCTGTGTCAAACCGGCCAGATGCCTGGATGTGGAACATCAGATCACCTCCATTAAGGTACTCCATAACGAAGAACAGGTGACTCTGTAAATGAAAGACCAGATGAAGAGTCCGCACCAGATGCCCCAACTCTGGACAACTTACTTAAATTTTTACTTTGAACAAACTTAGGAATATATCGAAGATGATTATCTTTTGTCGGGTGAAATGCTACACAGTTTTCTGAACTTAAGCTAATTTCAAGTTCATGTGGTAGTGCGAGCAAAACAACGGTTCTGCCTCATAAGAAACCCAGCCCCTTCCATGGAAAAGCAACCTACCTTTGACTGGAATGTACAGTAGAGATTGGTGAGGTAGGGGTGCTCCCATCCCAGGGCTAACACGCGCCGCTCTATCATGGTGCATTCGACGTCGTCGTCTTCCAAGACTACGTCCTTTTTCAACGCCTTGATGGCAAAGAACTTCTGTTTGCCCTTCAGTTCCGCCAGCATTACCTGCGGTGGCACACCAACATTAATAGGTAGAAGCACAAGGAATTATGAGGAACCCTTTGACCTATAGATGGTGTCTTGCACATGCTGTCACGTGGATGGACAGTGCATTATGGGAAAGGCGAAATAACTATTCCTATAGAAGCAGGCGAGCGTTCCTTGGATGCAAGAAATTCCTGAACATGCAAGATCATGTACCAATGAGTGTTTGTGAGACATTGCCATGTCACTGCCTCATCAAAATTAATTGCGACTTTAAAGGCCTGTTTACCTTTCCAAAACTCCCCTTCCCCAACACTTTCAAAAAGTTGAAATCTTCGGCTGTAAACTTCCTTGCACGTGGAGCTGGTACTGGTGGAGCTGGCTTCGATGAGGCCCCAGACTCTGGTCTGATTAGCGGCTGTGACTGGGGTGGAGCTATGGGGGCCCATATCTGCTCATACGACTCATAGTCATCCTCATCGTCACTACTGTCATCATCCTTTTTCTGAAATATCCATAAAATCAATATAGGTGAACCAAACAACTACTGGGAAACGAAATGCGAGACTACCTAGTACGGTCAATTATCTACTATAAAATGTAGAGACCTTGTTGATTTTCCGCGATAATGAAAACAGGATAAAATCACAGAATATTAATAATTTCACTGAATTCAGAGATTTCAAGTGGAATTTACATATTTTAACTGCAGACACCACGATTTTAATATTTTTGGTTTTTAATTATCAAAAATTAAGAACATAATCATATTCTGACCACAAATACTTTTGCCGCAGCCATGTTCATTGTTTCTGAAGGTGGCCCTATTCTTTTCCGGTTTTGAGAAACAATGGTATGAAACAAGTTATCTGTAACACGGTGTTGCTGCATAATTCTGTGTTAGATTTGAATTGTATTCTTTTCTTGATTTTATTTATTTCAAGACAACGGTGAAATATTTCTATGTTACATCCGATTGAAATTGAGAGATTTATTAGCCCAACGAGCCCCGTTACAATTTTGGTGCCCAGCATGGGGATGGGCATATCACCAAGGTCATGAAGGTCACTGGATTCAAGTTACTCATCAGCAGAGTTTCAAAGGCCACTTCAAGTGAACAAACTGAGGAGCACGTTAAGTGCAATTCTGGAGATGGGACTTAACCACAATATCAAGTCCTGCTGGATTTAAGGCATGCATGATGGAAAGCGTTTTAGTGAATAAGCCCATCCCTAGCATCAACCAATCCTTATGGCTGTGCAACTTTTTTTCGCAAAAACAAGGAAGCAGAATATGATGCTTGGAGATGTGAAGTCTCATGCTTGATGAAGATGTATTCACAGACTGCGGTGTTACAGGTCATATAAGTGTCACTGAAAGGAGAGACTGCAAGAGTGGCTACACCCTTGGGCTCAACCACCACAGCCTCACTAATACTTCACACAATGTACAGTGTATACGGAGAGACTGACATAAGAGAGGTTTCGCAGGCAGTAAATTAGTTGTCCAGACAACAGTGAATTGTAACAGTTTTCAGGTGGAGATGAAAACTTGAGGATTTGTTAGTTAAAAGTGTCGATGAAGGGTAGGTGGAGGACACAGAGAGCGAGAGCATGTTTTGGCATTGGCTCCAGCCAGAATTAAAAGAGATTGCCGGGCACAAATGTTAAGTATCCCAAATCTTTGACGAACTCCGGGTTGCCATGAGAACAGAGCTGCAGGAAAGGAAACTCACCAAAGTGGCCAAACTGTTACCAGCAAAACAAGCAACAAGTGATGAGCAGGTGGAGATTCATGGGATGTTGCAAAAATTGACATCTAAAGTGGACTAGCTGGAAAAGAGTCTACATCGGCTCCTCATGAAGAACAAAGACAGGCTCGTGGTCTAGATCTGTTGGACATGAACTAGCCAGGACACGTCAGTAGGGAGTGCAGCATGTGGGGTAACCACTGGGTTCAGTCTTTGCATGCCCCGCAGAACTGGCATTAGTTGGAGATCTTACTAAGGTAATCATCATGATTGATGGTATCCCTACTAAAGCGTTACTCTACCGTGTGTCTCGGACATTCTAAGTTGAATATTTTGCGTACCAAGTGAAGACACTGTGTGACACTTTATAAACAGAGTATGCCAACGGGGAACTTCTACTGTATTATAGCTTTGTGGAGGAACGGATAGAAGCAAGGAACATTCCTAGTTTTCGTTGTGTGTTATTGGTTGTATCAGATAATGATTATAATAGTCATGTTCTGGTTCTCTTGGGTACCAATGAGTTAAAAGCCTGCTTGGAATCATGTCGGGATATGTTTGGAGTCAGATTTTTGTAGGTAGAAAAGTTAAATGTTCCATCATATGTCACTTTCAGCTGTTTGTCTCAGCAGGAATGTCAGTTGCAGCACAACAATTTTTGTGTCGCTGTTTTGCGGTTAGCTAAAAATAAGTCCAACCAATGTGTGCGGGTGAGATGTCGTATTCATAAGTCATTCTCTTATCTTACTCATTGTACATTAGCACAGGCATCACATTTGACTGGTATTGGCAACTTGGATATTATCCCTGTATTGGTATCGCATGATGAAATAACTAAGTTTATCAGCGTCATGGTTTCTAATATGATTGCAAAAGCTATATATATATCCCCACTAAGGCTGTCGTAGGTCAGCTCCAAGCCATTACAGCAATTTCCCATTAAGAGGTGTAACACGATCTTACAGATTCAATTATCTGGCAGGTAATCACAAATTCTTATTTCGCAGATGTCCAACACCAGTAATATGATGACATCTTGCAGACACATAAAGATTTGTTCTCCTGTGACGACGGTGACATCGGACACACAACCGCTGTCAAACACCGCACAGATTTGAAAGACAACATTCCCTTTAACAGCAAGCCAAAGGATTCCTCCAGATTTTGACAAACCATTTGGATTGCATGCTGATGCCAGTACTTTTAGTCTTGGTACATTGCTTATCAGTGTCAGACCGGACTTATGTGGCTGTTAAGTTATGCTAGTCCTTTTCTAAATAAAAGTGAAAGAATAATGTTGCCTACAAACTTGAATTTCTGGTACTGAAATGTTGGATACAAACTTGAATTTCTGGTACTGAAATGCACCGTAGCGGAAAATTTTAGAGACTATCTGTATGGTCACAAATTCACTGTTTTCATAGATAATCATCCATTTATGAATATTTTGACGACAGCTCAGCTAGCTGCCACCAGGCACAAATGCCTGGAAACATTGGCACAATTCCGACTTTAGCCCTATTTACATGATGGCTTTAACACCCGAGTGTATATTTATACCTGAGTGTATATTCACTTATTGTACGCATTTTTGCCATATTAACGGAAATATACCCAGGCGTTAAGCTACACTATGGTGTAATTACACCACCTCCAGAGATCGATGTAAATTTACACACGTGCAAACCTGGCACATGTGAATGTGATTTAAATTTACATACGTGCAAACCTGGCACATGTGAATGGGATTTAAATTTACAAATGGGTGTAAAAGTAAGATCAATCAGCTAAGAGCGCCATTACAAAATCATTTCTGTGATCTCATCTCTTCTTAAAGCAACACCACTTTCATTTACCATCCATAAGATCCTCTGTTGTCATATAAGCTTTGGTACGGTCTTTTATTGAAATGTTGATGCTGATGCCGCTGCTGCTGCTGTTGCTGCTGCTGTAGCTGCTGCTGCTGCTGCTGTTGCGTTGGCGGCTGAGTGAAACTTTCACCCACTATTTTTGTGTGCCGCAATTTCACTGGATACGCACAATCTCTAAGAGGTACAATAGGCATACTTAAAATTTTATCACAACAAATCAGCTGTTTGGTTCAGTTTGCAAAGGTTTGCTGCTCACTTTAATTGAACACTGAATATCCAAATGCCAGCAAGCCATGAACGCGACCCGGTCAAGCCATTTTGTGTGTTACATCACTAATGATCAGTATCAATGATCCCACACCAAAAATAATCAAATACTGGAACCATGTTGTTGAATCAAAAACTTTCGGACGCGATCATTGATATTGTAATTTTGCGTCCCATGACTTATTATCCAGCTATGGCAGTGATAATTTTACAAGTGCATGAGAACAGGAAAAGACTTGCTTTTGTAACTCCACCTGGTTACCAACAGTGTGGTTACCATATCCTGTACGCAATCATTACAGCTCGGCTCCAACAGTGGATTGTTCTTTTTTAATCTATTGAATACGTTCGAGGAANGGGTGTAAAAGTAAGATCAATCAGCTAAGAGCGCCATTACAAAATCATTTCCGTGATCTCATCTCTTCTTAAAGCAACACCACTTTCATTTACCATCCATAAGATCCTCTGTTGTCATATAAGCTTTGGCACGGTCTTTTATTGAAATGTTGCTGCTGATGCCGCTGCTGCTGCTGTTGCTGCTGCTGTAGCTGTTGCTGCTGCTGTAGCTGCTGCTGCTGCTGCTGTCGCGTTGGCGGCTGAGTGAAACTTTCACCCACTATTTTTGTGTGCCGCAATTTCACTGGATACGCACAATCTCTAAGAGGTACAATAGGCATACTTAAAATTTTATCATAACAAATCAGCTGTTTGGTTCAGTTTGCAAAGGTTTGCTGCTCCCTTTAATTGGACACTGAATATCCAAACGCCAGCAAGCCATGAACGTGACCAGGTCAAGCCATTTTGTGTGTTACATCACTAATGATCAGTATCAGTGATCCCACACCAAAAATAATCAAATACTGGAACCATGTTGTTGAATCAAAAACTTTCGGAAGCGATCATTGATATTGTAATTTTGCGTCCCATGACTTATTATTCAGCCATGGCAGTGATAATTTTACAAGTGCATGAGAACAGGAAAAGACTTGCTTTTGTAACTCCACCAGGTTACCAACAGTGTGGTTACCATATCCTGTACGCAATCATTACAGCTCGGCTCCAACAGTGGATTGTTCTTTTTTTAATCTATTGAATACGTTTGAGGAATACTTGTCAATATGAGTAGAACCTGTAGAAGAGCATTTGCCATTTGACAAAATTTCAAACCTCCATTTGTATTTGAAATTTTCATTATAAATGTGTTTTTCGACCAGTCCATCGACACGTCTTAACAAATCCATTCTAGTCACATGCAAGGATCCATTGGGGATCAATACTCGAGCCTCACAGCTACACAGATTCAAGGCAATTGTTCTAGAAGAATCTTCGCTTCACAAGAAAATGTTGCTTGTGTCAACTTCGTTTCGAAATGTATAAAGTACTGAATGCATAAAATTGCTTTTCTTTTCCCCCAAACAAACACGGTGTAAATTTACATTTACACCCTACTGTACATTTACGAATGATGTATGCTTAGGTACAAGTGTAGAAGTGCTTCATATAAATGAGGCTTTTGAAATCAAATACCATCCTCGTAAGAAGAATGTAGATGCAGACGCCTCGTCTCGTTTATTTACAGTGTCGAGTACGATGTAGCAAAGTCTACGATCTCTGAAGAGGCAGTGAAAGATTTGTTTCATTCCAAGACTTGAGCACTTGTGTGTGATAAATGATGCTAACGTTGATGCTATTTTGAATGACCAGGATATCAGCGCTACGTCAAATCATGACAGGGTGAAGGTACAAGTAGCTGACCCAAACCTGAGTAACTGGATACCATTTGTTCGGAATGGTCACAATCATACAAACCGCGTTTCAATCCGTCACATTAGGAATTCAGCAGATATGGCTTTCTCATGTGTATCTGATAGTTTGAGGTTTGTTCAAGGTGTTTTGTATAGAGAAAGGGTGATAGATGGGCAACACCGTCTGCAACTAGTATTTCCTCAGAATTTTATTGGTAAGACACTACAATTTCTGAGCCATCTGTGAGGACATCCAGGACGCGATAGAACTTTGTCTCTGTTGATCGACCAATTCCACTTTGTAGGAATGTACCAGCGGGTAGATTCTGGATTCAACGTTGTGACCGTTGTATTAAACGGAAAGCTCCTACTAACATTCGTGCACAATTGGTGAATAATGTGTCCTCACATTGGAAGCATCCAAAGATGGTTTTCAATATGTGTTAGTCATAACAGATCCATTTTGTGAGGGGCGCGCATGTTGCAATGAAGAATTAGACTGCAAAAATGAGGGCAGGTGCTCTGTTCAATAGGTTTATCGTAGACACTTATGGCATGCATAGAAGAATACACTCTGATCAAGGCGTCAAGTTTGAAGATAAGAGTGCAAACGACATGGGAACAGCCTTACTTTTCCGCTGAATTGTGACGGGGTTATTGGGCTGATAAATCTCTGTGTCGATGGTTTAAGATTGGCCGAAACGCAGTAATAACACAAAATTCAAAATTTACAAAATGTCAAAAATGGAATTTTGTGTTTGCTAATTACATAATTCTGTTCTTTTCATAAGTTTAGTAACAGTAAACTTTATCTTAAAAAACAAGCAGCAATTCTGAAACAAATTACCATCATGAGAAAAAATAAATTGCCATTACAAAAGCACTGACTCCCTTATCATCACACAACTAATCTCAACTTGTTTCGTACTGAGATGAGGGGTGGTTGTAAGGCTTCAAAAGAACTGAAAGTTCAATTACTGATTTAGACAGTTTTGTGCATAAAATGACCAGACATGTCTGTTTTAGTGTCCCCAAGCAAGCACTCATAAAAAATTAAAGCATTATAAATGTTGTGAAGCACTCATTTTCACAGCTCAACACGCAGTCAACTTACCCCCTCAGCTCAACACACAGAGTCTACTTACCCCCTCAGCCATCTTGCTGGGAGTTGTTTTTGGTCCTTTCTTGATTTCATTCAGTGCTTCAGAGAACAACTTCTGATCGACGCCACATAGGTTAGGAAGCTTGTCATAACATTTGTGATGGCAGTTTGCACCACAGCCTGGAAAGAAATGCTTCAACTGAATAAAAATCCCACACACTCAAATTTTAATACGAAGTGCCCAGGCCAACCGTAAATCCTAATCAACCGGTCTTTGTAAATTTTCAATGCAAAAACATTCAGCTTTGCCAAGTTAACTAATGGCCACAATTATAGCAAAGATATAAATATTTAATGTAAGCTTCAGCAATAGACAAAAGAGTACACACTACAAATCCTTCTGTAACATTTTGAGTATCTGTACCATTTTATTCTGCCTGATATTAACATGGTAGTCAAAACAAAAACAGATAATCTAGCAACTTTAATCACTATACTGTGCCTTACACTAGCAGAGCACGTGTCACTCACTCTGACAGTTGCGTCCCTGTCGGAACAGACCCCACAGCAGCTGTCCGCAGAGGTCGCAGAAGGTTGGCGACAGGTAGTTGAAGACGCGAAACTTGTGCGGCATGTTGATATTGAATCGCTCCGACAGCGCCTTGGTCTCTCGGCTATCCTTGGCCGAGCCGGGGCACATGCCGAGGATCTTCGTGTGACACTTCTTGTGGACGCTGCAGTTGCACACTGAAATGTCAAAACAAAAAAGTCAGTAAAGAAAATTGAAAGATCAAAGTTTTAATGAAACGATTCGCCTAAATTGGACAGTTTTTCAAACGGTTACAATGCTCCAAATTTCACCATATGATATTTGTACAATAAAAAAGTAGAAATTGTGAAGTGACCATTTTTCTTCTTACTTATTTTTACAAAGAAATTATTAAACAAAATGTCCCTGCTCACAATACAGTGACCTAAAATGTAGATTTACTATAGTTTCCCCCCAAAATCCCATCAAAAACCCAAAAGAAGTAAGGTACATAATTTTTATTGCCACGTCCTCAGTCACAGTCTATGGTCTTCAGATTTACAACACAACTTTCAACTTGACTTAGTGGTATGCACAGCTGGATTACCCCCATTCAGCCATCTTACCTTTACACATGTAACCCTGTTTGTTGAGACCCCACAGCAACTTCTTGCAGTACGAACAGAATGTCGGCTGTCTGAAGAAGCGCGCAATGAACTGATGACCCTGCACCTCATGAACTTTGGCCTGCTTCATTGCACCACGGCGGCGGGTGATTCCTCCTGTCTGGTTCTTCTCTTCATCTATGGTAGGCACTTGTTCTGGAACCAGACAACCTCTCGTGAAATATCATTTCTTCACATTAAAACTAGAGCAAAGAGTTTTTAACAGAACAGAAAACCATTTCCCTCTAAAGTGTTACCGTATTGAGATTAAAATAAATAAGAAATGAAAATAAGAGCTGTCACCAGATGTCACAGTGCCGTAATATAGGACAATAAAGATGGTAAAAATCCCCCAAACAACTAGGATTCAGTTTATTAAGTGAAATGTCATGTTATTTAAACAAATTTCTTTGTGATCTCCATAATTTTGAGACTTACAAAGCTGCATATGAAATGCCTAAAAACAAAATTCGAATTCAGCTTTTTACACTGAAAAATCATATTCCTTAACTTGATAGGCTTCGATTTCCGTCACAAACAAGGTCATCGAGATAATCAGCAACTCAAGAAGACGTGAATTTGAAGATGGTGCGTTACCCGTGACTTGAGTTGGTAACTGAAAGACTCCAGTCAAGGTAAGGAATGACACCTATTTTGTGAGAGTAAACGACCCAGTTTGGCGTCTGTTTTTAGAGAGCTTAGCTGGTTTAACATTACTGTGGTATAGTGGTGAATCTAATTACATTAGAAAGCTTGTGTTATGGAGGAGCAGATGTCCCTTGGAATATTGATGGGTTTGGGTTTGACTGTTTTTTTAATTGTCTGTCATTTGCAGCAAAAGACCCAAGTCCTAGTCAACCCTGATTTCCAGTAGACTACTGCACGTAAAAAATAACAATTTGCTTTCTCCTAAACTCTGTATACGAGCTCAATCAACAGCAACAGTTGTGAGGGTAAAAATCAATGAATTATTGGCATTTGTAACGGACATTCAAGAGGTTACACTTTTGATCAGTAGGGACTGTTATTATACTTGATATCTCTCAATTAAAAAGAATAAATAGAGCAGATACATTTCCAGTTACAGAAGGTGGGCACAGTTGCACATACTGCTAAATAGCACCATTTTCCCAGACAGTGTACAAGAACAGAAATTTACAACACCCACCCTATACCTTAATCATCACATTGACGATACATCATTCACATTGGCAATGAACTTGCGGTGTTTTTTCAACTGTGCAAGGAGGGAGTGACAGGGGTGAGGACGACAGGACCGGGGACAACTTGAACACAAAGCTCTATTTGAGGAAATAACCACCTGAAACACCCAAAGTGATGCGCCACGTTTGTAGGTTTTCCACTAATTTGTCAGGAGGCCAACATTTCCACAAAATAATGCAAGGCAGGCATAGCCCCATACATATACTGCACCTTCATAGCTACGATCAAATCCAAAGTGCAAATCCGGCCAACTCCATATTTCCAACACTTCAGTCTCTATCATCATTAACAGAGGTTATTTCATCCTAATAGGCTTTTGTCTTCACATTGATACGGGGGGTGAGGGTCATGTAATCTGAACAGAGCAAGTGTCTGACGGTTTGGTAGACAGCAAAAAGAACTAAATGGAATGATCATTTTGAAGGCCTTCCAGTGATTCCGAAAACATACAAAAAGGAGTAATTCAAAACTGTCACTGTTAATACGGATGTTTCACACTAACAAGGTACGTGTGATCAGCTTGTCATGAGCATCCTATGTTATGTAATCTTTTCCCAATACCGAAAATAACAACAAAGACCGTCAGTGTCAACAAATCTCCCATCAGCAACACAAGCATGAAACAAAAACAGCGAAAGCGCAGAACTGTTCAAAGTAGCCCAAATGGTAACAATTCCTTAATTTAGGACGGTCTCTTCATTACAAGACCTTCAACTTGTTAATAAAAGGAGAAATGATTGTAATTTCAAAGAACACTTTTTTCTTTTTAAGCAGGCATGTCCACGTTTTAAGCCACATGCAGCGCCCCCTATGAACGCTCCTCGTTTCACTTACCGGTAATGACACAGCACATAGAATTGAGTTCACTGACTGCATCGACGGCAAGATTCCCTCTCGCTTAATTTACTCGTTTCATGTTTATGACTTAGGTTTGACCTAATTAGCATGTGAGGGAAGCTACCGGACAATATTTTGAAAAATTCTGGGCATTCTCTGCAATGTTAGAGGCGGCTAAAAAATTAAAAACGGCACTTTTAGCGAATAAGAATTAGCTTTGTACCGTAAGCATTTCCTAAATAATGCGCCAGTAACAACCAAACTCCCAAGGCCGAGCTCATTAGAAGAGTAGTTTCCTCATTAGACCAATTATGGATAGGATGTAAGTTATTGTTAATGACGCAATCACAGTGGTGAGTCATAAACAGTTTCTTTCAACGAACAAGTGTGAAAACAAAGACTTTACAAAGAAGATGCAAGTGAAGACCTTAAGGGAAACAAATTTAACCACTACGCTCACATGACCGTAAGATAATGCATAACAAACGTTATGCTTCACTAATGGAGTCACCGACGATACAGTCAAAACTCGGTACAAGATGATTGGTGTTTGTGAACAGGGCTCGCTCATACATTGATAACATACAACTGTTCAATCAAGAACAGAATTACGCATGCACACTATCAAAAACACGTTTATTGATGTTGTCAGATTCAAGGCAATTGTTCTAGAAGGACCTTCTCTTTACTAACGAACCTCGATTGTGTAGACTTCGCTGCGAAATGTATTGAGCACTGGTCGCTTCTGCCTTGAAATCAGTTTGCATTTTAACCGACATTTGACATCAGCTCCAATGTAGGCGACACATTGACAACCGAGTGTCAATTTGTACTGTGTCTAAAAACTTGCCTTAATGTCTCATAAATACGACGTTATCCATCTATCTACTCAAATGATTTGGATCACAGTCAATGTGGACAGAAAATTTGTTTCCCTGTATCCCACAATGCAATGTGTGCTTCGTGTACGGTTTCAAGGAACCGTTCAATTTTGATATTGCAATATTGAAACCCAATTGTTCACACTCGTCAATGATTGCATTTTGCAGAACAGTGCAGTCGGGCCAGCGGGACCATGCAAAGCAGGCGGAACAATCTAGTCAGTTGGAGGGGTGCGTCAGCCAGCATGCAACAGTTTCTCACCAATTACTTTGCTAACTGCCCTTTGACCTCTGGCTGTAAGTTGAAACGTGTGGTTAACTTAAAAGAGGGAGACAAAGAAACCTGACTGAAGACATACCGAGTCAGTAACATAAGAAAATGAAGGAAGAAAACAAGTGTTATTGAAAGTAGCTGTAGTATGAAGCATTAGAGTTATAAAGGGTGCCTAGTCGTACATCATCTCGCTATTCAAACATCCAAGTTCTAAGTTGTTCTTCAAAGTTGTGCCAATGCCTTATCCAACACTACAAGAATTCTTTGAATACAGTTACGTTTCTGTAAATTTTGAGTTTTGACAATGAAAGACTTTCAACAGAAACCCTTGTCCACCCAACATTGCAAATCTGTTAACATTTTCTCAATACTTCTTCAACTAACTTATTTAAGATAATTGTTAAGCTTGGCGCAAGCTTGCAGATCACACTCGCATTGTCTTAAGCTTCGGTCACACTGACGTTAACACAGGTCTACAACTGAAGGAACTGCTACAAGTTGTGCATTGCATCTCGACGTTATATGCCGGATGGTACAATAACGACTACAGTGCTCGTATGTCTGAAGGACTTCTGCTGGATACTGAGTTGAACAATGAGGCGAATAAACTAGACATCCTTCAGACATCTGAGCATCGTCCATTTTACATAATTCTCGTGAACTGCATTGTGTTCAGAACCCGGTGGAAGTCAGTTCCCTGTGAACGTAAGACAATGAAGGACACAATTTCCCAATTGTAGACCTGTTTTGGTATAAGCAACTGGATGTTTTTATGTTCCACATCAAGACAAATCCCAGTCTTTGACCAGAGTACAAAAAATGGCTAAACTATGTGCCTTTGAAGTCTGTAACAATAATCTATCACGGATCAGATTTTTCCTGGAACCCTAAGTCATTTTTCCATTGTCATGGTTAGAAAGTGCACGGGTATTTTTTGTACTCAGGTCCAATCAAAATTAGGTGATTGTAAGAATGTTAAAGATATTCTAGGGAACAAATAATCTTTAAGCACACTGGTTTGTATTCAGTGATGCAAGGTTTTCTTCACCTCAGGCAAAACCAGTTACTCCAAAGGTAAACCTCAAGAACACACTTGCACGAAAAGGGAGATTACTCCTATAGGGAGGTAATTCCAAAATGCTTTTCTCATGCTGGGAGGACAGAGCAGCAAGCTTTATACAGTCAGTACCTTCTGTTTCTGAGAAGAATCGAATCTGAACCAGGAGCCGTCCGGTGGGTTTGAGCTCTAGCTGTAACCAGAGAAAGGGAATTGAATGATACATTATTATAACAATTACTTCCCTAGAATGCTATGAAAAACATGGCAGCTTCAAATTGTATGTTACAGGCTATAAACTCTTTTTCCATCACAAAAACCAACTTTTTATTTAGGTAACTTACCACTGTAAAACTGGTCTTCAATTTTTCCTCAGTCAAATTAGAGGGAATTTCTAGATTTTGAAAGGAACTGTGAGTTTGTTATTGCTAGACACAAGGACCAACAAAATAGCAAGTCAATCTGTTTTCTAGGCACAGATCTAGCAGACCAATATTGCATTCGTCAAAACACATGTTCTGCTTAACACCTATTTCCTAATTTTCCAAATTTCAGTTTTAAATGCCAATGCTTGATTATATGCCCACCTGTACTTCTTTAAAGCAGCACATCTTTGTAATTGCTCATCTCAACAAATGCAATTCACTTCCCTGAAACTCACAAGCAGCCTGCATTCTCACGCAACATTTTATTTAATTCTTGCACATACCGTGGCTACCATTAACTCAACTCTGAAGTCATTTAACTAAATTGGGAGTTCAAATAAACATCCATCCCAACTTTAAAAATAGTTTTGTTAGGCTATTTTAGTTTTGCAACTTTAACGAAATTACCATTTTACCAGGAGGAATACGGTAGTACAGCACCTCAACCCCCCACGTACAACCCTTACCCAGATGCTTGGTATATTGTCATCTTTACACTGGTCGCGGAAGAACTGTGCCGAGACACTGGCTTCGGCGATCAGCTTGTTAGGCTTCTCCATCACGACTAGCTGTATCATACGTCCCTCATACAGGTGAGCGTCAAAACACGTGTTCCACTCGGGATAAATCGTCTTCTTCTTCTGTACGTATTGGGACCCCTTCCCTGCAACGAATCACGGGCAACGTCCAGCATCTGTTGTGTCAACCGTTAACATGATGCAGACATTCCAACTTTTATGGGCAAAAAACAAAGACTTCTTCAGAATCTCAAACAAACTTTGAGGCTCAGCATTTAATAATCTTGATCACAAAGGATCAGAATCTCACAAAAGGATCAGAATCCCACAAAAGGATCAGAATCCCACAAAAGGATCAGAATCCCACAAACATTACATCGACATTAAGCACTGAACACCCCCAATTTGGTGGATCCAAATTCATATCAGGGTAATCAGGGTAATCAGGCTGATGATAAAGATTCATCATGGTATTAGTCACTCATAACATCATTTGTGGAAAACCTCGACTGCTCATTGATAATAAATCATATTAATTATGAAGCGCGAATGATAACAAACCTTGCATAAAAATACATCAATTGTGAATTTCGATTCATACCAGTCGATATCATATCACGAATACAAATTCACATATTAAAAATAATTCATAAAAATGATTTATAAAAATAAAGATTATCCAAAATTCCCTGTGTTACCAACCCTCTACTAACCTGGTATATTCATCATCTCTTTCACATTGATGGCGACGAAGGGGTCGAACAGCTCTCCATTGGTGGCTGGTCCCGGATTAGACCCCTTCTCAAACTGTAGGATTTTCACCCGGATAAACCCTGTTCCTGGCATCTTGACAGGCTGCTTCAGTCAAGCCTCTGAAATTCTTTATTTGTTGCGTTGTCTAGTGATCTAGTCTGTTAATACAACCCCAACTGAAATAAATAAAGATCGGGGTAAATTTCATTCTTCCAATAAAACTGTGCTGACCCACGTGTTGCTAAATGCCCTTACCATTTTCGGTGGACATACGCTCCGCCCCAACTACTATTGTGACATAAAGAGAGACACGAAAAAATGCGATTTTATATCGACCTCACATCTGAGCTTTACAAAACTTCTTCGACCTTACGTTAGAGCTTTACGGAACTTCTTACAAATGAGTTCCTAAACCGCATACTGTTAATTCAAACATTATTTCAACCAAGTGAGCTCTGATTGGTCAGTTAACAAACATGTCAACACCACAACCATGCAATACAGTACACATACGCCATCTGCAACAAGCAGAGATCATTTTGACAAGCACATATCTACGGGAGCGATGCCGCATTTATGTAAGAGCAAAACACTGATACTACCGGTAATATAAATATCAGCCTAGATCACTTTCAAGTTGAATATCCGTAAGAAGAATCGAAGACACGATTGTCTCGGCTAAAACCAGGCACATGGTCTTACACATGAGGTTATCTTCACAACAAACAGAACCACTATTCTGTTTCCGTCTTGACAAACACGGTGGCAGCTCGCACACTGAATTAGTACTCAAATAATCAATGTTAGGGAGAAACATTTATCTTAGAATTAACCACACAGCAAACCTGATTGCCTGGGCAATTCTCTCTATTGGTGTGTTTTCCAATGGAATCTAAATCTCCAGTAATTGAGAGACAAGTTAATAGAAAAACACCATAAGAACTCCGCATCGCATGGGAATCCAATATATTCATTTACAATCAAAGTGTTCGAATCTAACAACAGAGAACCCGATTAATGGTAACATCATTGGCTTTGGTATTTCAGATAATCATAATCACCAATCTTTCTCTCCTTTCACATCTCAAGGCCATCCAACACTGCTGTGAATGCCCACAGATTTTAAAAAAATATTATGAGACAGTATCAATGGTGTGCTAAACCTCTTCAAAAAATTAGACGATTTAAGCGACTTTAAAACAGCCTTCTATCACAAAAACCAACTTTCGATTAAAAACTGGTCTCAAATTTTTTGATTTTGGAGCTTCGAAAGAACTGAACTTCATTGTTGGTGGAAAGTTAGGTTCACTAAGACGGCTGTTTGTTTTATGTGTTAAGCATCAGGTCCCAAGAAGCAGTGCAGTTCTTTGCGAACTCACAAACTACTTCAAATTTGAGCAAGGCACAAGAGTAAAAAGACCGATTTCATAGACGTAACTAATCTAAATAAAAAGTCTGCAGATAGAACACAGGTATATAGCTGATTTAAATTTCCCATGTCAGCCATATTGCTCTACGTATTACTGGTGAGACTGAAGGCAGCAACTTAGCAATAGCACGCTTCCAATGCTGAGACAACTCAATGAAATAAGACGATTCGTAAAATAGCATCAAATTTTTGTATACAAAGTTTCCCTTCACAAGTTGAGCTGGAATTCGTCGCACTGCTTTTCAAAACATTATCGCAGCAGGTTACCCAAACTTGTCATGGTGAACTAGAAATTTGTCAAAGTACAGAGTCAAGCACTGGGTTCAACTCTATGAAAACCTGAGCATATTATCCTACAGAATTCAACATCAAGAACTCTCAGTAGACTTTCATCACCCCCTTTAAGTCAGCCACAACACAGGCACAGATAACCCAGTCATTAATGTAAGAAAAAGTACCATGTAGACTCCTGAATACTTAGCCCACAGCACAATACTACAAGGTAAACACTAGAGTGTTTCCTCTTCCACCAAGCACTAAACTATGAGCTCATAAAGTATGAAGATATCAGCAACACTAGTCTAGCAACATACAGTTATCAGCAAATGAATCAAATACATCTTCATAGAGTGCAGTCTTATAGATCAATGACTGGCCATGCATATGACTACTTTATAATAGGTCAGTGGAGCCCAGACTGCATAATAAAATCCTTTTAAAACATCACAAAAGAAACATATAGCAATGGGATGCATTCATTTCTTAACATTTGGAGCACAAAGGTAATAAAAAATTTTCAGCAACAGTCACTTCAACAGGGATCCCGCATTTTGAGAACGGGTTTAATGCTTACCATACTATGGAGAAAACTGGTTCACAAAATGCGGAACTGCTTTGACTGTTAACATAATTCACCTTTGCGACATTGTTCTCAAAAAATAAATCAAAACCAAATGTTTACGTCAACGTGGTACATGCATGTATGGCACAGGTATCACAAAAAAACATTTGGTAAACTTTATACACTTGAAACAGTTTTAGCCTTTGAAATTAGAAAAATTAGCAATTCTTGTGTGGAGTATTTTTACTTTGATTAACCAGCAAGGCATTACCATGCTAAACTCTCACCAACGTTCAAAAATTACAATTTTTCATTTTCTAAATTCATTGTTAACCACTAAGTGTTTTTAAAAATTTCCCCAATTCAAAACATAGGAGCATTGTCCAGAACATATCTTCCAAAGAGCTCTCACAAAAAACAACGGCATGAAATCTATATACATTACTGCGCAAGAACAAATCATGAATTAAAGAAATGACAAAAATTAATTCTTAAAAAAACGTACCACAATGTCCGATTGCGAAACATGAAGTCATTTAGAAGTGCAAGTTCATGGCGTCTAACATTATAAAAATGATTTATGAAAAAGTCTGAGAGCAAATCAAAAATTGCAAGCACTGCCGGAGCTCCTAATGGATACTAGTACTGACAAATGCAGTCAAGTCATGCAAGCCCAAACCCAGTATGTTCTTTGCAAGCATACTATAGCAACAGATTCTCTTGGTGTTTATGGTCACATTTCACTGAAACTGTTACTATATAGAGCCATATTATCAAAATGGGCAATAGTCAGATATATAATGTCCTCAAATCTAGATAACCAGTTAGATGTCTGTAAATAATTTCCTAGAGAAAACTGGTTCTCAAAATGCTAGCACATTATTTCCAACTAATACCTCATAACGAGTCCACGGGAATCAAACGTACTGTCGCATGGCACGCGGTATTTCCAATAAATCAAGCCTTTGAGTACATTCACACGTTATTGCAGCCTAACTACTCCCTCTTTAGTTTCACTTGCAGATGTCTCATCGATTCAAACAAGAACCATAGATTCCAGTAGTTGATTTGGGTTGTTCTCAAACTATCACTCTACTTTTAAATACTCAATTCCTCGAATGGCCGGAATTATTAGCTTTGCTGGCATGTTGGAACTGTCAATTTAAAAGACAATCTTCAATTAAGCCAATATGAACAAAGCTAGTCACACGTTAATTAAATGCGGCAGGAGACTACATCAAAATCGAACTCAAGACTACATTAAAATCAAACTCGAGAATTTACTCATAAAACCCTTAAGACGCTATTAATTTAGGATGAATGAAGATTGATGGGGACACATTGAAAATCCATGTTATTGCACTTAAGCCATCAATCACAACTTGGTGGAATTTTTCAGATAGAACCAGGGTTGCTTTATCACTATTCATGTATGGGATTATAGCAAAGAAAGGCGCCACGCCGGTTGTACTGCAATCTCGACACTGCATTATCATTACAGGTAAAACATTGCAAATGGAAATATAATGTTTATCATCACATTTGAATTAATTATAAACCAGTTTGGTGAATAAACCAGTCATTAAAATCTAAGAAGTGCAACATATAAAGTCGCTTTCCCATTAGAGGCAAAACTTCACTTTTATTCTAGTTTCGGGGGAAAGCACCATTAGCACCTACTAGCTCACTCTGTTCCAGTAATGGTCTCGTACCATAATACCCTGGGTCACTAGCCAAAAAACAGACGAAAAAAGATAACCAAAACCATTTGAAGTTATGATAATGAAATCCTGGCTTGCTACACATATCAACTGTTAAGTTTTACCATTAATTACCAGTACGTTTTTGCCGTCAGGTCTCAAGACTCTTTCCCCGTCTTCTATTGCCCCAAAATAAAAATAAGACTTCTCAATACTTTAAACTATATTTCAGGCGTGATTCGGAATAACCATTTTTTATAACAATGAATTCGTGAACTAACAGCTTCGCCAGATACTAAGAAACATTCTCCAAATCTGAACCTATTGACCTCAACTCTGCAAATAACACAACACTACATAGCAAAGGTCAGATCAAGATGTTACATAACTCCCACCTGAATACACCAGTGTCTAAACCTCAATGAACCCACTCTGATTTCCATCACCATGGTTTCTTAAAACACATTTTATCTCCCATAGGTAAGTCATATAAGCAAAATCGCAAAATCGGATTGTGCAGCCAGGGGTAAGATTAGGATAGGTATAGCATCTCAAACTGAGACCACAACATGGTGGCATATTGAAATGGTATGGTAAAAATTCTCCAGTTTGGAAATATCTCTAAAATTTAGTACACCTAAATTCAAAGCAGAATAATGAATTTCCTTGATTCTGAAGATTGGGTGATTTTGGCATCATATATCTCAAATAATTGATACAGGGTCTTGAACGAAAGAAGCCCGAAAATAGGTTTGACAATCCATAAAATCGTTAAAAATAGCTGCCAACATAAAGGGACAGCCAAGTATTGCATATAAGTTTGGAAATAAACTTGCCATTGTCTCAAACTGAAGATTTTTACCAAATTTTATCAGATTTCTTGACAAAATAAATAACCAGAAAATTTCACCCCTTCATTTGCACAATGGTGGGATCATTAAGTGCCACTGCCAACTGCAGCCCTGGCCAAGGTGAAATTCTGTGTATTTTTAGCATTATGAAGTGAGTTAGAAGAAACGATAGTTTTGGCACTTACTTTTGTTGAAATTTCCCGAAACGTTACAGAACAAACCTGTTCTAAAAACGCATCATCAATACAAATGTAACTTCACTAGCCTGCAAGTGCACCTTGTCCTCTAAGCCTTGCCCTAGAAACCCAGACAAGCCTTTCATCCCTTTATGCGCTTCACAATAGAATGCTGAAGGCTAAAGGTCAGCAACTACTACCTGCTTTTAGTACACAGGTAAGGAGGGCCTGGGTTTGGCGACTTTTTAACGGCACAAAAAATACCCATGCGGCAGATGAAGACACTTTCCCCTCATCTTTAGTAATTGAAAGACCAGTAAAGAAGACAATGGGTTGATGGCGACATCATACATAAACCTGACAGTCTGCGTATAACCACGTTCTTGTACGGAGTAATTGTAGTTTAAAGTTGAGGCTCAGGGTAAGGGTTACCAGAACAGTGACATTTACCATTTCCTGCAAGGTACAGAGTAGCCCTGAAAGGTAACTTGCAAATATAGACTGATCCCAAGGGCACTGTCAGGTTACATGGTCTGTGGACATGCCGGTCTATTGTTTGGTAATACACACATAGAAAAGTGACGCCTCCTTCCCCTGTGGTGTGCTGACTAACTTTGGTTACAGGTTTTTGTAGTGTGCAATTGGTCAGTTTACAGATAGCAAGGTTCACCTCAAAACAGAATAGGCCATTTAGCCAATCCTAGGAACTGGTTCCTAGGCCAATCAGAGGACAGAAAAAGTATCATATAATAATTTTAAAGTATTTCATGGAATTAAGTTGCTCGTGATTGTTGCATGGAATACTGCATTATACAACTGAATACACCAGAATGTGAACCTATTGTTTGTACACAACCTTTGCACAAATCATTGCTACAACAATTTAAAGCAAGAAATAGTGCTTTAAGCATTATGTGAGTCACATAGCAGTAGCTTGTGGTGTAACGTCTGCATAACAAAGAACCCATTCCGAGTCAAAAGCTATTTAGAATTCATATTTTATTATATGTTAACACCTTTTCATGACCTATTGTGAAAGACATTGCAAATGTCATGAAAAAGGCACTCCCACAGACAAAGAAATGAAACAAAGTGGAACAATCGAAGAGAGGACAACTTACAAGTAACCCCCATAGTTATTTCCTTATTTAGCACACAATATGGTCGACAAGTGAAATTCTACGCATGTTGTCAAATTTCTCCACTACAAAAAATTTAAATCTTTAATCTAATTACTAGCATGGTTCATACTGTGTGTTGATGGTAAATTTTCCACTAATTTCAGGGAATTAGTTTTAGAAAATGGAAAATGACAAGGTTGGCAATTATTTTTGTGCGAATAAGCGGAGCATTGTCGTAAGTAGACCAATAAAATGTACCGCAGTAACATGGTCATTACTAAGAACGATAAGATGGTGTATCAAGGAATGCCGTTAACCCACAAGTCTCAGTTCCTTCAGAGTACTATACAACCAGATCTGCGCATGTGTGCACCTAGAGGACAACTCAATTGCAATGGACCCTTACGCTTCTTTTCACAGTAAGGCACACTACTTATTGCATTCAGCCTGTGTTGTGGAGAAACAAGACTAATGTTAAATATAAAGCCAACCCTACTTAAGAGTATAACTTTCACAAAGCTTCCAGTCTAACTGCTTGAAAATTCAGTCTCCATTGGCCTCATTACCTCCTCCCATGGGACAACACTCCCCAAAATACAATCAAATGATAGGAGTAACAGAACACTCACACAACAGAATGATGGCTACCTGTGCACTGGCAACACAGACCACTGGTAGTCACAAGGATTGGTCAAAAGCTTCAGCACTGCAGGTACATGCACACTCACACCCAAAGCCACATGACCTTCGGAGACACCCAGGATGCAACAAAAAATTCACAATTCATCGTGCAAACCAAAATAAACTATTAATAGTAATTCTCAACTTATATTGCACAAGCTTAATAGGTTATTTCCATTTTTCAAAGGCTGTACACAAATAATATGAAATGTAATTTTATGACATCTGCATGCTGATCCATGTTTCTAATAGACTAAAGTGTTCTTAATCTTTACTTTTTGAGAAATTTTACAATGGAAAATAAAATTCCACTTGTTGGTCACAATGTGTGCTATGTAAATAAGCGAAGAATTAATGTACCTCATCAATCAACAAGTCATTGAACCTCAAGAGCAGATTAAACATTCTTGGCTCTCAACATATGTGTACTTTTCTTAAGACCTTTTCCCACTGAGTATCAGGTACTGGAGGCGAGTCAAGGTAAACTCAAGCTTTCGCAAAACTACCATGCAGCAAAGTTATTGCAATGTAACGTTGCAATTTTAAACTCAACTTAAACTATATAAAATTCTTATGTGAGAAGAGACAAGGAAATTCAAGATAACAGCTGAAATAAAATGCTTTAGTAGTAAAATATAAATATCTGAACAAAGTAACTACAAGCACAGTCAATGTATAGGTTTTATGACAAGCGTTAGAAAACACTTTGCTATAAAACTCTCTGGCTGTCACTCATGAAGTACCTAGTATATATATATACAGCAAATAGCTCGACAGACAACTTCCATGTACCTTGAGTTCGGATTTATAGTCACCTAACAACTTGCAGGTATTAATTGCTTAGATTGCTAGTCACGGAAAGTGGCTTCCTGGAAACTGTTCTCAAGACCAAAAAAAAACATCAATCACATGTAAACTACATATCAGTTAATGGGGTGGTAGAGTCAGTGGGAACTCTAGCATTATCTCAGGCAATCTATAGATTAAAGACCTTGAATGTAATCATTTTCCGATACAGTCCCTTCCATTGTATGGGGTAGTATGATGAAATTCGCTTTAGATCATTAAATCATAGTGAAGTTGGTGGACAACCTTCAGCGCCATCTACAGTTCATTCCTGTGGTTTGGATATAGAGGTTCAAGATTGCACTTTTTAGTAAATAATCTTTCATGCCCTCAAATTACCACTGTTGTGCTGTAGTATCAAATCAGCCGCTTAAATTCAACATTGCAAATATCCACGA
Source organism: Phoronis australis (assembly GCA_002633005.1). Lineage (NCBI taxonomy): Eukaryota > Metazoa > Phoronida > Phoronidae > Phoronis > Phoronis australis. The sequence continues at coordinate 140,833 of NMRA01000022.1, read as the reverse complement.
ATAACGCAACTTTTTCTGTTCAGCAACTTTGCCTGTTTGTTCAGCAGAATTTAGAATTGGGTCAGGAAAAAGACGCTTCCATGGTCTAATAACAGTAGAGAGTTCTTATTGTACGAGATGAAGAGAAGAGGTGACACGTGTGTCAACGCAGACCATGAACTCCTACAAGCTCATCTGGTCGCCTCACGCCAAAGTTAGCAGAGCCAACAGCTCATGTCAAAGCATGAAGATAGAACAAAAAGTGAACGAGCAAGCTGCTAATTCATTCAAATGTTCATGCCTAAAGCTCAACCAACTTACTCTTGAGGAAGCCAGCTGAGCTCTCAGCTCCTATCTGTTCTGGCCCTTTGACAACAATGTGGTCATTGATAAACAATAACTTGATGCTTTTAATCCCTTTTGCCCCATCTGCCACTAGCAGGTAATTACTGAGAGATTGGCTTATCAGGCAAATTGAACTTGCTCAGTTGCTCAGGATAAGCACAGACAGTGAGCTATGAGAACGTATCTTATACACAGTGAAGCAAAATGTTCACCGACTAGTAAACTACTGTAGTAGAAATCATCGTAAATGTAGTACACAGGGTTACAATGAGAGAATGAGAGATTTGCTAATGTCAGGTGATGCAATCATTGGCCATTGAAGCTATCAGCTAAGCACGAAGGATATGAAACATTTGCCTAACCGCGTCGCGAGGCAAAATCCCAACGATTAATTTGTCGCAGACATGAGCCAAGAGGTGAGTTTATTTGCATTTCAAGAAAATGGTAACTCGCTCTAAAGCAGAAGCCTCTGTCACCATTGACGACACACTGGCTATAGTATACGGCCTTGTGAAGACCACGGATCAACAAGTGATGTTCAACCTGGTCAGCCACCACGTTGACCAAGATGACCATCACGTCAGTCAAAGGTGTGAACTCTGTCCATCATCTGCCATAAGAATTTAAGTGCATGGTCTGGAGCAATAAATTGATCTTCTCAATGGCACAAAACTTGCCTACCACATGAGTAATGAACCAGTCAAAGTCAGTGTTAAATCTTTTTGGCACAAGACAGGCTTACAGCATTTTGGAACATGGAAGAGGCGCTGTGGCCTTGTGGGATAGGTGCCTGCTTTCTTTACTTGAGGTCGTGGGTTGGAGTCTCACCGGGTCACACTGCTAAGCCCTGATGTAAGGTCTCCAGCTCCTCAGCCCATTTTATATACATATTACTAAAGCATAAAAATGGTTCCAGGTGATCAGTGCAATGGGCCGACATGCGCGGCCTGCGCGCGTCTGGTACAACGTGTATCGGGCTGCCTGCAATTATTTTTATATATTTATATTTCAAAAGGTGAATCACCACGAGGAAGCATGTACTTTTAAAAAATAGACACTGGTCAACTGAGACTATGCTATCATGCATTGTTAGTCAGGAGCCCTGCCCCTCCCCAAAAATACTTTTTGTTTTGTTAAATTTTAGAAAGAAGCAATGGTCATGTGACCAAATCAAATGCAGACCGAAACGAAATTTTACACGCTATCTACTCTCAAAAATAACTATATTTTCAGGGATACAAATTCAATAATTTTGCAGCTAACCGCATGCACTTTCCAGCCAGCATTGCCTAACCATTGCCACAAAACAAAAGTACAGTGCTCATGTGTCACTAACCCAATCAGAAAATCAATTCTTAGCTAGAACTTCTCGTTATCATCCCCTAATGTAATGACAAGTTCAATGATTGCAAAGAGAAAACACTAGGCGCATTCAAGACAGAAGACTTGTCCTACAACAGTTGATCCTCGGCAAATCCCCCCAAAAAATTGAATGAAAAGTGTCACTCAAGTCCGTTTCCAAAGGCTAACTAGCTTCAAGTCTAACGAGCTGCAGATCTAATCATGATAAAAGATCGTTACTGAATAGCGTTTAGCGCCTTGAGAAAATAGTCTACTTAACAGAAACATTTAAACAATTAAGACAACAAACAACCTCCTACTAAGTATTCAATATGCATTAACCTGCCAATGAGCGGCACAGACTCTACGTCACTCGACATAAAATTTCCATTAATGTCACTTTCCCATCAGGAATTGGTGTATATCCAAACTCATCATAACTCTCTTTAACCTTTCACCCTGATGTGACACCTCAACAGCAACATCGGAGTTACCACATGATAGCAATCCTACCTAAGTGGGTTGTGAGAAATGACTTAAGGACTTTTGAGTCCTTTCGTCCATTTTCAGAAGAATTAACGTCAAAAAACTTAAAAGTCAGAAATTTTGTCTTACACTCCACGCAGCCGTTTCAGAAAAATAATCGAATCTCACTTGTGCAAAAGTAGAGTTTCTTAGAATAAACAAATAACTGCTAGTTACTGCGATGCCATGCATTCATAAGTACTTGACTAAACTTTTTTTCAGCAATTGTGATTTGGGAGCATAGACCAAATCCAAAGACCAAGGACAGTCTCTACCAAATTTCAGTCCTAAAGTAGCTTTAGAATCTGACCCCTTGGTCTCAAGCATTTGCTCCCATGGTCCTACCACTCCACAAGTGGCAGAACTCGACAGTTTAATCCAGACTACCTGTAAGGAGAGGATTTGCCATGAAGGTTGAAGACCGGGACACAAGCTTTAAAAAGTTTGTGTCCCGGTCTTCAACCTTCATATATTAAAGCACAGTGCCAACTTCCCAAAACAGCCGAGTTATGGGCAAACATTGAGTTATGGGCAAACATCGTAATCTTGTTTCTTGTCCTAAATCTCACATGTGACGCTAATGCCATTCAATGTCAATAACTTGATGTCATATTTGCATCCAAAATTTCAAAGGTTGAGGATCAAATGACACGTAACCATAGACTTGAGCAAGGTTACACCTCGCTGTGACCTCTGATCAAGGGGGTAGAATAAAAAATGAATTACGTGCTGAAGGATACAGTTGAAAAACACTCCAACAGCAACTATTTCTTTAGTCAAAAGGGAAAATGGGGATGTTCGTAGTGGCAACAATGCCTGAGTGAGGTCTTTTAGTAGAACAAGAAGAAAGGTCAAGGATACCACCACACTACATTACCGCTGGTGGTTATTCCCTTTTGCTAGCCTTACTTCCTGTAAAGTAACCTGGGAATTTTGTCAGGCTGCATTTGAAGAGTTGATAAGCTAAGCATTGTGCCATGGATTTGTTTCAAACCATTCTGGGCTTAGCGTCCACCCTCCATTTTTGAATTTCCCGTATTTGCATGCTCCCAAATGTGCTAATGTATAGCAGGAACTAAACAAAAAGGCTAGTGAACATCATATATGCTAAGCAAAGTGCAGTTGTATTCATCGACAACTTGTAAATGTGAAAACAAAAAATTCTGCAAATGGCAATCTTTGCACTAATGGCGTACCTTGCGGGTTCACACAGCCCGAATCACGTACTGTTTACTCCCCAACACCACATTACAAAACTCACTGAACACGGTTAAGTGATTTACGATAGATCATTTTCTACACAAAACCCATTCTAAAAACATTTGGCAATTTTCACCATACTTCATATTCACATCGCTACTTATGTTGCATTTCGAACTTATTTGACCAAGCAATCACAGAGATAAGGATTTAGCATGCAAGTCCCACTTTAAAGTAACCTGTGAGCATGGGTATTACCCACACAAGTACAGCGGGTTTAGCAGCGAGTGTCTAATTGAAGATGACCCGTGGATACTTGGGGAAAAATTTTGAAAATGACAGATGAATATTTAGAAAGCTGAACTAGGGTGTTCACTCGATAACTAAGATAACAAAACCCTTACCAGATACGAGATTGTTGAAGGAGCAACAAATCAGCAACTGATGTCAGAGAGGCAGAAATTGTATAATGGTATAAATATCAATCAATGACTACTGTAAAGGTTTTAAGAAATATTTCACCTGTTCCACCACTCTTCCTTATAGGTTCAGCCACAACTTCCTGTTCACGTAGTAATTCTGCGGTGTGTCATCCAAAAAACAACATTTCCTCATTCCAGTCACCACTATCACAACAATGAACTCATTCACACTCACTAAAAATTATTCAGTTCCGTTTTGTTTCCCTGAGCCCAAGAGTTATTACTTTGCTATTTGCCGGAGGTGTCCCCTATCATAAAGTAATCACATGACAATGATCTTAGCTGGCCATGATATGGAAACAATTACGATTTTTAAAAAGCAGAGCGTGAAACCAATAACTTCTCAAGGCCATGACAGAGAAACATAAACATAACATTTGCAGGGACAGTTTTGACCCACCAAAGCAAAAGATCCCCAATACTAGAACATTTCAGACCAGCTTTGATATCTCAGTTTGATGCCTAAGCCATCAAAGATGTCACGATGGCTTTGAAAATGTTATGTAGGTGTAACTCATTTAATTTCAAGTTTCATTGTATACATGGTGGTGCTAATACTGGTAGAACAGTGAATATTTGAACAAAATATTAAATATTACCGCAACAAGTGTCACTACTGACAGCAATACCAGAAGATAACTAGTAATCATAACTTTCTTCATACTGGCAGTCAATCCCCAAAACATTGACACATCAGTGATGCTACACGAGGAGCCCTCAGGACTGTAATATTTAAGACCTGAACCTCCAACAGCTGTAATGATAGTTTGTTCTCGGAAAGGAACCCAGAACTGAAAAGTCATCAAGTAAATCTCCAGCATGTGACTTTTCAAGCAATAAATGTGATGTGAACAAAACTTTAATAAGGAAAATCATCCGGGAAAGCACAAAAATTTTTAAATTTCAAATTCTTCAAAAAAACATCGTCACATGTTGAAATTGAGATGAAACATGAAGCCAGATCTAATTGTCAAAGGAACACCTGTGCCAATATCATTGATTTGACCACATGACAAAACTGTCCGTCAGACTCAGTGCAGAGCACCATCTAATGAATGACTCCAGACCTCAACAAGACCAAAGTAAACGTCTACAGTAAAATTTCATCAATTTAGGACACAATATGACCGATAAGTGAAATTTTATGTTTCCATTTTCAAAAAAAGATAAGTAGCACCAAATAAATGTTTAAAAATATCCCCCATGTTTTGAGCGAAGTGCACTTTATCAAGGATATCCATCTACTCGGTAGTCTGTGTCAAACCCTTGATAAAGAGCGTATCGCTCGAAACGTGGGGAATATTTTAGTACATTCTAGTATCGAGGCTCATCGTTTTATTTTTACTACATTATATTCTTATCCCTCGGTAACTGCACAGCATTCTAGCATCTATTTTATTTATTTACGAAAAAAAATGTTCTTCTATTTTCTCCACGTCATGGCTACCTTAGACAATGTTTCAGAGAAATTGTGGACAATAAATCAACATTACAAGCTTTTGAAAAATGAAAAAAACAATTTTGGAAATATTCTTCTGAAATTGATGACATTTTACCATAGGTAATTATATTTGATCCACACATGCACTGCCCTTGACGTGTCGCTGCTCGATACTAGTGTTCCACTGTCACATCAGCTGTTCACCGACTGCGCTGTGTTAGAGAGGATTAATGCACCTCTCTGTAAACTGCAAGCGCCAAGGTTTCTCCGTCATTTCGTGGCCCACCACTATCATGTATCAGCAACTATCCAACATCTTTAACATTTGCGCTAACATAAATCTGGTTTGTTTGACCCGATTTTAAAAAATGGCGAGCAAGTCAAACCATGTTGACTGAGGTGAGAGATGCAACTAAATTTCATTCACCAAAATTTTGCAACTAGGACATTTTTGGGCGGTGTCAAGCGTCTGTTTACACACAAAACTCACTAACTGTGGCAAGACGGAAATTGTTGGCTGGAGAGTGGATCACACATGCGCAGATTTCGAAATGGTGGGAGTTGCAGAGACAGAGAACCCATAAGTAGGTCACTGCACAAATGCAGTAAAGATGATCCTTTCTGCCTTGCCCAAGTTTTGAACTAAGACATATAATTGATACAGATCAAGATAATCCGTGCAAATTGTTCTACCTCACAAATGGGTGGCAAAAGTTGTCACTGCGGTGTCAATTTGCTCCATGTCAGTCCTGTTTACACACATACTTGCGCTAGAACATCTCGTTCTGTGTCAGCTGATCGCTGTCAGTTTTTGTAGTGTAAACGGCACTATGTTGTGTCTTTAATTGGTGACATTTTTGAGCGAGATTTTTATTGTCATTCAGCAGCAACTGGGTTCAAAGTTCAATACTGATCTCTGGTTATCGAAGCAGGAAGGACATTTAATCATAATCCATTAGTTATTTCATGTCAGCGCTGCTGTATATCTAAGGAGAACAACAACTTCCTTGACTGTGGAATGAAACACTGAAGTTCTTGACCTATTAAAGTTCTTGGCCTGTTAAAATTTGAGACAACTGTACTCAATAAAATAGGCAAAAATCTAAACCAACAAATTTTCTCACTCTTAAGAGCAAACTATTTGGCCCAAAGCAAGAAACATAATTTAGAAATACTGTACCTGAGCCCTTATTCACGCAAACACAATAGCTTTGCAAAATAGCCACTTTCTAAGGCTCAACAAATTATAGAAATTTCACCAGGTGTCCCATGCTACAGCTGTATTAGTTCCCAACTATTCTAAAATAAGAATACAGCCACATTTACAGAAGGGCAGTTTACATAGAGAAGCTAACACAGAACAACTGATCAGGTGCAAGTAATTCAGTGAACACGACTGGCATGGAGCAAGTTGACACCACCGCAGCCATTTTTGACGCTGGCTTGAGAGGTAGAGCAAGTTGCACTCGATCAGTTGCTCCAGTGTCAACTACACGTCTAAACACAAACTGGAGCAAGCTGGAAGGGAATGGATCATCTCCCTATTACGTTTACTCTGAATAGAGTATTATGTTCCGCTAGCTCTACATAGTTTGGACATTCGCTAATGTTAACACGAGCATGCCCACACAGTCTTCATGTAAATAACTCATGAAGAACCACTTTGCAATCTAATGTCGTGTAAGTTCAACAGAAGTGGAGCAAGACGCACTGTGACAACTATCACCGTGACAATTGTTCATCGTGTAAAAACCGCTTAAGGCCCTGATAGATATTTTTGTATAGCACTTTGACAACAAAAGACAGCAACGCTCGGTGACACAATTCTTTACCAACAGATGAAGAATGACATGAAATTCAAACATGTAGCTGCGAGGAGTCAATACAGTTTCAGGACAACATTGACGTTGTCATGGATGCTAAATTATGTACTGTAAACTGAAAAAACTACTTGTTTACTTCAGCTGTAAATGAACAAAGCATTTTATGTCTCATGGGCTTTAAGGTTGATCGAAGTTTCAAAATTGATTCTCCCTACTGTTTTTATCTCAGGTCTTAACAAGATGTTGTCTACACTGCTTGAAAATGAAACTAAAGTCAAGACAGATAAGACACGATAGTATACCATTGTTCAACCCAGTGACACATCGATTCCTATAATGCACACACCTTCAGATAAGGAAACTCATATTTTTTGTTTAAGTGTAATGGAGATAACGGAGATGAAACACCAGGAGCTGGGGATGAAATTGGTAGTGACCGGGACTGTCTTTTCCCCTATCAGACAGCACAGGCATTGCAAGTCTCTCTCAGGTCAGCAAGGACGATTTCCCATGAAAAATCACCTGTGAATGCTCCAGGCATTCCTCCTATGGTGAAATACAAATGCAGACATAAAATAAAAAGTGAAAGGGTCCTCTCCAGATTAGGATGAATATGGAAAATCCTTCGCGTCCCATAAAGAGCTACAGAAACAAGAGGTCAGAGTCCACAGTTCAAAAGCAAGGAACAAAACATGGAAAAAGGGGATGATGATTACCCACACTTCATTGTTCGGAATGATATCACGAGACACTGACAAAAGTAACCCACTCAAAGCAAATATATCAGAGTGCACTTTGTAATGGACTATTTTAGGCAGCATAGTACAATGGGAGAAACTGTGGGGCAAGCTGTCTATCTCACCTCATACTGCAGTGTACTAATTAACTTTGCAGCACGTGATTTAATCGCTCAGGCTTGTGAGCCATCTGTGACCAAGGCTATGTGCTGGTTCATTACTAGTATTTGCAATACACTGTTGCTCACTTAATGTCATACCACATAATAGAATATCCTCGGTAAATGTTATGAAATGTCAAAAATCCCGTGAATCCATGAAAATAACCAGCAAAATGATACAATTTATTATCATGAACCCAAAAATCAGCAAAACTGCTTCTAACCTGCCTATCATTATGCGTTTCTTCGGTTTTCCTTTTGAAAACCAACTTAATTCAACTTCAACTCATTTGCCTGATCGCTGGGAACAAAGATCAGTCATTTCCTATTTGACATGATTAGCAAGAATGGTTACGATGACCGATCAACGCCAACTTGAAACCCACCTAATGGAATATCCCTCTAATTATAATATCCGAGGGTACGAAATTAAGCGGGCTCCGCTGTGTTATTAACTTGTCTACTTCTGTACCGCATCTCAGCTCCACCTGTTAATGAGACAACAGTAACGGAACATAAATTTCCCTTTGTCGAATATGCGAAATGAAAAAAAAACGAAGACATTTTTGCAATATAAAATGTATGGTTTGTAAGTATGCAGCTGTCATAAAATATCCTTGGTCAAGTTTAGCTTATCTGCATCAAACGCCTTACATTTTGAAAAACATTTTCATCAAATAAATAAATAATGCCAAAAACAAAAGAGCGCAGGGGCTCTGTTATTTGCGGTGCATCAGACGTGGGCAGGCCACATGGTGGGCTATCTGAGCTAAACACACGAGAGCCCCGTTATCAACAGGTTCTTTGTGAAGGAAGTTTTTTCAAGTCTGCCTGGCTCCTTTAAAAAAAACTTTTCCATTTGTGGGCACGCACTATACGTTTTTAGCATGTTATGGTGTCATCCAGTAGCTAACTACTTAGCCAATAAAAAGCTGGGCAAGACTCAGGCCTTTATCCAGGATTTTGAAAATAGGGTGTCCAAAATGGGGTTCCCAATATTCCAGGACGTCCATGATTCCGACGCGTAACCCCCCACCCCCCAGCAATACCCCCCAAACACAGATTTTTTTACAAAATATGCATAGATCAATGTTTTTACATCTAAGTTTATAAAACAGCCTTCTATGGTGAGCATTTTTACTAAAAAAAACTGTGTAGACCAAGACTTTTACAATGCTGTCAATCAAGTGTCAAAATAGCAACAATGCAAAAATATACAATGCATATACAAAGTATATGCATTGTATATTTTTTCCTGCTTTGAAAAAAGAGCCCCCACTGTGAGCCTTCAGAGGCTTCCTAGTATTCATTACAATGTGTGAGTCCAAACTTGAAAGGTTCCTATTGACAGTGGGCGTCCAACTGATACATTGGGCGTCCTTGCCAGGGCCTCCAGATTAGTGCTAGGGTGTCTATTTGGACGCCCAGGTCCTACCCTGCATAAAGGCCTGGCAAGACTACCAGGTTAAATGCGCCTGACAGATGTTCACGGCATTGTAGGTAAAAACAGTGGGATTGGAGTGTCGTTGTGTTAAATCCGGGATGGACCTATTGCCCAAGTATTGCATTGGTTTTGAATTTTAGATGCGCAGCGACAACACCTTACCCAATAAGATCCACCAAGAAAGTTGATGATATACGCGGACAGTTATATAGCGAACAGTTATAAAATGAAATACAATACCGATCAAGAGCAAAGTAATTAAGAAATGAGGTAACACCAGGTGAAACAATTATGAAAGCACTGGGGCAACTAGCGATAACTAATGAATGTTTAAAGCTCAGCGCAGACAAAGAGCTACAAGCTCTGAGCTAACTGCCTCAAATATTTAGCTAAGCACAAAGTTACCCTCAAATTGTGAGGAATGTGCTTGAGTGAGATGTAGTAATGTGAGCTAGTTCACTATGAAGAGCTGTTGGAGCAATGGGCCCTTTTGACAAGAATGAAAACTCAATCCTGTTTACCAGCGAGGTCCTCCTGGCACTAGAATACAACTCTTTTCTTCCATAACGCATGTATTGAGGAGACTGAACTGGTGCTTTCTGGTGTAGAGATGCCTCATCTATTCTGCCATTCAGATATCTCTTGACGTGGGTTTGGAATAGTGAAACTTTCTAACACAATTAAGTTATAAGTAATAATACCGTACGGTCTAAGCTAATTTCTTATTTACTGCAACAAGAGCATGAAACTGTAACAAAGCAATATTTATAAGAAGAACGACAAGAGCTCTCTAAATTTGCGACATTGAATACACCATAAGCTTATTAGTGCACCTTGCATATTGATCCGCACACAATCGACTGTCATCACACGAGAAAATTGGAAAAAACACGATTAATACAATACGTGCACATAACATAAGTTCACAGGTTTTCATGTGCAAACAACATCCAGGATGGCACGGACAAGCAAACCACATTTTCACGAGTCTATACTGTGCCACATGTACTTTGACAATTTCACTTCAATCTGTGCTATACGGAGGCTTGATATCCACTAGATGCCGCTGAATAAGAAAAAGGTCCTCTCTTTACTACCGAATTGATTCAGAAAGCCTACGCATTTGATCACCAGTGAGGGGGCACTGAAAGGAACAAAGCCTGCAGCCATGTGACCACCTGAAAAGGAGCATTTTACAAAGTGGCCGAAGATTGTTTCAAGAGCACCTCATTGTGATTTTTGAAGTCCCCTACTGATGAAAAAATATACTTTACAGTGTGCAGTCCATCAACTGGTGAAAAATACCAATGCAACCAAATCTGATACTCGCCAAAAATTACAAAATTATAACCTGGTAAAGTGATAAGTTACCAAACTGATTTAAATCACAACTACATATGTATGATTCAGTGTAGAACTAACGCCCAAACGCAACTTGCTAACATTGATACTGCTCAACTGCCAGCTACAAAGAGTGTCCACTCACACCCCTCCCAAAAAAATCACAGATCTCCTCTTCCTGATAACCCGAACAATTGACTACATAGCCTGCTATTCACACAGAGAGTCCTTACATATTTGCATGAATCGCCAGTCCACATCACCCCTGAGGGATCATAAGCTGGGTACTATACAAACATTGCATAGATGACTGGATGGCATTTTGAACAAGGGTTGTACTGCCCTCCTAGTAACCAGCACCAACACAAGGGACAGAGCATGACACATTTCTCAAGCTTGAGCACACACACTGAGATGGGGATTCCCAGCTGGTATTAGTCAGATATGCTGTGCCCTCTTTATCACTGCATGACTGAGCTGGCTGGACGTCATTCACACAAAAAGCTTTTGTGCGACTTCCCCAAATATATCCAAAAATATCGTATGTCTCATGAGATGAGGTAGAATAGGTTTGGAAAAGCATGACATGTCTCACTTTATTTAGCACTGATTCAGGGCTTGGAATGACCACTGACGAAATGAGGAAGATTTTCCACGTGATTTATCATTTCACAAATAGATTTGTGTGGTACAAATGTTTTCATGTTGTAAAATGTAAGTGAAATAAACATTTTTTGCATGAATAAAGTCAAAACAATGATGAAAAAGAGATGAAAATAGAGGAAACTCGAAATCAAAAAAGAGGAAACCCTCTTGCAAGAGGAAAAACAAAAGCTCATCTCATACGCCCTTTTTGTGACTCTCGTATTGGGACCACCCCCTATCGGACCGATTGTAACTTGATATTCTAACCAATATTGTAATGACTTTCTTACAGACCAACAATGTCGATGTCATGCATTCGGCTTCAGAAAATGAAACATTCTAGTGGTACTTTAATCAAAGAAAAGAACCAAACAATTTTCATTTGTTTTTAGTTCCATTGATCACAACCGCTGAACAAAAAGTTGCTTCCACGGTGACGCACTCCTCAAGTCAATTTGCGTCTTTTACAGTTTCGTTGCGTCAAACGACAGAAAAACGCAGCCTCAGGTGAACACTCGGGCACTCTTCACCGTTTTCTAAAACACCTTCTGAGACAGTACCTGGTACCACAGGCTAAATTCCACAACTACAAACAGAGAGCCACTGTTTCAGAGCTCAGAAGCATTGACATTGTGGTTTATATCTGACCAATATTCCTCATAGGGTAGCTACAAGACAGCTGTTGGTAATACTGAATAAATACTATAAATATACCTATCTAATCTGACCTGACAAAACAAATGTCCCATCGCTAAGCCACATGTCTAGGTCATATTTCAATGCATTTATGTTTGAAAATCACTGGGAGGTTGCTCCCCGAATGAGATAAGCTCACTCTTCCCTAATATGCATAAAAACCTAATTCGCTTTTTAAAATGGTGCTAGAGCTGAAGTGATGACAGAATCTTCCCAAATAAGTCAGTGTGGCAACAGTTTGTAGCCACCTTCTCTAGAGTTATGAAAACCATCTTAACAACCAAATAACTACAACACTAAAGATTTTAACTCAGTAACATTACACATTTTCTGAAAGCTGAAAGACATACATCCCATGAGCGGCGATTGTCAAAATCCCCTGTGAAAAAGGCGAAACGCGGGCTCATGGGATCTATGACTTAACAGTTGGCTGTAAACAGTAATTGCAACACAATCAATAACTTAGGAAAGGACCCACCCCTTGACACAGCCCCCAACCCATCACCCAGGCAAACAATCGACAGCTGTCATTGATTTTAAGTTGTGGATATCAACAACTACATAACTTGAAACACACACCCAACTAGATTCAGTGCAAAGCATTACATAAGACAGCCCAATGGACAAAAGCTGTTCACAGGTTATGTAGTTTGCAGGTCAGACTGCCAGTAGAAAGTTCAAACCACTGGACCAGTAAGAATAACAAATTCTTTAAGTGCTTAAACCACCATTTACCTTTTTTGACAAGTGACTACATACCGGTAGTAAGCATCAATAACAAAAATGTAGATTCTAACTTGAAGCACTTTTGGAAAGTAGAAAGCGTGTATATGCTGAATAATTTGATTTTTTTCTGTACACCGATATGCCATTAATTGAGCCACGTGGCTATGTGTTTTTGGCAACGAAAAAGATAGGTGTTTCCTAAAATCATGCAGGTCATACTGTACTATGATAGCCTCTAATGCCTCCAGGCGAATATTTTAAAGCAATTCCTACAAGAGTTTTTGAAAACAGTGAATAAACCATCTGAGTTTCAATTTGTGTGAATACAACATTCTGCAGTTAGTGACAAAAGGTACCATAAAATGATTGCAGACCCAGTAACATACCACACAATAGTAATTTGACTTGGAGTCACAGAATGTCATTAGTCAATGGTCATGGATGCCATGAGAAATAGGGATTTACATGTTTTGAAATCCTGGATAACACCTGTTCCAAGGTAAAATGTTTTTAACTGAATATATACATCAATCCACGGAGGAAACGTTTATAAAAATTAAAATACCTCAAACACCTATAGAAATGTCACTAAATATTGACCTAACACAATACACGAATCAGGCAAAGCAAAAAAAACATGCTTTATTGCATGAACAAGCTTACTTCATGCAATTGCGCGAGTTTGTACCAGTTTGTACCGTGTAACCAAGGTTCCTATGAGTGACATAACAATTTCCCTGCAAAGGTTGTTACAGTCTACAAAGCTCAACTGGTGATTTATCAAAACACAAATCAACCAGAGCATTAGTTACCCAATGTTATGTTCAACCAATTTATGTAAATGGCCAAAAGACCGTGACAACTCGAGAATAAATGAAGCCCAAAATATACAGTGCTCAAAAAAGTCTACACCGCTTGGCGAAGGACTGTTTAGAAGTGATAACCAAAATGGCATCGCAAAAATGCTGTACTTCTCCGGTGCAGACCTATCCCAATTTTTACGTCTTACGTGTATGTCTGTTTGTTGCATGTACCGTATTAGAAATTAATGAATTGTCAACAAACCTCTGATTCGTGTCTTCCACAATGAAGCATACTTCATGCAATGGCCATTTGGCCACATGCTATTGCCATTTCTGCTTTTGCTATCGCCAAAATCATGGAAATGAAAAACAAGACTTTTCAAGTGCTGACTAATTTTGTTAGATTGCTAAATGTTCTCTCTTGCCGGTAATAGCCTCATCACTTAACTTCTGTCCCTATCAGTTTACAGAGTCCATTGTACATAGACCTACAAAAAGATAAGCTAGAAATGACAATCCAGAAAAGGCCAGATACACGTCAAAAATTAGAAGTGAAATAGTGCAGTCAGGTCAAACACAAATTACCTAAATAGCACTTCACCAGGTTCACTGGCCGTCAAAAACTGCTTTAGGCCTACCTGAGGCTGGGCTCACTGAGACTTGGAGCACAGACACTTGTGCTATCGTAGGCCTACTAGGAGTAGAAATAGAAGTGTTGGCCAATCCGCCAATAGACTTGGTGACTTTAGTGTAGAGCTTCACCAATGTAGATAACTAAAAACAACTTCACAGACTCGAATCTCCCATATATACATTAGTCCTGTAACACTACACATATGACATAGAATGCTGAATACCTCAAACAAATGCGTTTACGTATGACCTCATAACCCCACGTCAATCAACACAAAATTAATGGCGGAAATCCAATCGATCATTCCATTCGTTCGTGAAGTTTGAGCGTAGCCGCATGCAACAAGTGCTTCTCAATACTTCTGGAAATGAAAATGATCGAAACACCACAAAACACTAATCTAACAAAGCACAACTTCATACGCGACAGGTTACCTTTGAGACTCTTTTCAGGCAAGAAATGAACAGTACCACTTCACCGTCATCCAAGGGAACACCCCAACATTGATGTGACGTCATCAGTTTTCGTCTTTCTTGTGTTATTATGTAAGGGAAGAACCGCAAAAGGGAAGTGCGTCAACAGTCGCCAGCAAGACATCTGGGACAATATGACTCAACCTCACATGACAATATTATGCAACTGAAACCAAAATCATTTTTAAATGAGACTAATTTAGTGATAACCAGCAGGTGTCGCTAGCTGAATGACGACTTTTTATCATGAATCTACAAAGCACAAGGATTGCATTCTGCATCCGTAAACCGAAAATCTCAATTTTTTTTCGGATTGCAACGAACAATGGACCCACATCAAAGATTTTATAGATACCGTATCTTTGCCCACATCGAATAACAATATTGTCTGGTTTGTCCGCATGGTGCATGTCTAGGGGCTGACAAGGAGGCATGTGGAACGTGTCCCACAAAAATCTTGGTACAAAGCAACTCACTCAACATGGGGAACATGTCCATTGTTGGTAAAAATTTAGTAGGAGTAAACCTTTCTCATTCAATGGCGGGTTTCTTTTTTCTTGCTCGGCTCTAGACTTAGACGAAGTAAAACTAATATTTTTGCATTCCCTGGATTTCCCGTAATGATGTCTGTGTCTGCTTTGCAAGGATGTTCTCTGAGTAATAGTGTATTAAATGGTCAAAGAAATGTAATCATAAAAAAACGTCAAAGGAGCCTAGAACTCATTGACACTTTCTCATTAAATCCCTTCGCGTGCACTAGGCTTTAATAATACACGCAAGCATTAGCTCATGTATTAAATGCGAAAGAATCAACGGAAAAGTCACGGTGACGGTAAGAAACGCAACATTATATATGTCGACTTGTGTTAAAATAACTTGAACTGCAAAAGATACATATCTTTGTCAGTACAAGATGTTTTACTGTAAACACAAAGAAATTCCTCTCAAGATTATCTTGAGCGTATCTGACGGTCTGCTTCATTTCGTTGTATTTCGTGATACGTTATCATGGAAACCGCATATAGCTCTTTCGTCGAAATGCTTATTTGAAATATCTAATCATCATCATAACATTGTCAGTGACAACATGGTGTTATTAACGCTCAAGCCATGTAGTTAAAACATAAAGGATAATTTCAACACTCTAGCGTTAAGCGGTGTGACAACTAGGACATGGGGTGAAATTGGAAAACTGTAACAGGACCGAGAACTATTAAGTTAGAGCCGTTTTTTTTAGTTCCGCGTGTTGATGGAACGGAAAATCAGGCTTACAAAAATATACCAAATGTAGGTCTACTGAGAAATCTATGTCGATTGAAACTTGACATAAGTGAGTAAAACTTTAAAGCTATCGGAGGAAAATTTTGGTTATTGACAGTTTCTCCAAATTCTGTTGCCATGGTTATGTTTTGTAACATATGAACAGATTATCTTAATCAAGCATAGACCCTATTGTAGAAAAAATACATAAAACCAATCAAGAATTTTTTAAAACCGTAAGTCCCATGATTTTGATAAATACAGGATATCATAGTGAGGAAAATTTTGAAGTATTTTTGAACGCCTGACTCATGCAGTTGTTCGTAGCGTGATAATTGCGCGTGAATGATTGTATTGTAAAATGTATGCTTCAATAGAAATTTTATAATTACAATGTTCTACTTTTCAATTTCATTGCACCGTGACCAAAAGTGCATGGCCGTGCGTAGCTAGGTGTATAAGCTTATGGCTCATGGTATTCGTAGTAAACCTTCGCGAGGTGAATCCGGGATGTGTGAAGTTCTGCGAGACGCGAATCGTTCAGAACAGTTGCTTACGCCATCTAATTTGAACAGAAACCGTGGCGACGTTTCGTCGACGGTAAACACCAGATACTTGCGCAGCGCATGCGCCAAAAATCTTTACTAGTACATTTTATCCCATAATTCAACGTCCCATCTTCACGGACTCATCATTTCGCGCCACCTTAAAGATGCGCATGCTTGAGAAACATTCGACTTTCACTCGCGTGATTTTGCGAGGTCTTGCATGATCTTGCATTTTAGCGAGATGATTTTGCGTCGGAAGGCACCTCCAGACTGTGAAAGGAGTTCCTGGGTCTATTTTCCTCTGAAATAGAGATTAATTGAAAAGTGCAAATGCCATCATGAAAGTTTCATTTTGTGTTAGAGCTACTTTTCATTGTATCCACTCAAATTAACATTTTTAAGCATTCGTATTGAGCGTGGTATATATATATATTTATAGGGGCCGAGGGGTATGACAAAAAACGGCACTGGAAGGCGTTTTGGGGGAAGGCTTTCCTTTAGGAGTTGTGGCTGCACCTGTTCCTCCACGCGACACCCTTTATCCGCCAGTGTATTGTGATAGGGCCTGTTCCAAGAAACTGGCTTAAATTCAATTTTGAATTAAGTCTAAGATTTGTCTCAACTTCCAAAACTTTGAAACTTCCACATCCGGTAACTTGTTAGTCAAAATTAAGACAAAACTTAAGTCAAAAACTTCAGTCAAACTTATAATCTTTTTCTTGAAACGGACCTGAGACAAGTTTAAAATTTGTCTTGGCTAAGTCAATTTTCTTAGAACATACCCATGGCTATTAACACAGGATTTTGCGTTGATTGGTCGCTTGATCAACTGCAAGACATGCGACCCAGATTGTTACATGCTTTTTTTAAATACCCATCACTTCCTTTTAGCTTAAGGAAAGAATATGAAGAAAAGATTCAGTGAAAACCAATTGAGTAAAAATCATTCCTATATGATGGTCTTTCATCATGGACTCGTGTTTTAAAAATAAATCTAATTTTCATGACAATCTTCCTTTACACTGTGCCGATTTGGCCACCACTGTATTTTCCTAAAACAAAACCATGGACAAGTGGCAAAGACTGAGTTGCAGCCTCGCAATCAGAAATATGGGATAAACATTTGAAAAGTCCGGTTGAAAATGAATGACTCATTCCGTGATATGACCAATTCCAGGAACTTCATAAGTTACTTCCGTGGGGCTATATCTAGCACCAGTCTCGAGATGGTTCCCGTAATTAAAGGTGGGCCGACAGAAACACCTAGTGACTTTCAAAACAACGCTGGGAGCTAATTTAACAGGAATGGCTGCAGCGCAAAAAAAAACTGCGGGCTCATTATAGAAGACGAAAAACAGCAAACAACTGTTTTTGGCTGGAGTGATCATAAATACCATCGCGGCCTTTTCATTTACCTACAGAATTTCCTCATCACAACATTTCGCATATGAAAACACTTCTCAGAGTAGAAGATGGCATGATGTTGTGAGATGTGACACGGGCGGCCCCATGATGGCTTCGTTCCCACGTTTATTCCAACACGTGGGCGCATTTCGAGTTTGCAAAGATTGTGTTGCAGGATCTTGCAGCCGAGGTGAATGTATGCACTTCCACAATGATACCAGGTAGCGCTGTGAGTCGGCCAGGTGGGTTCTATGCTGACGAGTTCGACAACATTTTAGTAGCAGATATTGTCAAGGATTATAATGACATCAAAAGGCTCAAATTCCAAATCTGTGACAGGAAGTGGAAGATTTTGTCGAAAAGGTGGTTATGAGACCTGAGCCTCAGGAATTATAATATTTTTAATTTTTTTTTTATACATTTATTGGCAATGAGAAAAACATTACACAAAAAGACAAAGAACACCACAGACACGCACACACACACACACACACGCATACCCCATAACTAATCCTATTGACTGCTAAGAAAAACCGTTTCAAAGTTACACCATCTTTTTTGTATAAATTCTAAATTCAAATCCTTACGAGCATTATACTTTTCACTCATATAATATTCTTTGATGAAGTTAAAAAATCTACTTAGAAGTAATCTTTTTGATCCAAACTTTTGGGTATAAATAAACTGTTTACCCAATAATAAAACAATGTTTTTAAAATTTTCTTTTTATCAAAAACCCCAAAAATAACGTTGTTGCAGGAGAGAGTGCCTACACACTGGGGATTTGGTCTTGTAATATTTGTATTCCAAACTGAACTCGAAATTATTTTCCGTCCTGTTTAATACTTGGGAGTAATAAGATGGTAGCTATAGTGTAATACAAACTCGAGACAAGTATCTATCATTCTATGCTCGAGTACATTAAGGTTTACACAAATAACCATTAAAACTCCAGATTTCGAACTCGATTCTGAATTTTTTGATTGTATGACTGGGACTTCAAGAGCAAACTAAGGTTATACAATAATCGCAGTAGACTCGAGAATGGAATTTTAGACATTGGGTGTCAATTGCCTTTTTTGTAGACTAGCCTGCTTGTCAATATTAAAACACCTATCACCTATGGAAAACATTCTTTGCAGACATCAGTCGAGAAATAGCCCAAGGAAAAAAGGTTGCTTAGCCTCTTTTTGGTACTTTAGAGTTGCGTTATGAACGGGCGGTGGATTTTAACTCGATACGCACAGTTTCTGCCTTATTTGTGCACTCACAGTATTACCCTTTCCAATAATGAATTTAAAAAAAACAGACAGTTAGATAACCATTCCGACAAAGTAACAACAACGAGGATTTCTGGCAAGAATATTTTATTTCACATGAAGCACCAACGCTGTCACAGTGACTGATGTTACAGTCGGGCTCACATATGAAGGCCAAAAGGATCTTAAACGATTACGTGGAATTCCAAGTCTTTCAGTAGGTAACGAGTGCGGCTTTTACACGTTTGTGCGTGAGCGCGTAGGTGTTTTATACTTTTATGCGTCAGACGAACTTTTGATGTGATGCGGAGGCAGTACATTCACAAGATCGCAATAATAATAAATACCCCCACTTGCCAATTCCCCTAAGGTGTAAAATTCAGACTTGTACACGAGTGTGACTGACAGGCGCCGAATTGACGACATTTTGAGAGAACTGCAGGCCTGGGGCTTCATGTCCACAACTCCTGGCGATGTCAATGTATAAAAAGGACTGTCATTGCACAGGCATTTCATGTCGATCACTGACTTAGGTTGATCGTCTTCGCAGTGCACTAAGCCATTGCAAAAACGCGAACGCGTTGACGTGTAAAACTCACAGGCGTTACCTACTGACAGACTTCGAATTCCGTGCCATTTGGCGCTTCATACTAACTTACAAAACCTTGATTGTCCAACAGAGCGTTCCACAACTTCGATTGATATTGAGGAAGCGCGATGTTTGATTCTCTGACTTCCGCCATCCCGAGTTTTTGCTTGTCAGGATTAGGGCTACAAATAGTTTTATTTTCACTCACAGAGGTCCTTTGCGGTGGGGGTGAGTCATTGGTGTGATGACCAGAATATGATGTGAGCCCTCATAATACCCGGGACAAAATTTTCTCTCCAAAAAGCAATTTTCATCATCAGTTGTACTTTTTCGTCATCTGAAGAATGAAACACAAATATTTTTTGGATAATACAGACCGACTTTTGAATAACAAGTAATAAAGACCTACTTTTCTGGGATAGCAGACGTCAACTAAACGCTGCGCACAGCTTTGAGATATTAGACATTAGACCAGTGCTTCGTGTCAAAAACAAGTTTTGATTTAGGCCAGTTGCCGTTGTAATGGTGGTTTTACCTTGTTCCTTACTCAGTTTAGAAGTGATGATGTAAGCTCGGGAAGAAATGACCATTGGTTGTCTCTTCACATCAAGCTCACAAGACCTGGCGCTGCGTTCAGTAGACGCTAGGACCTACGCTGGGATCTAGCTAAAACCTAGTCAAAGTCACGTGTTCTCATTTAAATTACACGACAATATCTCGTGTAATCTCGCGAAGTCTTGCTTTTTAGCGAGGTCCTAGCGTTACTGAACGGGAGGCTGGAGTTATTGTATAAGCTTGGTCTGAAGAAGCAACACACTGTTAGTTCTTTCAAAGCCCTAAAATCAACCTCAGTTGCTAAGTAATTGACCTATCGCAAGCTCCTCCCCCTTGCCTAATGTCGACAAACAAACAATAAGTTTTACCCGGCAACGTGTTGTTTGTCGGGTAAAATGGCGGCTTGGAAAAGAAGGTGTGTCAAGAATGCTGCGTTCTGATTGGTCACCTAAGCTGTCACTCAAAGTCCTGGCCATAGGTCATTTATACCAATTCCATAATGGTAAGTGTTTTTATTTTGGTCAGGGAAAGTGGGCCTATAACCACTATAAAGAAATAAAGATCGTTCCAACTTCTCAGTTCATGTGATCTTTAAAGTTTTTCTTAGAAGCGAAAATATTAACGGTACATGTATATGAACTTGTAGACGTCAAGCTCCATTGTTGCCTGTTCCTTAACGCATAACGACGCCATTCAAAGGACAAATACATGTGACATTATATACTAACCGCGTGCTTAGTTCCAGTCGCCCATATTGGGCAGAATAATACTTCTTTCAAAGAATTTTTACGCACATGAATTTCGTACGTAGCGTCACTTGCAAGCCAAAGAGAACGGTTATCTTTCTTAAATATTTGCGTTTTTGTGTTTTGTCGTTCGCAATATTTTTCATATAATTTTTTTAAATTTGGTGAGCGCCAACTTCTACCAGGAGAAGTCAAGTTTCAATCGCATTCAAATTTTGCTTCTTGTTTTTCAGTATTCCAATGTTTAGCATGTATTTAATTGCGGGTATAGGCGGGACTTTCGTCGCAAAACGTTGAATGTTTCTCAATGACCTGGAGGTAAATATTCTTGCCGTAAGCAGCGCCCTAGAAGAAGTTTGTCCCTGGTAATTTCAGCTTCCACCCGGTTGTCACAATTTTTACACCCTCCCCTGTAGCTACAATAACCGAGGGGCCCCATGAGGATTCGTGGTAGGGCCCGAGTTTGCGCGAGACATTAAGTTATAGCCTACATCAGTCGGACAATCCTGCAGTGTCTAGTGAAATTTTCAACGCAAATTGTAAATGCTTCAGCTGCGTTCAGTGACACTAAACATTCACTGTATGAGAAATTTATTGAGCTGTGAACTCAGCGGAACCGATTGTGATAAGGCAAACATTTAGACGTCTAGTGTGTTGCGTGTGTCATCGGTATCATTTACTTCGGTGTTCAGCTTCGAGTTCAACGCATAAGTTGTAAACCAGTATTTTGGTGAGTCCGGGACTCGTCCATGATGGCGTTGTTCAGCAGACAAGATAATTCTAACAACTGGCTCCTTTCCGCTGCTTTAGTTTGTGTGATCTCTTCAATGAACGCTGAAGGCGACGTTGCGTCGCAATGTCGGTCGGTGAGACGCGGTGTTTTGCCACGCGAGTCAGGAGATCTTGGCACGCGGCAGGCTCGCGACATTTTGACAGGAGCTGATAGCGGCGTATGTCACGCTACTGCAGTAGCTGGACAACTGTTTAGATGGAAAATATCAACCAAGGAGGTAAAGGAGTTTTGGAAACCTGAAGTCGTTACAAACAGACTTGTAAGTACAGTGCGTAAGTCACATCTATCATTCTATGTAAAACTTTCGAGGGCCACTGATTCACAGGTTCTCGTTACAAACCAGAGTAAATGCATGCACGTGAGTCGATCAGCCCGAAATAAACAGTTTGGAAAATAACGTTTCCAATAAACACGCCACGAAGAGTAAAGTGGGCAAGCAAAACTGTTCTAAAATGAAAAATTTTGTAGTTAAAATTATTAACCAAATAACGTTTCTTTTCATGCTGTGTACCCAAAGCCCTTACAGTAAATCTTTGAAAGCGGCAGAGTTACAGTTAATGATAATCTCATAAATAATCGTACGACTACTCATTTATAAGTGTACGCGGTGACAGAGATTTTAAGAACGCATCCCGGAAAGTGACCAAACAGACATCGCCAATTTTTTCAAAAGAAGTTTTCTGGAAACATCTTCGACATAATGACTCGCAGAAATGTACCCCGTTGTGAGGCTGTGTCACTCCTTTGTTTTGTGCTCAACGGCTGCTTTGCTTTGGAACTAAAGTGTTTTTAGATTTCCCCTCAACATATAAGGTTACATCTGACTGACTGTGTTGTCTGGGAGCAGTTGAGACAGCAATTGAAGTGTAAAGAAATAGCACATCTAGAGTGCGAACGACTTTGTTTGTTGAGTCTGCACCCGGTTGGGAATGGATATTTGGCGGGTNGGGGGGTTTTGGGGGGGGGGGGGGGGAATAAATTTCCTCGTTCCATCCAATGATCTGCATTTGTTCTGGTTATCTCTCTTGTCGTATCAAGCCACGCCGTATACTGCGTGCAATTAGCTCCATTCATAAGAATGTGAAACTTGATGTCAGCATTCTCATTCGGCGCGGTGGACTTCATGCCAAGCTTTTGAGTGTTAATGCGTGTAACGTGACTGGTTTTTATTACTTTGCGAAACGAAATGCCTGGGACTTTAACGACCGTCTTGCAATTGTCAAAATTGGTATCATAATATATTCAAATTTAAATGCCACAATATGTCACTGATTTGCTATATGTAACTTAAACATAGAACATACGTGCAGATTTGACATCAATTTGACATGACAGGGGCTGTATATGTGTCTAAAACAAATGGACTGCACGAATCCATTAACATTAATGAAACTAAAAAGTTCATGTTCAACCAAAGGTATTGACGACGATGTTGATGACGACGACGACGACAACTACAGACATTGACTCAGTCAGAAGAACTCTTTCGCGTCGTGTTATCAATTAATTACTTTATTGATAACCTTTGATTATCTAAATAGCTAAAAGCTTTAAGTTTGTCTGACTGGACAATATTTTAAACCTCAGTTGCTCATGCACTCTAGGGCACGCAGTCTGGTATTATAAAGCGAGGAGTTTTGATTGTTGATCTTCGTCTGAACACTAATCAGTTTCTCCAATGATCGCCAGGAATTTCTCGCTGTCGATTCCCTTTTGTAACCGATCGTTGTCTCCACCCAGTTTCTCCTGACCTCCAATTTCTTTCGTCATCGCCGGAATTGTTTGTTACCATGATTCTTGTGCACAAAAAATCATGAATAAATTTCTATTTGCGTGTTCAAACCTTTTGGCCTAGAGTAGGCGTTCCACTGGACATTCTGGATTCCTTGAAACAGATATTTTTTCCCGTCGATGTGCTCCTACCGGGATCGAGATAAGGGAGCCACTACGTGACCATGGACCTTCTTCTTGCTTCCGGTCATTCGCGTGTTGAGAAGGGGAAATTCGTAGCATTATGGCCGAGTTATGGGAGCAAACCATATCAAACGAATGAATGAAATGCATTTAACTTTGCAAGATCAAAACACGAGTGAATGCTCATCGATGTAACCAGTTTTTTTTCCATCACGAGAACTGTACGCGCTTTCAAATTTTTCAACAGTAAACGCATTTTTTTCTAGCGAATTAAACTGCCTTTTTACTCACTAACACATTTTTCGCTTTTCACTGAATGGAACCCGAAACTCTGAAGGTGGCGCTAGTGAAGCTACGGTAGGGCCTCAAGTGCATGACTAATGCACAATAAGAACAAACATTGAACCGAGTGTCTTAGGAAAGTCTGAATCTTTGCCAGTCTATAAGCAATAACTTTAAGTGTTTTGAGCATAATGCAAAACTTTGTAAAAACTCGTAACATCTTGTTCAGTTTAAACAGTTAAAAACCAATTACTTTAGTTTAGAACAAGTAATCAGCAAATTTAAAATGAGATATCTTTTTACAGCAGACCCTCGCGCCATGGATGATATTTGATGATGAACGTCGTCTCTTAATCGGTCTTCCAGTACATGATGACGTGGGTTTATACTGCGTTTCTGTGAGAAACATGCTGCGCACTCCTCATTCAATACCCTGTGACGTCATCTTCGTGGAGGTGGTGGATTCATCTCCGCGAGCACGAGACGACAGTAGTACCCACTACCATAAACCAATTTCCTGTCAGTCGTTGAAGACAGAAACCAAAGCAAGTATCTTGCTTGATATCGAGTGGACTGATATGACTGCAGAGGAAAAGGTGGGGATAATTAATGATATTTCGAACTTATTTTCAACTGATGAAAATGCCATTAAAGTAACTTTGGATCGAAAATCCGTGTTTCACGATCGCGATATTTTAATTGCTGGCGCTGGAGATGTACCCGTTCAACAACATACGGGTATTACCATCTCATGGACTGTGGGTTGCGGGCTAGTACAGCCCCGCCACCTTAAAATATTAGAACATTTTGAAACGACCTCGAAGAGTAAGGGCATAACGAAGTGGATTGGATATCCCGTTGTGGGCTGGTTTGTGTTCAATGTGAAACCAAACCTCTTCGCCCAACGATTGCGGCAAAAACGTTTGAGGAGACAAATTCAGTCCACGTTGCCTCTGGAACAGCTACAACCTTCGTCAACCCAGCAAAGTTGGCCTCTTAGTAGTTCAGTAGAAAATAAGGACACAAAGGTGAGTCGTTGGATATATATTTTAAATTTGGTTTCTGATCTTTGAAACTTCCAAGTCATATTGTGTGCCTCCGGGATTTAAACCGTATCTAGGAATTTGAGCAGTACACTGCATTACATGGTAAGATGAAAGAATCCACGAGAGAGTTTTAACTCTCGCTTTAAATTGCATGAGGTTATTTTAATCACAATGTTTGTAAAAAATTATTTAGTCAAAATGTCTTTACAATCTCCTCTGTCTTTTAAGTTAGAATATAAGTGCTGGTAAATATTTTAAGTAAAAAAAACACTCAGACATTACTTAACTTTTTCATTTTTAAGCTGGCATTCGATCCGTCGCTGAAACTATCATTGGAGCACCTATCGCCATCACCGTCTCCGTCTTTCTTCTTGGAAGGACATGGAGATTCTAGTAAGCGTGGGATTTCAATTGCTACACCTTACGTAAGTTCAATTCGTCTCACCATGTTTCAAGCAGCAAGAAGTCAACTTCTCATCATGCCGTCACCCGTGAGTGGCGAAATGGACGTCACTACTAGCAGAGATGAGGACGCTGGTGACCACTCAAGTACACTTGACGAGGCCAATCTGTTCAGTGTGGAAACACTCTCTGAAAGCGGAGCATCACATGCGGACAAGGTTCCCAGCGAAATAATAACGGGACAGTTGCTGTCGACAATCACTGAACGAAGAATTTCCCCAACACCAGCATCGCATGAATGTTCGGCAACAAGCGTATCCTCTGCGGTTGAAAAGGCTAGCGGTACTGTGTCCCAAACAACCGGTGTTAAACCAGCGATTGACTCGAAGGGACCTTTCGACCTTTCTTCTTCACAGATGGTGTACGCTGTGTTACCGACATCATCGAGTTATTTTCCCGTATCATTACTTCCTTCTCGCAAAAGTTCCGAACAAACAGATGAATCCAACACGTCCAGTTATGTAGACTCATTACGCTCACAGACAGTGGAGGATGGATACTCCATCGACTTTGCCTCTACTGGCGATAAAGTGACAAACCGCAGAATGTCTAGCATCTCTATTGAGACTCCAGTTGCTCGCTTTCTACTGGCATCAACTGAACAAAAGTCAACTATTCCTCCATCTACCGTGACGTCTCCGGCATCATTTGCAGCTAGTAATTTAAAGCAAACAATCGTTATTCCAACGCAACAATTGCCAAATGTGCACAGTGCTGTGCAGCTCCACACAAAAGATGCGAATCCATCTCTGGAAATGTCGAAGAGCTCGTATGACAGAGAGGCTCTAATCACGTCGTCAATCTTGGCATCGCCTACGTTCATAACAAAAGAAGCGTCGACTTTATCCCTTGACGAACCTGCTTCACATCCAAGAACACATTCGTCTCTACCAAAAACGAGTCATAGCTGGATGACCACGTCGACTTTGCTGCAGTCGCACACGTGGGAAGAAAGCGGTTCAGCTGTAGCGTCCACCGTACAGGTATTGCGTGTATTTATCACCTCTGTCTATGTCTTTTATACCAATGTCTTGTCCATCCCTTAGCAGCAGTGAGCTAATAAACCCAAGAACAGGTTTGAATAAAAGTTTATGGAGATGTCGGTACTGGGGCAGGAGTTGATATGAGAATTGACCCTGGGCGTTTTGGGAGTTTAAATGTCGATTCCCCCGCAGGGGCGGATCCAGCATTTTGAGTTAGGGGGGCCAGGGCAGAGTATTAGCCAGGATTTTGCCCGTCAGGCATTTAGACCCCGAACTGCCGTAATGCAATCTGGGAGATTTTTAGGGGGGAGCATGGCCCCCTTGGCCTTCCTCTAAATCCGCCACTGCCCCGTACTGTTGTTCAGTTTAATTCTTTTTTCGCTCAGCTTGTTTAAAGCTACTATGAACCAAGCTTCTATAATTAAGTATAGTTAAGTACTAAATTTCAATTTGGACAACTTGCAGTCAAAAAACTGGCCTGAGTTGTTCCTTACTCTAAAGAAATCGAGAGCCGAAACCGGTTTCAATTCGAAGTGAATTCTGTGCTTGGAAAGAACGGACAATTCCTTATAGAGACCGTGCTTGCTGCGTAAAATGACCCGCCGTGTCAAGCCAACTTAGCGAGCGCGGACTCCACCTGCCGCTACATGTAGTCCTTCTCACGTCCAAGCTTTACAACAGCAAGTGGTCAAAATCAAATGTTAACTTTGTGTCCGGAAGCTGGGTAAAATTCAATAAAATCGAACTTAATCTTATGTTTGTACTGCCGATGTTAAACGAAAGAGTGTCTGTTGGGCTTAGTGTTGTGTCAGAAAGTTATTGTAGAGCTACACAAAGGGTTCGGCCCCTAATTCAGTGGATGACAACGCCATGACTCCGGAACTTCCTCATGCCCGAGTTAATAGTCTGATGTCAACGACAATCATGGGGTTTTAAAAGTTTCTTTCTGACAGGATAATGGATTTCTTTCAAAAGAGCATCTTCTGCTGCGCTGGAATAGTGTTGAGTAGACTGAGAAGACCGGCCAATTAAGCGCCCATCTTCAACCAGACACATTTAAGATAAAAGTTACAGGGACACCTCTGTCTTTGTATACTTCATCCCAGCTCGCTTTTGAACCAACTGTACACATTTCTTCATCTATTCTTCACTCACCATCTCACTTCCTCTTATTTCATTTCTCATACGTAAATAATATTGCTAAGTTTAGAGTTTTCGGATTCACGAAATTTACCAATAAAATGCATATGTTGCTACGTCATAGTGTTTGCAACGAGCCAATGAGAGACTGCGACATTATGATATGTTCCGGCCTAGGAACCAATTATGGGATCAGCCACACAATTATGTTTTTTGTCTGCTGCGTTGTTCTTTCTTCTCATATTGGTTCCTGGTTCCGGCTGAGCAAAGGCATTGTGGATAAGGCAGTGGGTGCCGGCAATGTCATTCGCTGGACTCTGAGTTCAGGGACACAGTCTGTTTGCACCGGTCACTTTGTCCAAACCACTAATCGTGCGTATCTCCCATTGATTATGCTCACGGTTATCCTTTTCAGAACATTTCACTGACTCTTTTCAAGTCCACATTGGTCGACAGTATACAACCAACAAGAGCAAGTATGACGTCACCGGAAAACAGACCTTTCGTAACAAGTGGGTTAAATAATTGCTTCATGAGGTTTCATTTTCTTAACTTTGCAACAATACTTGTTTAGTTTGAGAGTCTTCGTGGACATGGTGGAAATGCTCTACACAGCACACTTTGCAGGTAGTATTGCTAAACAAAATACACCTGCCATTAATTTTTTAATAAAATGACGACATGTCTGTTTTCTTCTTGATTGATATATTGGCTGATTTAAGATTATGGTGGATTTGGTTTATTTTCAAATAATTAGAATATGAACAAAGATAATTCAAAATTGACATTGGCGACTTGAGAAAACTTCCTGATATTGGTGGCACCTTAGATGTACAGACATAGCTGGCAGGAGTGTGCAAGCTGTCCTTATTATTTTCCGAATACGGTGTTGACGTTTTAGGTGTTGTCATTGACATTAATATATAAACTGTACAGCTTTCGACGGGTTTTACTCTCCGCCTTTTCCACTCAATCGAAAACTGTAGAATGAAATTTGTACTCTTTCAGCTCGCTAGCGCTTTCTCATGACTGCAAATCTCGTCGCGGATTTTAATTCCTCCACGTGCTCTTAAAAGAATGGCGCCCACAAATATGGTGAAACAATGCTAAAATGACATTTTTTGCGAATACATCACCACTTCTCTCTCAATGCTCCACTCAAGGCGACGCTAGATTTCGAAAGCGAAGTCCATGCATATTCCAAAAATGTCGTCAAAATGGTATGTCGACCTACACGATCTTTTCAATCTTGCGAACTACTGGAGGGTTATCGGATGAAAATCTTCAACGGGCTCACTGCGCTAGTCGAATGTTGTAAACGCTAAATTAATGATAAGTGAATCAGCAGTCGATTATATGGTCTTTGTTCGTAGACAGCATGTTCCCAAACACGAGCACGCTAGATTCAGGAAATTCCAATGCAACACCAAAAACTGATATATGCGAAACCTGTCTTTTTCACTAGATTGCAAATCGCATCTACAGTCTAAGTAAACATTATCACTAGAATAGTAAGATACATCAGTTATGGGGTGCATTCGTTCTGTTGCAGGTGTGATGTACCTCACTGAAGGTGAAGTCTTTCGGCATAAAGTAACCCAAGAAGCCTCCAATGGCACAAAGGTCAAGACTGTTCAGTTGACCAACACGTCCAGCGGCATTGTCCCTAAATGGGTATCACTTGATCCGACGACTGGGGAAGTTATCGGCTTACCTCTGCCACGCCATGCCGGTAACTATACGTTTGGGATGAGCCTGTGTGACGATGGTTTTCAATCCTGCCGAACTGAACTGAAATTCATAGTACGACAGCAGGCCACCACAGCTGCTACACACGAATTCATATTAAAACTTGGAAATGCCTACGAAGAATTCGTGAATGATGTTGTTGATCAAGTGTTTGTTGTCGAAGCGATTGCACGTGCTTGTGGCGATAGCGACGCAAGGAACATCACTGTCGTTGCTGTTGCAAATGGCTCTTCTGTGATCGTGTGGACCAACACGACTCTCTACTCCTCCTCGTCATGTCCAATCGATGGCATAGCTGAAGTTAAAAATAGGCTTTTTACTGGAAACACAAATTTTACCAACTCATTGTTGCGTGAGCTGGGGCCATCGTTTCTGTTTCGGAACTTAAGTTTGCGCTTACGAGGTGTTTGCGATGGTGTTATGTTAGAAGGCTATACCCGAGATGTAATCTTCATATCAGACGACAGCTTGTTGAGCATTATAGTAGTGTCTGCCATATTAGTTTGCCTCGTCGTGTCAGCCTCCCTTACATTATTCCTGACTTGGAGGCGTCGCTTTGAGAAGAATGCTGACAAAAACAGCATGTACAACAATGACACGTCCGTGATATTCGCTTATGAGGTCGGGGACATCGGTGACGCACTGGACGCAGGAGAAATAGTTCCACTCACCGAAATGTTCCCAGAAGAGGACAGTTCTAAAGTGCCACCTGGCGACAACGGGCAGGAACTTTGCGAGCTGGTCTCCGAGGATTCCACTATGCCATCTCATTGGAAACCATCGACTGCGTCAACTTTGTGCTTCTCCTCTTTCAAACCCGATAGCGATACAGCTCTACTTGGTCACTTGCAAAGGAACGAGTCTACCGATGATTCCACATCTTCGTGTGGCTCATCTGAAGTGTGAAGAAAGAACGTGGACCTATTCCAAGTACTCCGTGCCCCATGGAAAGCTGTCACAACGGGGATCTTAATGGGAATTCAAAGTTAACGCGGGTCCTACTTTTAGATTAGGGAGGTTATTCCAATATGGCTAACGACCAGTCGGCACTGGTTTAGCCACGTGGAGCGCAGCGGGGCCAGATACCTCTGTTCTTCATTCGCCAAAAAATTCCCCCTGTCGAAAGTCAGTGGAGTTTTGCGTATGGACCTCATATTCATTGTAAAACGGCCTCAGTGTGCCTTTCATTTCAGCCCCCGTCAGGTTTGCCCCCACCCCGTTGGATACTTCTGGCTACACCAATGCCAACTAGAATACACTAACTAACTAACTGCATCATGTTCTCTTTATAATAATCGTGTATCACATGAAATACCTCCCAATTCATCTTCAAACGACTATAGAACAGTGAATGCATGCCACATCAGGATAACAACACCTCTTTAGTCGTCTATTTGTTACCTTGTTCCACACAGGAACTCATGGACCCTAGCTAGCAACTTTGAAAGTCTACGTAACAACGATTAATCGTGGCTCACTGAGATCCAGATTGTTTATGTCTATATTGTAACTCGATCACTGCAGTCGTGCATCACATCACGGCTATGATGAGGGGACGGGCCAACGTTTTCTCCTCCCCAACTCACTAACACACACACAGACACAGACACACACACAGACACACACACACACACAGACACACACGCACACACACAAACACACACAAACAAACAAACAAACACACACACACACACACACAAAGTACACGCACACGATTAGCACCTACAGAATAAATGGCCAAAATTCTTTCCATGACAGTTTCACCGAAAGTTTTTGTCAGCGGGCAAGGGGGACCCCTGCTCGCCTAAATCCGCCACTGTGTTATGCAACAGCTAAACTTCATTGGCATGAGACAGAGCAGTAGCATACCAATCTTAATGCAAAAATGAATAGCACCGTACGATAGAAGCGCAAGACTTCCAGATTTTGCAGAAATAGAAGAAATTATTGTTCAACAGACCTAGTTTTCGAAGGGTACAGCCAATAACACAGAGTCGGATAAATGAAGAACGATTTACCACGCCTCATTCAGCGTTTTAAATGTGTTGATTTGGATTGCATCCGTGAAAAGGTATTGGAATCTGAAAAACATATGGCAAACTAATTTTCATGCAAATGAATAATTCCAACATGCCAATCAACTTGATAATTGAAACCGGAACATGAATTCACTACTATAGTCCGTCATCTTTGTCTTACAAGCATTGGTGACGGCCATTTAGAGGTTTGTGAGAAAGCAACAACGAAAAGTCACGCTACCTTTCGTGCTACGTGCCACGAGATATAGCGAGAGTGCAAACGAAAGGTCATTGTTTTTTTTGGTTCTGTGTAGCCTAACGACTGGTTAATCATTAAGTAGGAATTGTTTATAAAACGTTTCACTTCTGCATGAAACACGCAAAAGTTGCCCAGAAGGAAAAAGAAATTATTTAGAAAACTGTAACAATTTTCAGGACTTCATCTTTAATCATTCATATTAAACGAAATTTTATCACGCTTTCGTTAAAATTGTTTTGCTATCATTGTACCTTTTCCTGAATTTTACTTAAAAAGCATGACCACGTGACGGTCAAACATCAAAATTTACAGGCTTTCTCCATTCAGAAAATGTATACTTTCGTTGAGTTAAAATCTATAGTCTTATAGTTATTTTGCCTGGATGCTTATGAATTGTCCGTTTCGTTTTACATAACGGTTTCATGTATAAGTCGTCTTCATCGAATGAATTTTCAATGTAAATTGATATCTAACAGTCGGTTTCTTTTGTCCCCAATTTCTTCAATAAACTGTTCTTCTTCCACAGAGTTGCGTACAGATGTCACAACAAATTAATAATATTTTGTTTTTCATTTTTGAAAACATTTTTGGAGAAACTACTGAATAATCTCAATTTAACTAAATATTCACCGAGATGACAACGTGTTGAGGGTATAGATTATGTTGAAATTTGCCCACAGACAAGATGCACGAGTTTTACCGATAAAAATCAAATAGCAAAGTCAATATAATGTGAGTTGATTTTTAACACGCAAATGCAGAAAACACCTGGTAAGTACTTGAACATACTTTATCTCAAAGTTTTGGGCTATTAACGGTCTCAGAATATTTTGAAAAATTGTCCGGGGTTTCCGTCCTATCCCCGGGATTTTCAGGCTGGTTAGCTGTTTTGAAGGATTGGGAATCTGTTTTCGACCCCAGGAAGGCCAGGATATCTGTTTTACACTGGGGTTTCTGTTTCGAGAAGACCCTGGCTGTTTAATTAGGTCCAGGTATCTTTAGCTTCACCTTAAGTCTTTGGCAACAGTGAAAGACCTGCACAGGTAATAATAAAATTCGAAAACGTGTCAAATTACCGCCGATTCACATCACCGCGGACTCTAAACACCAGTAGATAGACGAAGGGTGATAAGATGCCCTCTGACCTCAAAAGATAGCGCCTCCACACGGAGAGCAAAGTTCACGAGCCTCCACAGTGTACTTATAGTCACAAGACGAAGAATAAGAAGTTCGAAAGTGATCGCATAGTTTCGAAACTGCAAAACGTTGGATTACGTCCACGACCAAATGTAATAAAACAGCTCGTAACAGGGAGGATTTGAATTCACGTATTTTTGGAAGTACACTCGGCACTAGTGAAAAATGTAACCTACTGAATCACTTGGTCAGTTCTGAAAACCAGCGGTGTTCTTACATGGAGCTATCACTGTCCAGTTCGACACGAGAACTCTTGTACAAAGTTGTTGTGGTTGGTGATCCAAATGTTGGAAAGTCTAGTTTTATACAGCGCTACGTCAACAAACGTTTCAATTTGACTTCGTACAAGGCTACGGTCGGGGGTAAGTTAGTAAGTTATTGTGCAGATGACCTGGTTTGAAAAAAAATCCTTAACACCACAAGTCGAGCTAAAAATAAAGTCTGGTGAGTGAGTGGCGGAGATAGCTAACTACTGAAATTGATATTTCATGTCGGCAAAACCGTCATTGTACAGAAATAAGCACTTACAACATGAATGCAACCAGAATTCGCGTCTCAGTTCTCCAAAAAAAGGAATTAAAAAAAAAAATTAGTATGGATTTTGGATACGCAGCAACCGTCCTCACTCTACCCACCCACTAGGCCAATAATTATGATGTGTTCTCACCTCTCCGCTGAAACTGCAGTAAATTATGCCTGAAGAAAAACGCATCGAGTCGTCCTCCGCCTAATTTGAACAGGTAGGTCGTAGGCCTAATTTATGCAATTTACTGGTATTTAGTGTGCTTTGTTTGATTTTTTGTAAAGAGTAAATTGCACAGTTTTTCAAACACACATATGCACCAACTGAATTGCGGAATTTGACCAGGCGTTCAGTGACCGCAGTAACTGATTACAATAGGTTTACGAGGGGTTAACGGCGACATCTAGTGAGTGATTACATCATCGGAATCATGTGACATTCAAAATGGCTGATCCCGGAAAACCACTCGATTGACTGGGGAATATTAGAGGGTGTTTGATCAAAGCTTTATCTGTCGGATGAGTATTGACTCGCTGTGAGGGACTATTTATGATTAGATACAACTCTGTCTTGGATGTGCACGAGGCTTTAGGCTGAAATTTTGATAGTGGAGAGGAAATCCTTGTCACCGAATCTTGACGGCTTGGCTGGACACCTGGCTAAAGAGACCGAGTGGTCATCCCGTGATCCGTGGGTTCTTCTGTCATTCCTGATGACATCACACTCCATATTCATCTTTTAGATTCGTAGGACCCACAGCATTCCGGATAAGATCAGATTTTGCCTGACAGCTTGGAATCTCCTGTTCTCTGCGTTGTGCGACAAACTGCTGAACTACCACAGCTTCACGCCCTTCACATTGAATAGTCTTTATTTGTTTACTGGCCAGCTATTGCGTGTTGTTGGGAATTTTATACTGACTAAACGTGTTGAAAACCCTGATTGATTGTGTCATCCGTCTTTGTCCTGAATGATAAGTCGCAATTCTCCAAGTGTTTTGACTCGTCGGTGTTATAGACTACTACCTTTGAGTGTCAGGTCCCGGTGTGTTTTGTTGGTGGCTAGTTCTACGGCTGTCCCAATCCGCTAGCTTGCATTCATGATCAAGTAAAATGACTGAGAAACTATTTAAGATTATTGTCATAGGTGATCCCACGGTGGGTAAAACCTCGTTTGTGCAACGTTATGTGAACGACACCTTTCGACGGGATTATAAAGGAACAATAGGTGGTGAGTGTACTAACCCCAGCAATTATATAGGTCACAGGCAAATACTTTTGTTCAATGCATGAGTACGATTGTTGTGGTTTGATGTCATCTCAGCAATGGAATTTCAACCTATCTTTTCATCATACTTCGTTTACTTACTTCTCTAGTATAAGGTGACCTGCGTATGTCGGCCACCAGGTCACGTTTTAGACGCTTTTGCACTGTAAAATTCTGCTAAGCACTCACGTGCTCTGCATCCCAAGGATATCCTAGGCCTTGTCAGTGTGTAATGTGATAACGCAAGTTGTATGAGAACCTTCGGTTTGTGTCCTAAAATCCGATTATTCCCGAGGCTTCTCTCGTGGCACCGAGGCAGTTTCCTGCCCACGCGGCTCGTCTTGCCTGTTCACAAAACTTTTTTTTCTCGCATACTTTATTCCCTTTTCATTCCATTTTTTGCCTCTCGCGCGGACGTATTTTTTGTTCGCGCACTTACTAACTCTGCTCCTCCGTACAATTGCGTACTCGCGAGCCACTCCCTCATTCACCGATAAACTCGTCCATCAAGATTCTGGATTATTTTTCTGTTAACTTATCACGATTGTTGTTTCATTTTTTAATAAATTACTTTGAATATCATAAGGAGTTAGTTATGTTCGCGGACAGGACCAGGTCGCGCGCTGACTGAGAGGTTTAGTAGATTTATTGTTATTTTGGAATGGATATTTTCACGTGCGCTACTCAATGCTTTAAAACTTGATTGCTTCCAAGTTGTTTCGAAGCCCTGACTGAGAGCAAACTGCAGATTTCGGTTTCGGACATGTCAATAGTTTTTTGTCGATGGACGTTCAATTTTAGGTGTTTACCCGAATCTCCACAGTCACCCGAATCTACCAGTTTCAAACAAGCAGAAAATGGTAAAACTAATGAATTATCGTCTTTTTGGTATTGTGTGTCAAGTTCATCGATCCTTGAACGTGTTTTAGGACGCTCAAACAAAAACTTTACCGGTAGCCTACACTTTTTCGTAAAACCGTTGATTCTGAGTAGATTGACCGTGAACAGAGCCTCACACCAATGGGTCAACAACTTGAGACTCGTTTGGACATTTAATTTTATTAACCTTCAAAGGAGCTTGGTAGAAACTCTTCTTACAATTTGTGATATTACGTCATCAATAGTAAGGCCTTGAGTAAATTGCGGATCACGCTGAAAACAGGATCGTGACAACTAGAGCCAGGAACATGTGCGATTTTACATGAATGTTGTAAGATTACCGTAACCACCTTAATCTTCTCTATCCGGGACGCTGCTTTGACGTTGAGTTTTTGGAGAAGACCTTGCCCCGAGAGGACAGTCACTCACGTGGTCTGTCACTTTGGCTTCTGTTAAGTTCTCTCTTATTTTTTCACGGATATATAAAGGGTTGTGGGAAATTGCTTTCCTTTCAATAAACGAACTGTCCAGTCACTGGCAGTACGTTCCGTAGGCGCAAGACTCTCGCCAAGAAGCAAGGTCATTCAAGACCACGCAAAAACACGAGTGAAAGGCGAGCGTTTCGCGAGTGTGCTCCGTAGCTTACCAGCGTACCCTACCAAAATGGCGGCCTCTGAAGTGATTGGTCATTCACGTTGGACTGTTGAACTGTGGGATAGAATTCGCTGTTTAAATTCCATAAGCGAGTATTTCTCGTCGTAAGTAGTTCGCGAGTGTCATGGGTTTACGAAATGCATCCCGACTGTCGAGTGATTTCCCGTAACTCGTCACTCCGATGGTGAGCCTGAGAAACCAAGAGAAGGTGCATTACGCATTACTGGAAAAGCGAGACTTGTCACAAAAAGTAGTCCATCCCATTCTGATTTGTTATTTCTCAGTCCTTGTATAATACTCGTGGTAGCTTCATTATCAGTCGACTAATCATCATTAATCACAGATAGCCGCCAACAATGAGTTTGTGTCTCCGATCACGTCACTTATCAATGTGCTAAGTCTAAAAGATAATCTGACAATCTGCACACTTAATCAACACAGTTGATGTGCCTTTCTCCACGTGTAATTTGACGTAAAAATTGCATTGAAAATTACATTTTCTGGACTTCTGCCATTTCTTTTTTGATTTCCATTGCGATATTATGTGTACGTTCCGTGGAAGCGAGAAACTCGCAAAAGCGCAACAACACGTAAGACTGCGAGATATCGTCATGTATTACAAGCAAAGCACGCGATCATACTAGCTTCCTTAGCAAGATTCGCGTGTCTACGAAACTACCAACATATACGCTACTCAAACAGAACTCGTCAACTGACTTCCATACGTTATAAGACAACCATATCTTGTAGCTTTTTATTTCGTAGTTTTCAGTTGATTCATGGAAGCCCATTAACCGCTTTATAATTTTATCAGTGCTTGGCGCTGTAGCTCGTGATGTACAAAATGTTTGGGGAATTTCCAAGTTTCAGTGCATCACTGTGTTGGCGCACTACGCACTACACTTGTTACAGGGTTTTGGCTGCCGACGTACACATAAGTGGAGATGAGTCCTTTCCTCATGTCCTTATCAAGCGACTTAAAAACATTCCCAACTCACAAGCACTACTGATAAATGAAAAATAATTATGCTACAGATTTTTAATCGTCTAATTCACATCGAAAAAAGTTCCGACATAGAAAAATAAGGCCCAAACCCCCAAATTTGATAGTTTTCTACCCAAAATTACCACTTCCCTGCAAGTGCTAGAAAAAATCTATAGATTCAGAATGATCGTTCCGTCTAGATTCTAAAAATCCCATAGTACGCCCCTTACCAGATGCGTGCTTGGCAATTTTGAACTGTTTGACAGCCACCTGAAATCGCACCCGGTTTCTCAGACAGCAGGCCACAGGGGTTGAAAGGAAACTGCTGCCACCACTTTGCACAAAAAGTAGGTCACGGCTAAAAAAATGGCTTTACTCATTCAAGACGAGTTCAAAAGCACAAGCAAAGCAGAAACTGTTTTCAACGTATTCCTCTAAACAGTCTCCAAACCTGGCGGACCCCTTTACTTAAACTGTAGCAACCCGTGGTTGCAGCCTAACTGTTCAGAGCTTCCTGTGCCGGGATATCATTCACTCAGTCTTAGGAGAAAAAAAAGACACAGCCGCACCTTTTTTAACTTAAGTGAGAACGTAAATGCTGTTGTGTTACACCAAATTTAGTTCTAATCATGAGCGTAGTATGGACGAGCAGGTTTCCACATTGGCGCGTTTTCCCCACCCCCTCCCGACACCCTATTTCAGGAGCACCAAGAAATTTGTCTTCCGGAAATTGTGGTTGGCCACCCTTACTTAGATCTGCCAGTGTTCCATCTGAAGTTTGGCTGGAATCGAAGCTACGAAACACACACTCATTTTGCTCAAAACATGCTACGCGAACCCTCAAACGCGTTCGCCTTCTATCTTTAGAAATTCTACAGACATCCCGACACGTTTAAAGCAAGTCGTAGGATTCAGTATCGTCATGCTATTGTTTTGCGTTACAAATGTCTCAACAGGTGGCACATAACAGTAATTGTGTAATTGTCACTAGTAGTCATTGTCTTCCTGTCTAATATCTTGCAGTTGACTTTGCGTTGAAGGTAGAAAAGTGGTCCGATGACGTCACAATCAAGCTGCAGCTATGGGATATTGCAGGTACGTTACAAATCAAACCTTACAGAAAACGAACGTTTTGAAGTCGTTTTCACTAAAATTAACCTCGAAATGCCTGGCAACTTGTTCAAGAAAAAATTCCGTCAGTTTTGAAATTTTCCTCATCATTTATAGAGTCGCACTTACAGTGTCTCTTGTCTTCTTTGTATGCTACACATCCAGTGGTCGCGGCTTGATGAATTACTTCCGGTCTCACGTCTTATTCACTTTCTTCCGCTTTCAGGCACTGTCAGTCGCTGCACTTGAATCACTTCGCCGGGTCAAGTGACAGAGACATCTGATTCGTCCTCATTGAGGACTGTCGACTTACATATCAATGACATGTCTTAGCCGATGCGCGCAGTGGAACCGGCCAAGTTAACTAATGTCAGTCATATCAACAAGGTCAATTTCCATTGAGATCATGTTTTTTGGCTGTGTATCTGTACATTTTCGTACAATATCTCTAAGTGATGATTATTTTCACAGGCCAAGAGAGATTCACGTCGATGACTAGAGTTTACTACAAAGATGCTCACGCTTGTATAATAATGTTTGATCTGACCAAAAAGAACACGTTCAACAATGTGATCAAATGGAAGAACGATTTGGACTCCAAGTGCACCCTCCACGACGGCAGTTTTCTCCCTTGTATACTTTTAGCCAATAAAGTAAGTGCCTCGCTAAAAATCCTGGAAATCCGAACTGTCGAGTGCACATGATCTTGTTTTGGACGAAAAACACCTATATTTTCCACCATATCGGAAGTTTTATTGCACGTCAATTTAAATGTTCCACCTGAAACTCACTTCATCATTTTTGGAATAAAGTGTACTATTCGCAATAATTTATTCAAAATGGTCAGACCGTGAGTCCGAAAAGGTAGCGGTAATGAAATCGGACAGTCTAGTTGAGAATGGGAAAACTTTGTACGTGATGAGACGATTATGACACGACGATCGACTGGAAACAGTTTGAAGGGCAGTCTGCTGGTGCTTGCAAATTTTACTCTCTAGGAGCGATCCGAATTCCGTCACTCAGTTTATCACTCGCTGCTAACATTTTTCGGGAGGAGAGAATTGCGGATGTGGTTGGAAAAGACACTGTTGGTGTTGAGATGGAAAGAATGGCGCTCGAGTTAATAATACTATTTACCATTAGATAACTGCCCTGAGTACGTTCCGTGGTAGCCTAAAACTGGACACAGTTGCTGTGGATTTAAAGGGGCAAAAACTTTAGATTTTCAGAAGCTTGAGAAGTTTGGTGTTTTTAGCACCAAAACATGGTTTAAAGTGTCTTTAAGCGACGTTCGGTTATACCCGCTGCGTACTACAAACTGAGGAGTTAATACCATTTCTTGGGAGCCAGGGGGCCGGAATATTCTGGTAATACGCAGTGGTGTGCCGCTTACGATTTGAAACGTCTCACGCACCTGGAAAATTGCTTATCTCCACATCACCTAATCTTACGCGTAAATGCTTGAGACTTCCTTTACCTCATCGTTGGCAGGGTTCTGGCGTGCGTTCAGTAGACGCTAGGGCCTACGCTAGGACCTAGGTAAAACCTAGTCAAAGTCACGTATTCTCATTTAAAATGCACGGCAATAACTCACGTAATCTCGCGAAGTCTTGCTTTTTTAGCGAGGTCTTAGCGTTACTGAATGGGAGGCTGGCATTGTTTACTCACGGGTTTGTTGGTCTTCAACGACCTCCGAAGTTGGGCTTCTTTTATGTGTGGCAAATTTCAATTGCCTCGTTCATATTTTTGACGGATATTGTTCTCCAGCATATTTTTTTCGCGGAAATGGTCAAATTGTCCAACGTCACTTTGTCATACAATGAAAGGGAAGCGGTTTCCGCTTCGAAGCACAACGTTGTTCAATGCGGAGGGTGAACTTTATAAACAGGTTGCCAGTTGCTGAACTTCAGTATCTGCCTATTTCAGTCCGATTTACCCCATCGGGACATTGAACAAGAGGAAATAGAGAATTTGTGCAAAGACCACAGCTTTATTGGTTGGACCGAAACATCCGTCAAAGATGGTTTGATGATTCAGGAAGCCATGAGGTGAGAGTTTGCATGCATGTCTCTACCCACTGTCGTGATCCATCAAAATGTTTTATGGAAAACGGCAGGTTGGTGTTATAAACTGTGTTTAATGCAACCTGTAAATTATTTCGCTAAGGACATTCTGTGTCATTCACGGTGTTCATATTGCAACTGATTAGAATACACGAGCTTTGCTGCTTCATTGAACCAACCACTTTTAGAAACAATTTCGTACTTCATAAAGGTCCGGTTTTAAGGAAGACCTCATTTGAAATCGCAATTTTGTTGCCTAAACGCCTTCCGTACACATTATCAAATATCAAATTATCTAATATAAACTACCAAAATCGCACTTTTTGAAAATCCTGTTCAGAGTGGAATTTTGTGAAACCGTCATTTTCGCTGTGCTGGTGAGTAGACGCTATCAACAAAACTATTTGAAAACTGTTCTCACTGCACTCGTATGGACGGCGGAAACTCGACTTTACTGAAACGCTTACCTCACGCTATCACATCACAGCCCAGTAATAATGCCTTTTCAGCCTTTTTGGTTGACGTTTTACCCTTCTTGTATGGACGGAAAACGTTTCAAAACTAAGAAGTTTCGTGTTGAAAGTCGTGTGGATAGGGTCCTAAGCATTTTGTATTTCTTTTCAAGGTTTTTACTTGACGAGACGGTAAGCCGACATTCTGATTTGGACAAAAGTGTCGACTTTGCTTCAAAACCTCGCAGCAACAGTACTCTTCAAGTGGCCGCAGTCCCACAAGACAACCTTAAAAACGAGAAAAACTGCGGCTGTTAATAGTCGCTCTTTCAAAGTCTGTGTATGTGTCGGAAGAGCGGGGTCCAGATAACTGCGGTATATGC
The DNA here is from genome assembly GCA_002633005.1 of Phoronis australis. Taxonomy (NCBI): domain Eukaryota; kingdom Metazoa; phylum Phoronida; family Phoronidae; genus Phoronis; species Phoronis australis. The sequence goes on along the minus strand of NMRA01000022.1, from coordinate 99,518 downwards.
AAACATTCAAACCAGTGCGCCATATTTTGACATGTTTTCAAGCTAACATGAATTGATTAACTGAAACTTACTAAGATTAGACAGCAACACAACAGCCAGTTTAAAACATGTGCAAGAAACACCCGCCTAGACATTTACTTGCTGAAACGCAACACGGAAACTCTTGAACAACGATGAGGAATAAAAATATTTTCATTTGAGGAACACCGCCATTACTTTGAATACATACATAGGCATGTTGTACTTAGTATAGTAAATATGTTATCCACAATGCAATGACTTGTCTCACTACTGTGGTGTCCGGATAAGAGCCTGTCCATTTTTAAAGTAGACATTTTGTTTTCAAAATTGTATCTAATTATTCACACTGGTTTTGTTCACCTGTATGGCCATGATCACGCTTGCTCATTGCAATCTCGGTGCCCACATGTGCCTGGCTATACAGGTGTTCAGATGGATGTTTTGGTCAGGCAGGGAAGCTACCCACCTACCTCTAAGAACCTCCCTTTTGAATTAAAATTGAAGATTGGGTGGTTCGGTTTTATTGTTGGGAATTTGTAAATATTTAACTCCTGCTGATGTCGGGAACAGGGTGACTTTTCAACAAAACTTGGGTACTTGTTACGTGTATACAACAAATTTCTAACGATCTTAATGTTTGGGTGCCAATGTACTTTGATGTAGGCTTACACAAAGCGCTGGGTACAACAGTTTGGGACCCAAATTGTCATGATTTGCCCCAATTGTCACAATAAAAGGTACGTGTTTACCATTACATTCGAGAAATACTGTTCAGGTTACAATTGATGTCAACAGTAACGGATGTGCAGGGTGCTCCATTTGGGTTTCAGAATAGTATCTTTGGCTAAACCCACGTTGCTTCAGCTCTTGTACGCCAGAGGTCGCACAAACTCTAGTGTCCCCATCGTACCACGTATAGTGAAGTTGTATGCCATTGTCGTACTCCTGTCTTGATTTGTGTATCACTCAGTAACTATACGCTGCCGTAGTCGACCTTGGGGTTTCAAAAATATAATCCCAGAATGTAACAATTTTAAAAATATATGTCAAAGATGAGCCTTTCTAGTGCAACAAAGTGACTGACCAGCAAATCTTCCACAATTGCCTTACTGATGCACAGGCATTTCCAACCAACTCCGGGGCTGAGTTGCATAAAGCTTCAAAAGATATCCGCTGGATAAGTTTGATTGTTGCATGACGTCATGAGCATTGTTCATCAATAACAACGTGACGCGTGATCATGCAACGTCATTGTTGCTATACGGCGTATAACTTTTATGCAACTGGGCCCAGGTCATGTATCCGCTAGGGGCTAATGCGACACGAAGGCCGTGATGGCAGTGGGTGGAATAGTGATTTATTTAATTTGCTGTAGTTGGAATATATCGCTTGCACCTATACTGTAGTACAAGCCCGAATTGTCACTGGCAAAAATTATTGAAATGAGTGGGTCGCGAGTGCTGACCCAAATTGCGGCAATATTACAATTCGGGGTTGTAGAGGGTGCTTTTCAGTTTGTATTGATTGTTAGCTCATATAATTCCCAGTTTTGTGTGTTTAAACCATCCTGTGTACTGGATTTCCCGACACTTTTTGATTCCCTATTTTGTCCGACCACCATCAGATGAGCTTCGAGCAATTTAATATATAGGTTGGTGCAAAACGAACGACCAAACAATAAATTAGTTCACTCGCACATAATGACTGCCTGAAGTTCACTTACTATTTTTATTATTATCATCATTATTATTGTTGAATTTATGTAATAAAAGCTGGATTATGGCTTGCAAATAATATTTTGTAATGTTAAGACCTTACCTATGAGCTACAATAGCGTTCTGGCAATCATAGGAAAAAAATTTGTTTCTATTTTAACAAATTATATATGTATTTATTAACACGAACTTAACTTGTACTTATGAACTTAAGGTGTTTAAAAATAGTTGACGATTTGGTGTTGTATGGAGATTAGCATTGGAACTTTCGGTAAGGTAAGGTTAGTTGATATCATGTTTCCAAGACTACCAGTCTTCACGAGATGTTGCCATGTATTAGAAGCGAACAACGTGTATCACCAGATTTCACTGGCGAGTATCCCGTTTTCGTCTTGTTGGTACGTGTTGCGAATTCTCTGAAACTAATAAAATCTCATATAACGTACCAACAGCTTCGTCCGTCGAGTTGATAGAGGAGGCGAGTAACGGCTTCACGGTTTCCGACAAAGGAACGAAGAGTACATGCCTTTAAGTACATGAATCGAGGGCAATTGGTAAGGCATTGTTCATTTTTCTGCCTGTATGTGCATCTTCAGTGGTTGCCGTCTTTTGTCGGAGGTCGTGAATTTCCTTATCACAGCACAGATAATTCCTACAGTCTGAGAGTATTTGTGTCTTGCCGTATCTGATTTTATTCCTATTAGCGTCTGTTCAGCCAAACAAGGCGATTACCAAGCAAACTGACGACCCCATGCTGGGAGTTTGAAGTGTAGCACAGATGTTGAAAATAAAAAAATTCAACATTATCACCAGCCGTCTTATCAGACAGTATAGCTGTATAAGTTATGCGACCTTTCGTAGCAACCACTGCAAAATAAAATCTACCTGAAATTAATAAACCGAGTGATTCATATCTATAAAAAGTCGTAACAAGTTACTCTGAACGTCCAATAAATACAGCAGAAAGCTTTGCCGTCACAGCTCGAAAAGCACGCTATTCAAGAGTGACCGCCACGTAATACCCAACTGAAAACTGAATATCTTACGAATAATTCTGTCATTACGTCATCAACTTAAATGTTTCTGTAATTTTCACGAATACCGCTGGAAGTGGACCAATTTTCAGTTGTTTCCAAATGTCTCGAATGCTTAAGTGCAGCGGTAGTTTTAAAGCATTCTCCTGGATGCTGTGCGTTGTCACCGCGAAATTCAGCTTGAATCCACCATTTGCACTCAGCGGAAACTAACAGTAATCGTATTACTGATCTCGCGCTGCATCGTCAAATTTCATTCTGTTCGTCCCGACTGTAAGCAATACACGATTTTTGTCGCTTATATCTTCAGACCAGGCTCAACATTTCCGGTCACGACGAGAGCTCGGATCCGTCAGTGCTTTCGGAAACCCGGAAATAACCTCATCTTTGACTAAGCCGGGAAAATTAGACATCAGTTTCAAAGCAGTGTGATGGAAAACTACTTTAATTCGAATTTGACGAACCCTTCGTCAAGTTTGAGAAATATTTACATCTTTCGAAAAGACTGCCAAAACAAAATAGATGCTTAACTGGAAGTAACGCAGTGAATATATTTTTGTTATACTGCAGTCTAATCATAGAACCTTTGCACGCAGTTTTCTGTTACCATGGCGTGGTTATCGTTCTACCAAGCCCGTAGTTTGATTTGTTTTGCGCAAACATCCATAACAATTCGTTTAATCATGTAGAGGCCTCTTCATTTAGGCTCATTTGGGACGAAGGAACGACACGAATTCGCAACCAAATCATTTTGTCCGGCATTTGTAAAAACAGAGATTTGTACCTTGGCTGGACTCTAAATTAAACGTTCTCACCTTCATGGTAAAAATGAAGACTAGGGAATTTTCGTTTTTCTCAATTTTGTGTTGGTGCGTAGTTTTTGCGTTTGCAAGTTTACCTACGCCGGAAGAGATGCAAAGGAAATGGACTGCGGCTCTTAGTCGAAAGATGACGGAATTCGCTGAGCGACAGATTGGGTCACTGCAGCTGCAGCAAATGTATGAAAACGAAGTGACGTACTCCAGGAAGTTGGTAGACGGACAAGCGGAGCTGGCGAGGCTGTCAGACGATGTCAGCTATGTCTTAGGAAATGTCTCCAGCGTCTTGAAGTTGGACCGTGATGCTGTCGCCAAAGCGTACGAGGCGAATGACTTGAAGTCGTCTCGTGTGAAGTGTTGCGGTAAAGGAACGGGTAACGAAGTGTACAACGAGAGATTTCAGACAGAGGTTGACCTGAACGAATTATGTGACGTTCTTCCAAATGGAATGGGCCTGGTCGACTCGAATGCCAAGGCAACAATGAAGAACAATCAAGGTGTTTCGTCTGCCGTCACGTGGCAATACTTTGGAGATTACGATGGAAATTATTACCAGTATCCGACAAATGTCAAAAGATTCTGTGATAAAGATGGTAACTTTGAGGACCACAGATTCAAGTAAGTGCGTTTTTATCTTTCCCCGCGTCGTTTCTAGTGTAAGGACGAAAGCTACATCGATATATCGACGACCGATGGGAGATTGCGTCCACAACGTGATAGACGTGTGAAGGCTCCACTTTTGCAACTGAATTTGCGAAGTTCATCGACATGGGAGCGTTTGTGGGCCATCGGTCCCACGTTCGGGAGATTTTAATGCATGGAAAATTGGACATGTCATTTAATGAAGGGAAAGCGCTCATGTGTTGCAACATGGTACATTGTCTTTGCTGCGGACATAGGTCCCCCGGTCGCCGCAATAGTTCCACCACTGTCACCGTTGCCATACTGAATGTTTTAACATTTAAAGTGATTTATTTCTTCATGAGAACATTCGGTATAGACAGTAGGTAGACGGCGGCCACTCTTGAGAACAACTTCGGCGACCGTATTATCCACCTTGGCGGGAATGTGCACATTGAAAACATTAGTTTTATACTACTCAATTTGGCCTAGTCAGAAAGTTTCGTATATACTGCTCAAACACACGCCATCTGGTGGGGGTATCATCGATTCCCATCGACTTATTGTTACCTACTTTCAGCATGAACTAAAACATGAAAAAACATAAAAATTAAGTTTCCTAAAGCGAAATTACGGCAACTATTCACTTATTTCACACACAAAAATAGCTGCCAAAATTGCCAATTTCAATTTTCAGCGATTGATCACCTAAGTGATAGAGTAAAACTTTCTATTGTATTTACTTTTCTCAGGCTTTGTGGCTAAAGAAAATTTCTCTTATCCGACATTTTGTGTGCTAAATAGGTGAAATACTATTTTTCAATTATCACGTCTCAGCTTCCGTTCACGTTCCATAAACCTTCGCAGTTTGGTCCCTCGCCTAGTCACTCTCGTCTTTCTTTGCTTGGGTATAACAGCGTTCTTTGTTTCCTTCTCGTCATCAGCGGATCATGTACGTTGTCGCGTGCTTTTTTCAGTAAACTTTGTGGTAGTTTTTAATCACCTCGTATAGTTTCTTCCTAAACTCCATGGTCGGTTTCATGTGGCCGTCAACATCACGTCTTCGTTTTGACCAGTGTGAATCCAATAACACAATATAAGATTATCGCTGTGCTGCGCATGTGCATTTTATTTCCTTAGTTGAAAGGGTGTTGTGTAAATAAGTGTTCTACATAAGGCTGGCATGAGAAAATAAAGACGAGTAGCAGTAAGTGGAATTTTATAAATTTTAAACAACTTATCAAAGTCCGAGAAATAATTCTACTGTAACAAGGCTAAACATCTTAAGACTGCTCTTGCTCGCTTTAGAGGTCTGTGACACCGTTTCCATGCAGGTAGAACAAGTTAGGTTAAACCTGTTGGTACGCGTGGCAGAAGCGCTTATGTAGTTATCGTTCCAGCTTGGGCAAACGTGAATTTGAAATTTATTTTTACATTGTACGCAGACATCAAGAAAACTATACAACAAGATTGCTATTTCTTGCAAGCTATTCATTCAGAACCAAGTGATTTGTGGAAAGCGTTTCGCATGTTGACGTGCGATATGTGACCAGTCATTGTACGTGTGATGTGAGCCGGATGCCTAAATTTGACGAAATTTTGCGTGCGATATGTGACCCGTCATTGTACGTGTGATGTCGATTCACAATACTTTAGATCGTAGAATTTTATATCCATCATAAAAGTTATTGATGGATGCCACAGCGTTCATCTCCTCCGTTGAACACAAATATGCTGCGTAATTTATTTCTATTAAACTTTACCTAGACGGAGACCGTCTTCACCGTAAGTGGATGACCAATTGGCGAGTCGAGCGGCTTGATTACTCTATTACTCGATATTTTTGCTTGTAACGGAGGTTACAAACACTGTGGCATCGGCCTATTGTGACACGAGCGCTATTACGCCGAGTCAAACTTTGGTATGCTAATCATCTGTGCAACTTTCAATCTGAAAAAATAATAAAATGCATTAAACAGATACCAGTATACAGGACAAGAAGAGCTACAAACTTTCGCCAATTTTACCGTTCAGCCTTCACAGTTGGGTTTAGTGCCATGTTATCCGTGAAATGATGGTATTACGTCATTCCTTTGATGAACTTTCGAAAACTTCTTTTTGCCTCAATCATTATTGCAATTAAAATGATCGAATAAATAAACAGTAGAATTAAACGAATTACCAAAATTGCACACACACACAAACACACACACACGCGCGCACACACACACACACACCTGGAAATGTCAAAAAGAGGAATCGCAAAAAATCGACACAGAATAGAACCACTATAGTATGCTATGCTATATTCGATTATAAAAAATATTTTTTATTTTCTGGAGGTAAATTAACAAAAAAGCCGTCATTGTTAAATTAATTTCAGTGCCAAGTTGCTTAAGAAATTTACATCGATGTACATTTATTGGTGAGTCTCATTCAATGTTCAAAACTTACAAAAACAAAGGAAAGGGTGGCTTTATTGTTCCTATAGTAATTTATCATTAATTGGATCACGTGACCATCCTTTCGTGTGCATTCATAGAAAAACAACGGTATGCGATATTTCATTCGATAAAAATCTTTAAATGATGAAACCTCAAGAACGTTGCCGTTTTCTAAAATACAACTTCGTTTTCGTTTTATGAAACATCTACAAAACTCTTATTTTTGATAACCTTCAGGAAGATTACACTTGAAACGAAATAACTCAAACATTAAACTCACTTCTCTATCAGCATGCCCATACTTGCTCACGAACTCAAATAAAATAATAAAAAACGGAATCTGGGAAATCGACAATTGTTGGCCAAGGCGTTGGCTACCACGAGTTGGCGGATGTGCATTGGGCGTGTAGCTCCACGCTGGAGATGAAGGCTGTCTGTAGTGGCGGAGTGTGGATTCAACCGAACAATGTAAAGTCAAGGGTTTTCGTAATATTGACAATTTCGTCTCTCCATCGGCATGCGTCAGTACTATTCGTCACTGAAGCGATTGGTGTAGGCGAAACAAGTATGTCAGGACTAAAGCGCTAAGGCGAGATATTCTGCCCGCGGCCAGGTTCTGGTCAGGTCACACTGAAACGAAATATACTCAAAACAATTATTTTATACCTATACATTCACACTCAGGTTTTCGAAAGGTTCATCCTTCAGACGTAGTCAGTGAAAATGGCGAGGTCCTCCTGGCAGAGAGTGGATGTACTCGGTTGCGAACTTCTCATGTGTTCCTATGGTTTACTACTCGCGTATCTGTTGGGACAAAATGTTCCGCAATCAAAACCGACAACCGATATCATGAAAATTAGGCTCTATAACCGCACTCTTACTCGGTAGGAAAATCCCGTGGCCAAAAACGGAGCAGCCGGGTGGGCAAAGCGATTCGTAGCCTCATTAATTTGTGGAAATCTCTCGTTGCTTACACTAGGGATGATATTTAGTGGTCAAATTTTTATGACCAGAATCTATCGATTCGTTATGGAATTACGACACAGAACAGAATCCTCGTGACTATCAGATTTAAACATACGGCTATTGCTGGCCTTATACTTAGGTTAGGTAACGATGTGGATTGGAGTTGGCTTTAGCGTTTGGATTACTGACCGTTAGAGGTAACTTCCTTAGCATTTTTCTCGGTGTCATTATGCCGAACCCGTTAGGAGCGCACGAGCGAGTGAAGAAGCTCCCAAAGAGGCGACTACATGTGATGCACAGCAAACGCTATTTCTATTTTGTACTTTATTACAAAATGAATAATTTTCCGTGTTCGTAACCTCTCCCTGCGCAGAATCTGATCTCCGCGGAGAGTATTATCGAAGCCGCCCAACATCTCCCGACTGCTCCGAGTTCTACCACTGAATATTTATCCTATTCGTTGCCTTTCGACGATACCAATCACTTGTTCGTAAGTGATAAAAACGTGGATAGCAACAGCCTTTATATATGGATTTGTATGAGGTCATGACCTCAAGAGTTCACGAGGTCGCTACCAGAAAAGGACACTCTGGTCAGCAGGTCATCAAGGTTTCTAAGAACGCATGCATCTGCTTCGAAAGATATTTTTTCGTAATTTCAAATGTATCTGTTTATCACTCACACCTTTATTTCAAGCATGGCTTAACGTAAAAATTAAATCATCTGTGCGATTTTCACATGTTAAGTTATTTATACGGAGTTGAGCGACTTTCCCAAAAGATGACGTCACGCATTGTCAATTCCTCTCTTTACTTGGACTATAGTCTGCCCAGGGTACCAGTGAACTCCTCTCTGAGTGGTGCACTTAGCACGCACTGGTGTGTACACATATACACAAACTGAACCACGACTCTCATTATATTGTGGCATCTAAGTCAGTGGCGTTATCTGCTACCGGCTGACGAAACAGTGCCCAGACTACGGAAATTTCCCAAAGGGTCTCCACTGAAACAATAAAAAGTCACCATGGGCGGAGCCTTTTTGGAAACTGAAAGAACTCCCATGGGGTCTTTCTGGGGATCGTTTTGTATTTCAGGCAGTGGCAGATCTACTCTTTCATCAAGGGGGATTTAAGATTCTCGCGAATCCGTTGCGCCACGTGGGGGGAGGTCAGGAGGGGGTTTCCCCTTCCCAGCGGCGGATCTAGGATAGCACAAAGGGGGCAGCATTTTGTCTGTAAAAATTTGCTCCAAGCACGATTGTAGATGCGCATAGCACCGAATGGGGGGAGGAAATTTTTCCGTTTTTTCCTCTAAAAATCGAGCATTTTCCTTGATTCCCGAAGTATTAAACAAGAAAAAGATGCAAAAAAAACGGAGAAAATGTCAAACAGGCAAAACTGCAAGCACCACAGACTCGAACTCACGACCTGGCGGATAGAGAGTGCGAGCTTTACCACTGCACCACCACGATTTAACTCCTGATTTGATACTAAGAGACCTACTTGTTTGTGGTCCACAGCGTTTGCACGCGAAACCTTCTTTTTGTAATGCTCATTACATGTTTTATATTTTGTGCAATCAGTTCGTAACAAATATGTTGAACTTAAAATAGTCTTCAATTGTCCAAAAGACCAAATCCGTTTTTTGTGTTGGCAATAATGACGCGATTGCTTTGGAAATCGTCTTAAGTTAAGGTTTGACAAAGAGAGAATTATGAATTTTAGAGTGATTCACTAAGACTTCGATTAAAATTGACATATTACCAGCATCTTCTGTTTTTTCATCATCACAAAGATTGCATTTTCTTTAAAAAATGAAGTAATTTTTTCATTGTACAGTGGAGCAGACGACGGAAACGGAGTCGTAGTGCTCAGCGCCACTGCCGGTCGCCTGAGATATCGCGGGAGAGCCAAAACTTAGCCATAATTCCGTTACGACTTGCGTCGGGTTCCGAATTTGACACTTGAAATTGGATCTGAGCCCCACCTCCCCCCCACACTAAAACTGCACACATTTAAATCTTGTTTCAGCCGTATAATTTTAATTACCTGGGTTAATTAATAAACTCAGCATTTCCCTACGCTCTTGCTGTTTTATTTTTTTGCTGCAGCCAAGGGGGGGGGGGGCCCTGGGCCTATGCTTCCCGTGTAAGAACTGTTTTGTTTTTTGTACCTGATTTCGGTTTCCAGACGACATTTTTTATTTTTGATCCTATCCCGGGGGTTTAAACCCCCTGAACCCCCACCCCAATAGATCCGCCTCTGTCAGGAACATATAGAAGATGTGACGAACTGTATTTTGTAATCCCGTAACAGTACATGTAACCGTTCCACCCTTGACTCAAAAAGCAAGAAACAAGCAAGCGACCGTAGTCTCCAGTGCCCGGTTGCCTGAAACAATCCCAAATAGGGACTCAACTAACTTGGGTTCCCTAAATCTTTGTCCTATTTGTCTTGTTTTTCAAACACAGGTGTAATACTTTTTATTATTTTATCTTTATCACGAAGACCTGTTTGACTAATGACATTTTTTAATAAAAAAATTGAGTCCTTGATGCAATCAAAATAATTATGGACTTAGCCTTAAATTAGGGGCGTTACATACGAAGATCCCTATTTATTTTCAATAATATTAAGAATTCAACGTAGAGTTCACTGTCGATTTGTTTCAAAACCAAAAAGTGGCTTAGTAATGATATTCAAACAACTTAAGAAAGGGCAATTAGTGTTTTCACAAGCCCACAAATATGCAGTAAGTTGTGGGAACTTAGTTGAGTCACTATTTGGGACTGTTTCATGCAACCGGCCACTACCTCCCGCAACTTCCTTTGAATTCATAATGGTCCAGTCAGATCACACGTTAATAAAATGGGTTGCCAGGTAAAAAAAAAATAACCAACTTTGACGCTAATCTCAGATACACTGAGCCACTTACTCCCAGCTTTTGCATCACTTTCAAATCCATTTTACTCACTGAGCCGAGCTGAAATAAGCAACACAAGAGCTCTGCATCTTTTCCGAGAGAGTCCTCGGGCTTTTTGTAAACGCAAAATAACTTTCGGAAAATGGACGGTGACCGAAAGATCCCCGGCCCGGGACTTCCGTTCGCGCTAGTCAACTATCTTGAGGAATCCTAGGAGGTCAGTTTGTCTTTTCGGTGTGCAGGGTCAATACCGAGCAGCTTGAACCCGACGTCGATCGTTTTCTGTGGATTAAAACAAAAAGATATGTCGCAGTTACACAGACGCCCAATCTCGACTGTAGGTGTCAACGTAAGATTAATTTCATGCCGGACCCTCTTATGACATTCATGTCTACCCTTCACGCTTTTCTAATTGATGTCCATCTTTTTTAAGGGAAGGATTCGACTTTTTCTGTTTCTGTGAAGTCGTACAAACTTTTGTGTTTAGGAAGATGAACGATAATGGAGGGATGGTAATCGGATCATGGGATCTACTGTCCTCATTTCCAGTTCAGTATTATAAGCAACGTAGAGCTTCTGACTAGAGTATTTGATCAGTTCATGCGCACACCCAGCCTAAAATTTGGGGTGGGGCTCGAAATTTTCGGTATGCGGACTTTTTACTGAAAAAAATCAACGACGACTAAAAAAAAAACGCNTTATAAGCAACGTAGCGCTTCTGACTAGAGTATTTGATCAGTTCATGCGCACACCCGGCCTAAAATTTGGGGTGGGGCTCGAAATTTTCGGTATGCGGACTTTTTACTGAAAAAAATCAACGACGACTAAAAAAAAACGCGGGAACTAGGTTTTCAGGCCTACGGATTACGCATTCGCGCCGAGTTCCTGTGGGCTTTGTGAAGTTTTGTCTAGTTTACTCGGAATTTTTGTTTCACTGGGGCGGACCATTTTGCCCAATTCACCAAATTGGGAGGATCGTTCGAGCCCCCCGAGCCCCCGCCCCCGGATTCGCTCATGCATGTCTTTCATCTTAAGTAAACCACTCAAAGTCCGGGTCTTGTCTTGGACGGGTGCAATTGGCTCTTTTGTACTTTATAATCTCGGTGCATTCTAATATTCATGAGTGGAAATAGAAATTAAAACGTTAAACTGGTCGCGAAAACCACAGAACATGGTTATACGAAGCACAGCAGTATGAAGACATAAGTAGAGCCGCAAAACCCCGTGTGGCCTGTCCCGGCGCCCGTGCTCTCCCGGTTGCCTAAAAATTCCAACTCTGCATAACGAATTTGAAAAAAGTTCTTCCACAAACAAATCGGCAGTGAACTCAGAACATTGTAATTTTCTTGTGTTAGCGTGTGATGACCAGATACGTCAAGATTATTTCCAACCAGGGCTATGATTTTCGTATTTGTGTATCTACGAACATCAACTGATTCATGGACGATTTTTATTTACTAATCTTGTAAGAAGTTGATGTTGCTTGAGTATCTATCCATTCTATACTAAACGGCAAATTGTACTTGGTGATATTTTCCAACATAAAACAGTCTAAGAAATTGGTGTTTCTGTGAATTTTGACGTATTATAAAGTTTGGATATTTTCATTTTGTTTGTTTGCCCGGGAGGGGGGTTAGCCACCCATTTTCAATAAGTGATTTTGAAGCAGCACCTAAGACAGGGTAGCAAGGACCCCATAACCGCACCCTTTGAAAGTGTACTTTTGATGAACATTCCTCAAACCGGACTCTGATCATAAATCTTGATTTTAGGGGTTAGTTCTACTCGCGGAAATAAACGAAAATATTATCCAAGTTTCGTTTAGGATCTTCTATATTTTCGCTCCGAGGCGATGGTGTTTCTCTTCGGATTTTTCAGGATGTCGCAGCTCACGTTACGTCTTTCTTTTATGCTCCTGGAGAATGGTTCTTGCAGTACATCTGTTTGGCATCTTTTGAAATTCTAAATGACACTCACTAAAGGTCAAAATCATGCCCTAACCGTGTAACGTCCTCAACTCTAAAAATTGACCCGTCCTCACGAAATTTTGTTGAAGTATGGATACCCAAGATTTTTTTTGGTGGCTGCCTCCACTTGTCAACGTCTGCACGCCAATGGAGAGGGGTTGTAAAATAGGCGACGGTAACGGGCAGTAGGGATGGGGAACGAATCTGACTTTGGGATCATGGGGCAAAGGTTTTCCGAATTCGAATTAGTTTGTTTTGATCATTCGTTGATTTGTTTTTATAGGAAATGGTATGTTAACACGGCCTCTCCTAAAAAGAAGAACGTTGTCATAGTTATCGACGAGAGCGGCTCCATGCGACAGCCAGTAAACTTCATCAAACTGGACTCTTTACCCAGAATGCATTATGTGAAAGAGGCGGCAAAGACCGTGATTGACACTCTCAATCCCAAAGATTGGGTAGGCATAACATCAGGCCAGCAGTTATTTACTGGTCAAATATGTGTTTTGAAACTATGAGGTCGACCGATGACTGGAAGACCTTAGGTTTTCAGATTTAAAGGAATCTGATACAGATTCAGGTGGTATTTTTGAATTCTGGTTTCGCTCTGAAAATTATTCTCATACGAAAACTATTAAGAAAAGTGCCACAAAATACGAAGAAATGCACACAGTGCTGTGATTTGCCAATCTATTTATTGACACCTTATTGTTGACGAGATTTATGAGATGATCTAAATCTGCAGAAATTGGGAAAACGACTTTATTACGTTTATGAAACTGATCTCACCGTTGTACGTCTGCTATTTCATGGTTATTTTAGGCTGGTGTAGTTGCATTCAGTGACGACGCGCGAAGCCCGAAGGGCTGCTTTGGTGACAAAGTGGCTCAAGCAAACCCGAGTAACAAGAAGATCTTGAAAGATTTCGTTAGTGACATCAAACCCAGAAGTAAGGCAGAAAACTTCGAAATTGTGTTACTTTATAAGTGCACAAGGACGCACTTTGTGTATCTTGTAAGGGCGCTTCGCAAAAATGTCATGATGCCGTAGATAAAGTCTAAATGCTTGTCACTTTGCTCCAAGTATATCTGTCTTCGTTCATTTCACAGAGTCAGTGTCGTATAAGTCTACTTCCAACTATTTCTTGGTTGGACAATCTTTGAAACCTTTGTCAATTATCGAAATTTCTCAGGGATATCAGCTAGTATAAGTATACGTTGCTCCTAAAATCTAAATAGGATGGATTCCGAAAAAAAATTCTACTATATTTGACATTTATGCTATTCATTAAATCTTCATTATTTGGAAGTTATATTAATAACAAAATAACGTCTAGACGGAAATAGTTGGAACCCACTATCTGTTTACTTTTTACATGAGCTTTTCTATCGTCATTTGCCACCGTTTTTATTCGAATTGTTGCATCGATGTTTTCTTTACAGTAATTGCAGGAAAAGTTTGTGGACGCATTTCTTCTTGTTGTAACTGTATAAAACAAAACCTTACTTATAGCAAGAACGAAGTATGCGGCCGGTTTTGAAAAGGCCTTTGATCTTCTCTCAGCGGGCAAGAGTGAATCGGGGGTGAGAAATGGACATATCTTGTCATCCACTGCTTCGTGTATATGTGCATAAGTGTATGCCTGAGTTTTTTTCTCTTTTTTGTTTGTGAATCACACATTGAGGGGGACATATGCAGCACACTTAAATTACTAATGAATAGGAGTCACAAAAAGTGCCCGACAAAGCAAGCGTGTTTTTCGGATATTTAAGGGACATTTATTTATGCTAAGCAAAACTTAAACGAGATTACTTGACGTCGCAACATATGCTTCGAGTCAATGAATAAAATATTTTACAGTTTTAAGTAACGTTAGGTTCTTGCTAAAAAGCAAGACTTCGCGAAATTACGTGAGATATTGCCGTGTATTTGAATAAGAACACGGCGTGATTTTGGCTAGATTATAGCGAGGTTCTAGCGTAGGTCCTAATGTTATTGAACTCATCCCAGACCTTCCAAGTGGCAAGTGATCAACCGAGTCTGAGACCTTCAGTTTTGACGTCACGTTTTGTGGCGAAATTACGGGTTTTCATATCCAGCCTGTACAAGAAGTTTGTGGTAGCCTAAAAATGGCACGCTGACGTTTTTTATGTCATGTCCGTCGAAGGGAGTTCAAACCCTCTGAAACCCCTCGTTGTGCGGTTTTCCCACCTTTCCAAATTTAAGTTGATTTATACCAATCGCTGGTCATCTTTTATATCATTTAAATTGCGTTTCGCCTAGTTTAGAGGATTGAAAGCGAATATCTGTCTAGACCTTTACTGCCTCGAGATTGTCATAATATTCCTTACGTTCATAGAATTCCATTTCTGTTACCGACAAAAACGTTGAAACGGTCAACGGCTCCAGAAATCGCTTCAGAATTATTGGAATTAGCCAACCCTAAAAGCGATGGTTTCGAAAATGTCTCAAATACGCATTGCCTGTGGCTTGAGTTGACGGCTTATCAATGTAGGATGAGAGTGGTAAAGTTTTTAGATCCCAAAAAGCTTCAATTAAGAATTCAACATTGTCATGAAAACGCAGACGACATGCAATTTTAATAACAGGAACAAATTGCTGCTGGGAAAGGACATTTCTAAGACCCGTTGGCCTGATTTTATCAAAGATAGAGGCAATGCCCAAATTTTGTTATTTGTTCAGCGAAGTTGAATCGATGAATATGACAGCAGAGTAGGATGATGTCTGCTAACACCTACGGATATTATTTTGGGTTTTGTTTATCCATGGTATTGTTTGTTCCGTTAGTTCGTACGTTTGGGTATTTTAATACAAATTAAAATTTGTAACTTTAGGAAATGTAGACGAGAAGCAGTTGGTATTGAAGTATTTCAATGCATTTTGAGGTTTTCCATGACACCCACTTTCGAAACCAGAATTAGCTCGTCAGAAAAGATCATTGTCAAATTGGTTCGTGTCTACAGTCCGAAGATTCTATGGTCCGGCGTTCTATAGTCCGAAATTCCAGTCATTATCTTCTTTCTTCTCAGAACTATCGTAGGCTGTCGGACCATAGAACATTCGGACTATAGAAACATCTACGTTTTTATAATTTTTTACTATAGAACCTTCAGATTTTGAAACTTCGGATTATATAACCTTTTTGTATTCCCTAACATTTTTTGAAATAGTTGGGACTATCAAACCTTCAGACTAATAAACCTTTGGACTAAAGAGACGCACCCTGTCAACTAGAACTTGCGCATTTTACCCATACGTAGCTTATTGTACTTACTTCCATATCTTGGATGCTCATTTCCAATTTTAGTTTTAAAAGGGACTTTATCGATTCCATGGCCGAAAAACGAGTTACCGGGATTACTGTTGTACTGGCCAGAGTTTTTGAAGTCATTGACTATGCCCAGCTCTATAAAACAATAAACCGTTGTGTTTCTGTGATTTTATTACAAATCGTCAATTATCGCCTTTGTCTGACAGATATTCGCTGAATTCAAGGACGGCGACTTTGTCAGATAAATACTCCGTTTCATTTATCAGATAGCATTTTGGCTGCCAGCGGAGCCATAGACATTGGGTTTGGGGATTGCGGGCTGCCGCGCTCAGGCTGGTTTCAGAAAATCTTGTCACTATCACCTAACATTGTCTTATATACTTCCAGGACCAATAGCGTTTCATTTTTGTCGCTTTCTTCATTGATTTTACCTATGACGTATTCAAGCACGCAGTATGGTGTTCCGATAACGAGAAACACGTTTTGCCTTGTACATATGTGAACATTGAGTTTCAAAGTTATTCTTTCTATTTTTGCCTTTTTATTCCCAAAACGACTACCTAAACGAACATGTTACACAATCATCTTCAATGATCCGCTTCCTGTCTCTGTTGCTTCGTGTTCATTGAATTGTTGATCCGTTTAAGTGTTTCTCCAGCTTTTACCGTTTCCAAGCGGATACCTCACGTTTCAATCGCCATCACGTGTTATTGTTGTTGTTATTGGTGTCGACCACAATGTGTCACGTGACCTGATCCTGATGTTTTCGTGTTGACCCGTTGGATTTTCGTGTGTTTTTCAGCGTCAACTCTCTATTCGGCGGGTTTCAGGAAAGCGTTTTACCTTCTTTCAACGGCTAAGCGCTCTAACGCGGTATGGGGGTGTTGATAGGCAATGGAACGGTTTCCTCCCGCTATATGTTTAAGTGTTCAATGTTGTTTGCCATTATCGTTGTTGCGTGCTTTTTGTGTAAATGTCAATCGCATTTTAGTGTCATTCCTAACTCGTCAAATGCAATGGCTGCTCTAAAAGTACTTAGTTGGTTTCTATGATTGGGTTTTGCTAACAAGCAATACGTCTTTTTTCTGTGACGAAGGAGCTTTTTGTGAATGCGGAAGGGGAATGCGGTGATGAGCCACTCGCTGGCATTTTTCAAAAATTTCTCCTCGAGATAAAGCCGAAGGATGCACTCTTTCTCTGGCAGCTCGGCTGTATCTAAACTATTTTCATCGCATACACCGCTCTTTCTCAGTGTTACGAGAGATTTCATCAAGAGATGGCGCTGTGAAAGAAGGTATCGCAACCAGATGCCAAACTATTTGTTTAGAGTTAAGTCTTGCAATGCATTTTCTGAAGTTTCGTTCTCAATAACTTCTCGCAAATCACATCGTTTCAATGGACGCGTTTACTGTGGTTGCAATACGTTCAGTTTTACTGTTTGTTTGTTTGTAGCCAGTACTATTTACTCCAAAGGCTTTCGCTCAGCATTCCAACTGATGTACAATGCACGTCTCCGTGAGCCGGTATGACAACGATCTGTGTGCTATCCGAAGACCCTTTGTAAACAGTAGTAACCTTCGGGGTGTTTAAGTAGTTTTGAAGGACTCTGTTCCGTATCCATGTACCATCTGGGCACGTAACGTATCTATGAACTCGACACTTGACTAAAAATTGACAAACGAGCAATTTTTCCAATTTCATTTCACGATTTTTTTTATCTCAGAACAAGTAATATTGCGGAAATTTGTGATCATAAACCTTTACTGAAACACCCGGGGGTTACACGTTCCCTTTGTGTTTGTTTGCTTGTTTGTTTTTTTTTTCTCTGAACGTGTCAAAATCCCTTCCAATTCGAGATTTGCAACCAATGACGCAACGCAACCGAAAGTCTTTGGCTAATGTAATTATTTCGGATAGACTTCTTCCCTCACTGATCGTACGGGCCTGTTTTTTTCATCCACCGCAGTTCGTGTGTCATGAACACATTTCTTTCCCTATGGACCCGTGTTTTCCTCAGTTACATAAACATTTTGTCAAACAACCTGCAACTCGCTCCTGCAATAGAAATTCGTCCGTAAGAACAACATTGAGGTGCGTCCGAAAAACTGCAATGAAATCAAAATGATCGCTTCAAATGAGAACGCCCGTGTAGGCCTATTTTAGAGTTTTATAAATGATGAATTCAAATATTCCCGTTTGCAAAATTAACGAAACAAGCTCGACCCCGTCGAAAGTTGTCTACAACGTACAGCGCCACCTTTTAAAACCTTTGATTTTTGTCTGGAATCTTACTTAGAGTTTTTGGGGGTGCCAGTTGGTGTTTACAATTTTGAAAAATCACTCACGAAACTAAATCGAAAAAATCATTGGCTAGACAATAGATTCGCCGCCGCCAGTTTAAAATTGGCGATCAATTTATGTGTTCGTTATTGTTGGATTTGGTTGTCTGCGTTCCCATTTGTCCGCCTATGTGTTTACGTTATCCTGTTTCTGCTCATGTGTTTCTGTTTGTTTTAGCCGCCACCCTGTACTCCGTTGGGTTTCGGGAAGCTTTCCGTGTTTTTTACAATGCAAAGAGAGCACTTCCGGTATGACTGATGAAACAAAGACACTTTACATAGACAAATATAATATGACACGGTTCCACATTTTAAAGAAGTCACAGAAAAACACGTTGCTTTTTGTGTCACACAGATGTAGTGATGAAAGCTTTGCCACGGGTCCCATAAAATTTTGCGCGGAGCGGAAGGCTTACCGCGGAGCGGAACTCTTATCACTGAG
Organism: Phoronis australis; assembly: GCA_002633005.1. Classification (NCBI taxonomy): domain Eukaryota; kingdom Metazoa; phylum Phoronida; family Phoronidae; genus Phoronis; species Phoronis australis. The sequence continues at coordinate 80,935 of NMRA01000022.1, read as the reverse complement.
CAGAACCTTTACCACATAGAAATCTTACCATTCTCTACAAAGTATTTGTCACGCACCGAAGTTTCACGTATCGCGAATAATTGTTTTGTTTTGTTTTGTGGAGACTCGTAAGGGTTCCCTGGGTGGTACTTGTTACGCACGCGGTCCGTAGTAGGTGTTCGATTACCGCCATGCTATGGAGAAATGAACATGCAAAGCAAGTCATGACCTATCACGATGGTTGAAAACATCAATTGACCAGTGCGTCTATGCGAATTGCATGAATACACAGAAGAGCAAAACGAAAAGATTTTGCATAGTTGAAAATATGATGGGTGACGTGTTTGAAAATTCCTCCGTTGCTTCTTTGACCATGGCACCGTTTCATGTTTTCCTTCGCAGAAAGTTTACATCCACCTGGCTAAGTGTTAATGGAAAACTTAAACAATTGTTTTGTGTCCTTGTTTCATTTTCATGACAATAGGTGACATTGTATGAACGTTTAGCGATAAATTAGAGAATGGTTTCAGAAAGAAGGTAAACGAATATCTACACTGAATCTGCGCCGGCACCATTTGCATGGGCGCACCCAGTCTAATAAGGGTAGGCTCGAATTTTTGAAAGTATGGACCTTTTACTAAGATTCACGGGATACGTTCAGACCTATGAATTGTGAATTCGCCGAATTTTTAGCAATTCTTGCCATTTTAGAGAACTTTTGTCTCTTTTTCTACTTTCTTCGGAGTTTTTGTTTTTCTGCGGCGGACCCTTTGGCCCACTTCACCAAATGGGGGTGGCTCGTGACACAGGCATTGAAGTTGCCAGAAGTTTCTCAGGATATTTAATAATCAGATTTACCTATCCCTTTCAAAACATTTAGTTTTTTGTTTTCATTAATATTTTTTATCGTTAACTGTATTGTTATCATACACCGTAATTTATATCTTAGAAACAGAATATGCCCCTCTCAGACCGCAGTTCTTTTCTCACGAACAACTACTTGCCCATGGTTGCGTTGTACATTCCGCCTCAAAACACTGCACCAAGGATGTGCTTACGCTGTCTCGAGTAAGAAATTAGAAAGAACCGCGGTTCATAAAATGCAAAGAGTTAGGAAGAGAGGGGTAGAGAGAGAGAGAGAGACAATCAGAGGGACACGTTTATTCAAAAATTGATATTATGCAATAATGAAAACGATCATTTATGACTTATAACTTAGGCGACTCTAATTTTTAAAACCAGACGAATTTTTTTACACGAGACATAGCGAAATCGTGATCGAAAATTTCATTGCAGGACCAATTCAAAGACTCCATAGACATCATCTTGTTCCTTACGGACGGCCAACCAACAGACGCCGTCCGAGAGAACATTCTAGAAGAGGTCTACAAGGGCCAAAGCAAAATGGTAAACGGTCATTTTTCTAATTATCGACATTTTCAAAAGCTTACAAAATATACGACTTGGTTGTACTTTCAAAATTGTTTATTTTGAGAACTAATCCATGAGGAGAAGAACACCAGTATTTTGGAATACTGTTATTGGTGGGGGGAGGTTTCATGCATTTTTAAAATGTCGATAATAACACAGACGTTTCTTAAACATAGTGCATTGTATGCAAACAAATTACATAGTTGGCGATACACCTACTTGCGTAGGTTGTTGAATTTCGAACGCGTGGTAATGTTAAATTGTGAGTATTGATTGGGAGAAATAGTTGACGAAGTTGACGATGACGCAAATAATGACCCGTGTATTGACGATGATTATGATCATGTAGGTGGTGATGATGTTTCAGGTTATGTTTCAGGCGACGATGGAAGTTATGGTGGTAATGAGGACGATCGTCACGATGACAATGTTGATGACGTTGGAGGTGGTGTTGGCAATGGTGATGATGACGACGACAGTGATGACGACGACGATGATGATATTACTGTTTATGTTGTTGATAATTATCCTGGTAAAGGTTGTGGCGATCGTAATGATGATGAGGATGACGACGATGATCATGATTGTAATGATGACGTTTGACAATGATATTGGTGGTGACGATGTTGGTGGTGACTATGATGATGATAATGATGATGATGATGATGACGATGATGATGATGATGATGACGGTGATGATGATGATGACGGTGATGATGATGTTAATGACGATCTTGTTGTTTTTTTATTTTATGACTGTCTTTTTGTAGAGACATTCTGTCCACCTGTTGGTCTACGCGTTCGGTCGCGAGGTATTCCGTGACAAGAAAAATATAGAATTTCTACATTTGCTCGGCGATCAGAATAACGGCAAACTGGCAGTGAATGGAGTTACTGTGCCGAAGTGGCAGGTAAAAACACTGTCGCTATATTGGTTAATTTCCATATGTTTACATGTTGACTTAGCACTCAAACCCATACATGTATATGAGCATGTCGACGAGGCTGGAATTTTGTACATATGTACGATGATATAGGAAATAAACGAATGTAGTACGGATTTTGAGTAAAGACGGATACAATAACACTAAAACAGAGTAGTACACGTATTTTGTGCGTCATTTGACAACAGTAAAACAACAAGCTAGAAGATTGTCTATTGTCATTTACCCGATCCAAAGCGGTCAGAATGTACTACTGACACACGTCTTTGAAAACGCCTAAAAATGTCGATGAAAGCCATGTTAAAAATGTTGGTAGTTCTACGATTGAAATATTATCTACGTTATGTGCGCCTAATTACGGACAATCCCTTCGTTGAATGATGGCTCCCCCCCTACAGATCTTCACCCCGCTCTTCGAGCAGAGTGTCCCTGTTGCACCTATGAACGGTCATTTCTCTAACTATTTATATTCGTACCATGCCTTATTCATTTATTACTTTCTCCAGATCTCCACTCCATCCTTCCGTCAGAGTCGTCCAGTCGGACCGGTGGGCAAAGTTAAATCCATTTCGGATGATAATGCCAAGGACTTAAAAACAATAATGGGTAGTTACTATCTTTCGTTTCCTATGGCAACAGACACCGATAGGCCGTCTGTTACGACTCCATTTCTGCACGAGCAACAAGGTTAGTTTTTGACTGTACATTCAAGAATTCCCTTGCTGAATTATAAATGCTGCATTATTCAAAACTGCTTGATTACATATAACACGAGACAATTAAAAACATGTAATTAGTAAATTATGAGTCGTTAAATGTATGTTCAAGTTTCACAGAAACATATATCTGAATTCTCAAGAGATCTAAATCCTAAGACTGTAACTATATTAGTTGTCTGTAGAAAGACAGATTTAAAAATCGAGAAAATTCACACTACATGTCGATGCATGTTTCAGTATTCTCAAGTTGAACCCAAAAGTTTTTAAAAGGACAAATGGCGTTGACAATAACTAATTAGAACGGCTAGTATAGTCCAAGCTAAACGACGACGCATTTACGTGTTCGTGAATTTATTTAGCAACATCCTACAAATAAATGAGCCCCTAAAGCCCACAAAACACATTTTACGTCCTTAAACCCACTGCTTTTTAGTCTGTGGTTGCCGGGTGGAAGGAAAGTGTCATTCGTAATTTAGGAATTTGTGGAAATTTTTGGCGAAGGTAAGGCCACGAGTTGGAACATTCTGTCTAGCCGCTAACCCCAATAGTGCAGCCGTAGGCTTAAAACTAGAATGAAATCAAACCATTGTCAATACTTTTAAACTATCAAAATATCTATTTCAGGCCTAGTGATAACGATGGGTTTGCCGACCATGTCAGATCTTGGTTCTGGACCTGAATTTACCGGTGTCACCGCAGTTGACGTGTTAGTAGAAGAAATCTTCAAGTCGGTTGCTTACTTCAAACTTGGCATGCACAGTTACGCATTCGTTGTGGGGCGCGACGGTAAGTCAAGTTTTATCTACTTTTCTGATTACGCAGCACTGTTGTACAGGATTATGATCTGTGCGTTGTAAACGACGAATTGTCCTTTCTAATTTACGGCTTAAGTGGTTCTTTCCTTTTTGTCTATCATTTAGAACAATGAAAGGGCCACGTTATTAACGAGACACCTATAGACAAGAAACAGTTTGTAATTTACATCCCTACATAAAACGTGAACTTCATTGTAGCGGTCATTTTGTCGGTGCTCCATCAGAGGTACAAAAATTGTTTTAAAATCTCCACATTCAATTCTGCTAATTTTGAAAATATTTTATTAAGCATTGAAAAAGCGTTGCTCAGCAATACGTGCCACTGCACTGGCTTGCCTTCGAATTGCTCTAACGAAGCTTTTAATTGAAATGACGCGAAGATATCTTTAGAACGACTGGCGAGACAGAAAGCAACTTGAACTAGGAAATAATTTTACAAAGTACTTAGCTGTCCTCGTAATCACCTGATGTGAGAAGAGACCATGTGAGTACGTAAATTATTGCATTATGCAACTGCCTACAAGGAGACTCATTACACAACAAGAAATTAAAACATATCGGGATTTTCCGTAGATAAGCGCACCTGATAAAACGCCCAAGGGCGTTTATTCGGAAAATTACTGGTTTTACAACTTTTGGTGTCAAGTGTACAGATTGTGAGGCATTCAGTCGGAAAATTTCCCCTTAAAAGCTCACTCAAGGTCAACTTTTAGTTTCGAGGAGCACTGATCATTTGTAAAAACGGACTATGCATTTATTAACATAAGATTTAAAAACACAGTTTTAACTAAAAGTCAGGGAACCTCTAGGCCCACGTGTATCCAGTTGGCATTTGGTTAGCCAAAATTATCGCTTTCCGTTTGCACGACCCCCTTTTCCGAACAAACGCTCAGGCGTTTATTGGGTGTTACTAAAACGCCGGAAAATTTCTCATTTTCCGACTACACACCCATGGGCTTATCTACTGAAAATCGCGGCAACTATTTCATATGTATTTGCCTTGAGAATTGTGGAAAAAGTGTATTGTAGTCATTCCTGTGACTCTCTACATTTTGTAAATGGTTGTTCTCAAATTACGATTACAGCGGCTGTTGACTCAGCTTCAATCATAAAAAGTTACTTTTGATTTAGACCACTCACGGACTCAAATTGTTTTTTAGTCAAATTAAGTATGATTTCTGGATATAGAGTTTATTGGAAGTCTCGTTATCTTTTTACTAGCCTTCACAAGTTAGCTTGTCATGGCGGGTCATTTTATACGCTGACAAATGGTCTCAACCAAAACGAACTAGCTCAGAATCCACTTCTTATTGAAGGTGGGAACAAATTAAGATCAGTTTTGCTGCAGTTCTAATTTTCATATTCCCTTTTTAAGCTTTGTATAACTTTATTGCTTTTGATACCCTTTTGTTGTTAAAAGTACTTTTCATAAACTGTTGTTTTCTTATTGGCAAAATTTTTTTTCTTTCGTTGCTTTCTCGTTCGTTTTCATTTTCTTTCTTTTGTAATTGCGTTATTTCTTCACCAGGAATGGTGCTTGTACACCCAAGTTTTCCCAAACCCAGCGAACACGTTAAAGACCCTTTGTTTATGTCTATCGATCGACTGGAACCAGCTCTGAGCGACACTGCAGTGAGAGAGATTAAGGACGGAAAAACCGGTAGAGAGAAAGCAAAGGTACCGTATCGGTTCAAATGGAAAGGCTTAATATGAGACCCAGGGTCAAATCTCCGAGCTCAGACTTGACTCAGACTCAGACTTATGTAAGTTAACTCGAAGCATGCCATGGCACTGGCCGCTTTTTAAGTCGAGTTTCGATAACAGAGGTTAGCCTTCGGGCCCCAACCACCAGGAGGCGTACGAGGCTCATTTTGCAGTCTTTACTCACTAATAAGTCTAGGATATCACTCTTCTTTGAATTGCACCTGTAACTCGAGGAACTCCTTAAGAAGAGCCTTTTCATTCCAGGCTCTTTTTGCTGAAACACTTGTTACTGATGGCGTATACCAAATACGTTCTGATATTTCCTAGGTTAACATTCCTATAGCACGAGGGAAGGAGCTGTTTGACGGAGCTGTTAATGTGAAGCTGGATGCCTCTTATTACTACAAACCTGTGAGCGGGTTTGAGAGCCAGTATTCCATAGTCTTGGTCTTGACTGACGCCGACAGAGAGTTGAGAGCGCCTAATGTGGTACGATAGTGACATGATAATTGCTTTCTCGGGAGGATTTCACATTGGTTTTTATTATTTTTTCTTTTGCCATGTGTACATACATGTATTAGGTTTTAAAAATTTGTCATTCAAGTAAAAAACTCTAAAATACATATTGGAAATGCAACAGTGCATGGACTGCGAATTAATTCCTAGAACAATGCTGTCAGATAATGTTGGCATCTTAATTTTTTTGTTATGAATCTTGGAACAAGAAATGCAAGCAGCGCAGATTGGAAGAAAAGGGCTAAGTTATGCATCGTGAAAACCATGAGTAAGGGATATAACTTATTTTGAAAAACCACTTTTCTTCAAAATTAGTTCCATAATCGACAAACAATGACATGAAAAGTTACGAAAACGGACAAAACTCACTCATACACAGGCACACTGTACCTGGTTTACACAAGATTAAAATATATTTTTAAAGGAAGGCCATCAGAATTCGTCAAAAACTGTTTCGACTGGTCCGTGCAAATTCAAAAAGTGTTCTTGAGGAAATTTTATTTTAGAGAAGCACCACAGTGAAAAAGAAAGCACCAATCAACTACCATCGACTGGATTTGAAAATTCAGAAGAACACAAGCGAAAGCAGTGGCATTTGTTATAGCAGACAGGCGGGTGGACTTGAGTTGCCACGGCGTTCAACCATCAAGGTATTTCGTGCAAGACGCATTAGGTAGATACACAGGACACGTACTATTTGTAAATCCCAGTCACCAAGACACAGTGCTTTACATATATGTGTGACTGTGGAGTGCATAGCTTAAGGATTAGAGAAGTATTCCAGGCGTGGAGCCAACGTGTGGGGGTGGAGGTCCGGAAAAGGAAACCCTGTTCTGTTACCTTAAGTTTGTATTTCTGTAATGGATGTTACTGAAGTACCCCCTGTCTGTCCATTGTCAGAGTCCCTTCTTTTGGCCATGGTCAAGTGATTGTGCCTAATGCTCAAATACATAACGTGTAAAACCGCTGGCTCCTCATAATAGTTATGAATGCGCAAGTTTGCTACTTCGACTGGGAGATTTTGGCAGTATTTTTGGCCAATTGAAGATATAGAAATGAAGTGAAAGTTAATATGGTGATTTAACGATCGACTGTGTTCTCATGCCTTAGTCATCTGTGTGCCAGCCATCCGAACATTTCGAGCTATACACCAACGTAATAAAATTCCCTACAGTGTTGGAGTTTTCTTTTCAGTTGGCACCTCAGGCTTTCAAAAAGCCTGACCGGTATTTAGAACGTGTTGAAACTATCGAAGACGTGAAGGCGTTAGAGGAGATGATAGGCGAATTTAGCAAGACCGATAATGGTATTGTATTTTTGCTTGACGTGTTATTCCGATGTTAGGAAAACACAACATTAAGCATAGGATAAGACCGAGGATTGTTTCAACGTTTGCCATGTCATGAAAGAGAGTGTCGTCATAGTGGTGAAAAACTTATCTTTATTATGAAGCTATGCCCATTTGCAATTGAAATGAAAATAATTTGAACAAAAATTCAAAACCTGGATATTCATTTCCCCGTGTCACCGGAGTGCATGCATGCATTGTTCCTGCCTTTTTGATTTTACTGGGGCAATTTTTAGTTTGGTGTACTTTCTGATTTACAATGGATGATGAAACGCAGTGGTAAGTTTAACCGGTAATCAGTGGCGATTTGAATATTTTAATTAAGAGAAAATGATTACATATATTCTACCGCTTCCCAGTGCCAGACATGCAAGAAGTATCCCGAAAGAGTACCCATGATTTTGATCAAAGGTGTACTGTTTGTCGGCGTTTATCAGTGTTACGACCCTCGTTGAATTTTGGCTTGCTCGCTATGAAAGTAAATCTATTTCTTAGGATTAAAGACTTCGGTGCGATCGGACGTTCTTCTTACTTCAGTCATGGATCAGCTTTGGAACAGAGCAAAAGAATCGGTCTACAGGTAGGCTAAATCAGTATTCCTACAAACGAATGTGCTGAAAATTACTGGTACAGTAGGTGTATTGAAATTGCAGGGCACTGGCGGCGTTTAAGTCCATATATTTCCATTGAAAGCGCGCATTTTTATGTTGGATAAGCGAGTTTGCAAATAAATCGGTAGTCAATGTGAAAACAGCTCAAAAAGAAGATTTAAAAAATAAAGCAATTAGGAGATGAGTGTTGATCTAATCAGCAAATCTTTTATGTTGGAATATCCCTCTGCATTTTTATCTTAGCTTTGAAAAGTTAAATGTCATATTTCCTTTTTGAGTATTTCAAAGTCATATTAAATTCAAATTTCCTAATTCTAACAGTGACTATGTTTTCTTGAAAGGGACCCGAGGCTTAGGTCAAATTGTCGGCATGTGCGTCAGCTAAAGACATTTCAAGCAATATACAAACAAAAGGCACTCAGGATTGCTCAAGTGACGCAATATGTTTCTTACCAAGATAACTCATCAAAAACAAACACGAGGCATTCATGCCACAATTTTTTTAGAGCAACCTGATTTTCAAATACGAACGAGCGTATATTATGCCTATACGGTAGCTTATGAATCCTTAGTTTAAACAAGGTATGCCGAAGACAATTCAAGTTACTTATATTATGCCTATACGGTAGCTTATGAAGCCTTAGTTTAAACAAGGTATGCCGAAGACAATTCAAGTTACTACAAATGCACTGGGCACTACGATTGACGTATTATGAATCTTACCAAACAACCCGAGTAAAACGAACGGACACATTGCATGCCATGTCACTAATGTTCTTGGGCAATCTAACACGACGGTAATACGTGTACAGAACCTTAAACATTGTTCAAATTTTCTGCAGGTACGTCGGCACGGAGAGCGGCGTTTTCCGCGTATCGCCCGGAATGTTAGCAGACAACAAATACAACCCGACCGAGCAGGCTTGGTATCAGAGAGCGATTGGTCGACCTGACATATACACTTTTTCGCGTCCAGCTCTGAGCAGCTTCGACGGGAATACAGAGGTCGTCGGTATTGGTAGAGTCTTCAGTCAGAAGCAGTACGTTGTACATGAATGCAATAATTTTTCTTCTTAAAAGTCGTAAAAATTTCAGAGAAATATTACCATTTCTTCATTGATTTCATGGGCGGCGCACCATAGGGGACTGGGGGGAGGGCTATAGCGCCCCACTTTTTTCAGTACTACGTTGCACATGGTCTGTAGGCGGTGCACCACAGGGGGGCTGAGGGGCTTTAGTACCCCACTTTTTTCAGTGCTGCGCCGCCCATGGATTTATACCACTATAAGGGAAACAAGTCGCATCATCCCATACATTTCTGACCTGTGTGAATGGATAACTTAATTTTGGTTCACTAAAAATTTTCTTTTAACAGTTCAGCCGATGGTGAATTTTCATTTTTCATGATTGACTTTATGTCTCGGATTTACTCTATTTTGTTCACCAAATGTTTAAAACAAAACGCGAGTTTCAGAGAAAATTTTCGTTGAACTAGAACCGAAATTTACGTGCGTCATTTCGCTAGCTATCAATTCATCCTCAGCTGGGAGGTCTAGTGAAACTCGATGTCTCTAATGTTCGTTGGCCATTTTGTTGGTGCAGTCACTAGAAATTCAAATAACGAAAGTAAACTTAAAAAATCAGGCTGGAAGTAAATTTGTAGAATGGATGACATGTTCAAAGGACATTCATTTGTGCATTTGACCAAATCGATTTTTAGTTTACGAAAATATTTTAGCGTGAAATCCAACACAGCGCTAATCCGATCTGAGGTAGCAAACGTAACAGGGAATTCTTCTTATTAAAATATTAAAAAATAAAAACAAAACAAATAGTTCTACCCAAAACATGAACCAAAACATTAGTTTCGAAGATGACGATGTATATGACTCTTTGCCACTAAAGAACGAAAACAAGGGTTCCACCCAAACATGAACCAATGAATCAAAATAATGATGTTTTCAAAGATGGCGCTTGGTATGGGACGTTCAACCGGAAACGAAAATACAGTCATTCTTTCACTGAACAAAACAAATTGATGAAAAGACAGACTAAACTTCTGGTGTTTCTGAATTCAGTGTCACTTTAACTTTCGTTCGGTAGAAAGTTTTCTTTCAATAAATGTTTTGTCAACTTTTGCTGGTGTCCTAGGCTTGCCAATTCGCCACCAGATGGCCCACTCAAAACACCAGACGTCACTGCGAACAAACTTTCAGAACGTAAGCATGGTTCTGCTCAATGAACTTAGGTCTAATGTATATTTATCTCATTGGCTCTCCTTTTGTTTTGATACATTTATGTGGTTTTTAATTGTTGACGATTTTTTAATCTTACATCTTCAAAACCGCCATTTACATAAAAAGATCAATGTTAGTGGTTTGCAAAAATGAACACATAAGTCAAAGGTCCTGGGACACCATGACGGCATGACGCGTCTTTAGTTTTGAGGTAATCCTCAATTTTAGCCCTCGCAATTATCCCAGTCAGATCTTCAGACATTCGTCTAAACTATTTTTAACATCAAAATTCATAGGCCTAATATTTTAGGTTTCCTAAATATGTGGAATCTTTTTATTCAGAAACTTACTGAGACACCAGCTTGCATCATACGTAGGCCGAGGAATAGAAGTGTGTTAATAATAATACATGTAATGATGTATTTACTTAGCTCATTGGCTAATGCAAATTTGGGTCTATACGAACTCCTTTACCAAACAAAACTCTGATCCTAATTCTACCCCAAAAAACAGAACCTCATTCCTATACCCTATGCCTTAGAAGGAATCTAAAGATTCTAAAGTATATGACGTTCAACCCTTTTGAAGCACTGGGAAGTAAACCAAAGGGTTTACAGTTAAACCAACGGGTTTATAATCAAACCAACAAGTTTGATGAACTGATCGCGAGAAAGGCTCGTGTCTCAACAACACTACAACAACAACTGAAGATGGAACAACAACTGTCGGTCCTAAGAAAACAGCACGGTGTCGCTAAGGGAGCCGTCACGAGGCTGATCAATCATGGCATCAGCCTCATGGAAAGCAAGGAAAATGTCGATTCCATGCAGGAATTGCTGCCAGAATTTAACCAGTGTTTAGAGGCTGCCCTCGCAGCACACAACATGTACAACGTGCTATTGGAGGATGAAGTAGAAAAGGAAGAATCCAGTGAATACAGAGACTGCTTGACTCCGCACACAATTTTATTACTCAAGCACAGAAATGGGTGAATGAAGAAGACTCTAATCCCAACCAGCGACTTTGTTCCGAGAATTGTTTTGGAACTAGATGTAGCATTTTGGAGGAAGTTTGTGGGTTTTCATGTTTTGAACTATCTCGCCCACCTTTCTTGTGTTCAGTATAAATATTCTGTTAGCTACTCTAGAATTCATATTGCTTGGAGAGAGGCTGCTGCTTGCTTCAAAAATATCACAGATACCCAGCGTTGGTAAGAGACATCTTTGTTTCTTGATGTTTTACTATAAACTTTGACTTTAGAAACAACCATTCTCAGTTCTTTGATTATTTAAACCTCAGAGTGCAGTAGGTTTAACTTCTGGGTAATTTACAACAGATAATGCAGGATTACCCTTTGTGTTTTGTGCTTGTTGTGTCTCTGTGACAACTAAAACGTTTAGTAGGTTACTTACCCTGTGAATCCTCTTTGTTCAGGACTGTGCAGTCTTCAATAAAGCCCGTCGCCGGGGTAACAGCTGCCGATGTTGGTGAAAGGTACTTCCAGTCACTTTTATACAGAGCTATCCCAGAGTGCTCAAATAGTAACATCAAATGTTACATGCTTGATGACAGCGGGTAAGTGTTGTCAATTTTAAGCGAGTGGCTTTTGTAATTTTTCCAGTGAGCTATTAATTTTAAATAACCGCGAACTAAAAAGTTAGGATTGTTTTTTGACTAGGCCTATTGGAATTCAGCTGGCAAAACAGACTCCAGGTGTTGAACAAACGGGGAAAAGAACAGTTGCAGAAAATGATCAACGGAGAAGAGGAGCCAACCGCACGCACCAAATTTGGCACCGAGGAAAAAAATTCTCTTGCCTTCTCTATTTCTAATGATTATATCTAACTCAAAGTTATCACCCCTTGGCTCTTGAGAAAAGAAAAGAACACTGTTTACCCTGCCAAGTCTTACCAACCAACAATTTAGGCTATCATTTCAAATCTTTGAATCCTTAACATCTTTTCGAGAAATACCTAGTATATAGTTGTAACATAGATATTGTGAAGACTCCAATGTGTAGTCTTCACTTCAGATTGTGCATTGATGCACTTATTGTTCCAGCTACTTTATGGAGCGTGCCCAGCGTGTGGGTGGTGAGGCCAGCCATCAACACTTGACTGAAAGGCTTCCCTGGCTGGCATCCTTACTCATAGGAAAGGGACAGTACCTCAAGGTAGGGATGCTCTTACCTCAAGTTGACAGTCTAGCGAATCATTTTGGACTTAGATGGGGTAAGCAGTGGCATAGTGGCTTAGAATTTTGAAGACCATCGTAAATTATGGATGTCATTTCGAAGTTGACATGAGCCATATTTAGTAATTGATCGTACATTTCTACAATGTTATGTGATGCACAGAAAATAACACATATGCTTCATACTAAATGACCTACAGCTTTATCTAACATGCTTGACATACAGTTTGTCTATTCTTCACAGCCCACCTGGTGTAACAAGTTCAACGACCAGGCATCTCAACTGTTCTACGACACCAGTGACTTCAACTTCACATCCAGTGGCCCGGGGGCCACCGAGTGTCGCCAGTTCCAACTGTCTGCGGTTCCGGAGACCAACGTCTTCTTATTGGTCATTAATGACCCAGCCAGCTGTCATAGAGGGACCGTCTCCGCCAATGTGTGTTGAGAGCATTTTTCTTATTGACCCGCTGTGTACTTGCCTACTGTCAAAATTTGCCTATTCGCTGCAACTTGTTCTTTAAGCGTGGTCTGTTGGTCTACATATGATTGTAAGAGTTGCTAGCTGCTTCAGACTGCCATAGGTATAACAAGTGACAGTTGCTGACAGCTGCTTTGTCTGTGTACACATTATGTAGCAAGAAGTGAGTTTGCCAGCTGGCAGTTGACTTAGCTACACAATACATACGACCACATATACCAAAGGCTGCAACTGTTACCCTTACAACATTGATTAAACCAGACATTATAGTCACATTAGGTGTGGTTTCTTGAATTGGGAAAAGCTGATAAATTCATTTTCGCTTGAAATCGGGTTAAATAAGTTGGCTCAATCTTTCTAGTCATTTTACGTGCGGAGCGTGGTGTGAAATTATGAATTTCTGTGCTTCAAACTTCAAAATTTAGCGAATGGTTCGCTGATTCTGCTTACATTGCCCTTTTTGATACTTTATTGAAATGGAAAATTGAAAAAAAATCTTTTACATTGCAGGAATGTAAATGTTCAAAAGAGTGTCAAATGTGTGACCAGTTTTCTGACAAGAAATGCCAGGTGAGTTGACAACTTTTGTCAAAGTTCATAGTAGCAAACATTTATGAATATTGTTCATGCCCAGATCAAGTTTAATGTACTACAAAATCATGAGTCTAAGATACACTTTGAACAGGGAAAACATGTGACCTTTTACTGTAAAATTTGGATACCGGCATCAGTAGGAAAAACAAAAATGCCTAATTTTAATTATGACCATTTTATACAACAAAGGACACTTGAGAATACATGATCTGTCCCAGCCTGGGAACTGGGGATAAAGGCTTGTTATTCCAATTATTAAACAGAAGACATCAGAAAGAGTTTGAACAATGTCCACTAGAGGGACGCTCAAGCACTGTGAACTTTGAACCCGTCTCAATAAAGCTGCACCATTGTAATGCACTCGCGTTTGACCACGTCTAATGGATGAAGGTTTGTCACCATTAGAAAGATGAATAAAACATTAATGGATGTTTGAGAACCGCTACCGAGACAATGTTCACAGTTATTGTTTTATTATTCCGCTTAGAGTTGAACTCATCAGCAGAAATGTTTTCTGTTGTATAAAGTTGGATTTATTGGTGGAAAAAGGAAGATGGTAATAGACTGAGTTGTTATATCTAGTATGTCACTTCCCGTCCCCATAATAAGACTTGTTCAAAATCACAGGTTTCCTACGGTGTTTTGAGTGAAGAATACACTTTGCTTGATGCGTTCTTTACTTGTAATCTCGTCTAATTCCAGTGCCCGTGTGCCTGTGCTTTTGGCTTTGATAACTGTGCTAACCAATTTGAAAAAGTCCTGTCAGACACCCTCTGCCCTGGTGAGTATATAAGATTTCCATGAAGAAATGTCAAATGTAACTTTTGTTTGGCTGTGCCAATATGCCCTTAAAAGACACATTTATTGGGAAACATGCTGTTGCGTTATGGATATTGTGAAGTTCAAAACGTCCAGGAATTATGAATGTAACCATTTAAAAACTTATTGTGGTCTTTTTGACAAGATCAAGTTTGTCTGTTGATTCAACATATGTATGTCCAGTTGAATTGATGGATATATTTTGCTATTTTGCATTGTGTGAGTACAACTGCACTATAGTTCACAAATATTTTGTGGAACGGGTAACAATCGAATGTTTTAAGAGAACACCTGGAGGTAGCACTGGCTGCTCAGTTAGACTGATCGTGTATGGCCCACTTGGCTGAATGTCTGGCTGCCCCTTACGGACCTCCATATTTCCCTCCACCGCCTCGCTGCCTGAACTTCATTGCACTGTCATAATTTCATTCCAGTTCCTCCTAAACAATCTGAGGTAGTCCAGCTGAAGTCGCCGCCAGATTCTGTGGAAGAATGTAGACAGCCTTGTGTAGCTAGGTGGGTACAGAGACAGTGTAGCTTGCTGTGGGGAAACAGTCAGGCTGTACTAAGTCATGGACAAGTTGACATTCTTAATCAGGTGTCATCCATGTTCCAGAAGGTATTAAATGTCAACAGTATCCTATGTACTGCAGGATGTGTTTGATAGCAGGTCATCCATTGGCCAGTTTTCCATCATTGCAATGACTATAGGGCAGTGAAATCTGCTGATGTGTATTTTTGTGCAAATTTACACAATGATTGTAAATGATCAAATTCCGTTTTTGCTATTGTGTCTCCTCCTTACATACTCTAGCTGAGTCTGAGGGTTCATTTGAGCCATGTTATCAAACGTGTGTCCGTCTATTCATTTATAAACAAGGCATGCAAACATTTCGTATAAATTGTATTCCGTCAAAGTATGTAGGGACTTATCCACAGGTCTGTGAGTCAAATATGTAAAGAATTCAGGAAAAGTATTGCGATTGTAGAAAGCTTCCAGAATTTGATTTTTTTTAGTTTATATCAGTCTGCCATGTCTTTTTAGTAAATTTTAGCAAAAAAGAAAGTGTCGTTTGTGGTAAAACAAGTGTCAGAAATGTGACCAAATTTTTATTTGATATAAACGTTCCAGAAAAAAAGCTGTTTCAGTTTTCTAAATTATTTCATTTTTTGTATGAAACTTTTGATTTTTTTTCGTAAAAATCATAAGTGTCTTATTTTTTGATATCGCCTCTTGCAAAAGTATAACTTTTTAAAAACAGTTCTTAACAAAGTTTTGGGGAACAATGTATTAAGAGTAGTATCTGAAAGTTTCAAAAAAATCCGATAAGTGAAGCCATTTTTGAGCTATGAAGTTCCAAAATTAGCCAAACTTACTCCTACGTAATGTTAAAGGGGCTCACAGCATGGTGCTGAATGTCACTTGGTCCATTTGTATTTTACTTTAGGAACAACCAGTCTACGTGTGAAAAGGATGGCCAGTGTACATGGTGTGCACACGACATTTATAAGGATTTCCCCGTCTGTACCAACGTGTGCCCCACTGGGCTCAGGTAATGGGTGTTGGAGGGAGTGATGAAACGAAGGTGCTGTGTTGATGGTCCGTTAGATCCATCCTGGGTTCTGTTGCAAAAGTCAGTCAATTAGCCATTTGGAAATTAAGTGCCATTACATTAAGTCCATCTGCACTGTTTGAAAATCACTTAATGGGCTTGTTTAGAAACTTAAGGAGCTTTTAAGCCTCATTTTCATGCCACATGCTTTCGATATGTCGCTTTACGACTAGTCTTTGTTTTTTGTAAGTTTGATCAATATCGTAAGCAAAGAATTATTACTGCAAATGGCAATGTAAGAAGTTAGAAAGTACTCATGTACGCTCAACAAGCTGCACCATCTTTGAAAATTAGTTTTGGGGTGGAACTTTTTTGTTATGGTTGTGTTATCAACCAAATGAAGTTCACTGATTATTTCATGGGGAAGAATCACCCCGGCTAACTTGATTTACTCCATGTTGACGTTCAGGAATTCCACTTGGCCTAATTAGCTCTGTGTGGGACTTTATAGTCATGAAACAACTGTTCTTGGCATTTTCATGACAAGAGCCCCAAATTTAAATTTTTACACTGTGAGTCATATTTCTCTCAGCAGGTTATGGCATGGGCTACTTCCCTACTCTATCACCAGATGGAGTTAGGAGTGCAACATTCCTGGGTTCTGTTTCATCTGAAGTGACTTATTAGCACATAAGTGATGAAATTTTGACTTCACAATTACAGAATAAGCTTTTTGTCAAGACATGTAATTGTTAGCACATTCCAGTTTACGAGTAATTATGAAATGGTCTGAGTAGCTAGTAATTATCAGTCTAATTGCTGGGACCCTGTATATCTGAGTAGCTAGTAATCGTGAGTCTATTTGCTGGGACCCTGTATGTCTGAGTAGGTAGTAACTTAGGGTTTATTTGCTGGGACCCTGTAATGATGCTGAGGTGAAGTAAAATTACTACTTTCAGAAATAGTTGTGTGGAGCGTAAGATGAAATTTATGACTTTAATCTTAAGCTACTTTCATTAAATAAGCCTCCAATGTTTCATGGCTTTAACTATGTTTGACATGTACAACCACGTGGTGGTATGGCAAGTAAGCAAAAGATAATCTAAACAAGTTTTGTCTTTCAGCACAAACGTTACAATTTTCTTCCCATGCGCTGATCTTTCACTACTTACCCCTGTGGAGAGAGAGGAGCTAGTTACCAGCCTCCGTGTGAAACTCGTTAACCTCGTACCTGGGCTGAGCCAAGAAATGGTAGAACCGCGGATCACAGCACAGGTGTGTGAAATTTAAGGAATAGTTTTAGGTGTACCTGCAATGTGAATGTGTCTGTCACTTTGGAATTCACGAATAGTCTTCAGGGTCATCATGACAAAAACTGCGGATTTTTTTACAGAAGTGAACGTGTGACTTTTTGATTTTCATGTCTGTACATATTTGTTATGATATTGTAGGATACCGTGACGGTCATTATTCTTGAAGAGGTGCGGGGGCCCAATCTAAATGTTTCTGTGGCTACTATTGATCAAAAGACACGTTGGGGTTCGAAGTTTCTTGTTGGACCAAACAAGGCACCTGCCATGTTTAGAGCTGCTAAAAGGGAAGAATACACTGAGTGAGTTGTGCTAAGCAACTGTTGTTGAAGCCAGTTCTACGCCGATAATCTCAGCTTGGAACTAGGAAATGCACTAGTTGAATGGAAATATTCTAAGATTTTTTTGTGTTTCACCATTAGGTAGGGGAATTATGAGCCTATTAAAGGATTCTATGTCAAGTAAATTCATTGTTAATATAGCAGGAAGAAGTAAAATTTATGAGCTGTAGTGGATTCTGTTGTTATCTGTCCTGTGGAATGAGACGTGCCTCTAATGTGTGCATTAATTGCTATTGTACGGAGACGTGCAAATTGGAATGACACGGGCTTTGTAAGTGTTTTAGTACCTACGTAATCTATTTGGATTAAGAAAGTCAATATTGTGGAATGAAGTTAAACTCGTAAAACTAAACAATTTGCTGTTCTAATTTTAAGAATGTTGTGGCAGTGAGTAAAATCCCAGCCATTTTTGAATGATTGTTGAATGTAAAATTCAAACAACTAATGGATATTTGTAAATATTCTTTTATCTTCCTTTCAGACTGTATGTGGAGATGACATTGCCTGGAGTGGATTTCGACGCCATACTTGCCAACTCTTTGTCAGCGAGGGAAAATGTGATGTCACAGCTGAAAAGACTTGTGGTCAAACTTTTGCCTAAAGAGGTCGCCATGAGCTTGGGCAACGTCTGGTTACGACAGGTAATATAGTTCAATTTTTAAGTATGAGCTGTAATTATTGGGTGTCTCAAAAGTGTACAGAGTGCATGCTGGAAAAGTAGCAGTATGTGACATGTTCTCAACTTGGACATTGAAGACAGCCTTTCTATAAAATGTCTGCTTCTAAAATAATTTTAGAAACAAATGAGTAAATTTTGTGAATTACGCTTATGATTGTTGTCAGTAGACACATAAATACGTCCCTACTAATATTTCAGGCATGTGGCGCCACATAATAACAATGTCACCATTATGCAACAACAAATGAGCATACTAACGGATAATTGAGAAATTGCTTTGCATTTTGTCCATAACGTAAATTGCATTCATTTGTGCCTTCCCTTGAAACTTTGCTGTTCCAAAAGAAATCACACAAATGACTCTCATGAGAAATTTCAGTCACAAAAAACACCGTTCACAAAGGATTCACCTCGCGGCATCAATTTTTTTCAAGCAGTGCACCCCACAAGTAAGTTGAAAAATTTAGCACTGAATATCTGGGAATGGTATGAATATGATGACGTGTTTAACACAACCCACAATTGTCCACCTCATGATTGACTTGAGCTTTTAGGATGAAGGCAAAACGAGATAATAAACAGCAAACACTGTTTGTTAGTTCATTACAGTGGCTCATCTTATGTGGGCAAGACTTGACTTCTGAGGTTAAAAAACAAAAATGGTTGCTAGTTAAGGGCTGTCCAGGAGCTAACTGTTAATAACCTGCAAAGTTATGACTGTGTTCAATTCACAAAAATAAAACAATAAGGAAAGTGGATATGTGTGTGGAGCATCATTGATTTACAATTTCTGCAAAGTTCCATGACCCTTTGAGACGAGTAAACAACGAAACCTGAAATATGCATAACTTGTGGTATACAGGTAAATGTACGGCTAAGTCTGTCTAAGCCATCTTAGTGTACCAAGACTTGATGTAGCTAAGGGAGAGCTTGTTCAGTTCCTCAATAAAGGACTTGTCTTCGTATTATGAGATTAACAGGATAAAGGTATTCATTTCAGAATGAAGGTGGGACAAATTTCGTTTTCAGTGAGGGTTGGGTGTACTAGCTATGTTTGGTGGTCCTAATGGCAAAATTCTCCTTTCCCCATGTGCCCCGAAGCCTGTTATCACTTAAACTTGTCAGTAAGACTACACACTGTATGTGGGTTATTTATTGAATTTGAGGTGTACGTTGGTACTGATCAATCCTCTTGTCATCAACAGGACATCGTGCCATTCACAATCAGCAAGCCAATAGAAACTCCCGGTTCCCTGCTGACCTCTATCCAGCCAATAGTGAACGAGGTCCATTCTGGAAAGGTCAAGTTCAGCGTTAATGGTCGATCTGTTGTTGTGACCAATGTCATGTACTCAGGGATGTTTCACACGATCTGCCCGTCCCAGTGTTTACCGAGGTAAGTAGATTTCTGCTCTTTTTTGTGCCCATAACTGCCAAAGAAAGGGTAGGTAAAAATACACATGCGAAACAGCAGTAGACGGTAAACATTTATATTTTTAGAAAGCCATTTCTACAGAGTATACAAAATCCAGATTGCACTTAATAAATACTGTTACTATAAAATAGTATAAAACTATATAAAGTGTATCTTATTATAAATTATACCAACTCTAGATGCCTTCAGATAATGCCATGAGGTTGGTGCGGTGCTGGTAAGCAAAGTCTGGCCATTGTAAGTACATAAAAAACAGCTTACAAAGCCTGCCTGCCAAACGGGCCTACAAAATCAAACTTTTGCTCACCAGTTTTATTTTCGGTCGCACGCACTCAAAATCTCAAGTAAACTTCCACAACGCGATTGCATTTAACATAATATCTCTTTGATCACCTAAATAAATTAATACAGTTTTGTGTACAAATGGTTAATAGATTTATTTCCATAATTCACCCAAGCTTGTAATGCCTACATACAGAACACAGTCTGTGATTTCTGTTGCTACCTAAACATTTCCTTACCACCATGCTATGTGTTGAAAGACCCACTGCACCCCCATTCAGTGACTTTGGATGCCAAAGTCGCCTGTCTTGTTAAAAGGCCTGTCCTGAAGTAGCACAGCACCACTCCCATTCTAAGGTATTTACCCACAATGCAACACAAGTGTCCAGCACTTTTCCTGGTTCTTCTTAAGGAAATGAACTTGTCACTATCCCATATAATAAGAAACATATCAAATGTTACTCTTTAGCTTTGTGAGAGCATAACCCGTCTTTGGCTTGACCTATTTTCTAATTCTGGTGAGCCAGGTTTGAATAGTTAACGTGGACGAAATGCAATTTCCTTCATGTAGACATATTTGAGACATTGGATTTTTTGTTTGAACCATTTTTATATTCCACCACTCACCAGTGGTGGCATGATGGCCACAAAGTGCTAGAAAATATCCCATTGTATTAAAGCCATTCAAGAATGCAGAACGCTGTGCACCAGCTCACCTATTGTCATACAACATGTGTTTCATCACACAACACTGCTGTATTAGACATGGCTATTCTTTTTTAATACATCACTGTAATGCAGGAAGACTTGTGCATTTTGAGTTGCAATGCCGACACCAAGACTTTGGCAAAAGAGGAAATATCAGTACTGGATATACATGCCTTGTTATTGAACTCAAGAGTGCCTGATATTTTGGAGACTCAGTAATGCTGTGCTTTTTTACCTCCACAAAATGGAAGAGTTCAACTACACAAGATCAATCTAACTTGTACCTTGACTCAAGTTAGAAGTACGGTAAAAATTCTCCAGTTTGGGTCTGTCTATAAAATTCAAGCCGAATTGGAATTTTCTTGACTATCAAGACCGCCTGCAATTATTTTTTTTTTAAGATTGGGACATGCGTGACCTTGGCATTCAGAGCATTTCTCAAGTCTATTGTTTTCTATCAACACAGTGTCAAAATAGACTTAAAAAATTAGTCTCTACGCAACATTTTCATGCGTCGCAACATTTTCCTGTGTCCTCATCGTGTGCTAGATCGAGGTGAATGATCCTTAATTGTAATCGTTATTCTGGAATTTGGACTGCCAACGTCGTTTATTTCTAAAACTAGGTACAAGCTGTGGCCTTGGTCAAAATATTCAATTTTCCCTGTCCAAAAGAGGAGAATTTTTACCGTAATTTCTTAGACTGACAAGAAGTGACAGGTCTTTGTTGGTGAAGACTGATCTCATTTAGCTTGGATTGACGAATTCCTCATTTTATGCACCAGAAATCACACGTCTGGAAATATGTAGATCCTGTTATCGGACACTTGACGTAGTTACTTACGTCAACAATTTAGAATTCAGTATCGATGATGGACAAATGACATTAATTTTTTATTATTTTCATAAAAAGTAAGTAGCACCAACTAAATGTATTAGAATGTTCACGTTCTATACTGTAGTTACCATCACACAAAGTTTTGAGAAGCTGCGGGCATTCACAACAGTGTCAAAATCCTTTAAAAAGGAAGAAAGTCAATTTTTGGCAATTATTACTGTCCGAAATGGTGAAAATTTATTGAATATTGTACTTAATGGGACTTATGGTTTTTACAACTGAAAACTGCATTTGTAGGATTGTTGTTGGATGGTATAGATTTAATTGGAACTATAAAACATCAAAATGCATTGTTTTTGAGACTTCACTGCAAATCCCCAATTCTTGTCATTGTCTGGCAGATATTTGCTGAAGTCAAGAACGGTGACTACCAGCTAAATAAGTTCAAATATCATCCTGCCATTTATCAACTGGGATCTAGCTCCGCCAGCAGAGCATTAGACTGCGACCGTGAATGTTACTAGTATGATTTCGCTGATCTGAAAATATCACTTTTCTTGTCTATAATATCCCTTTAAAAAAGGAAACTAAGCACCATGAGAAAACAGTTGGAATATCTGCTTTCTACGTCAACCTAATCAGTTATCACTAGACTAACACAAAATTGTGTGTAATGCGTACTAATTGCTAATGACTTGTTAGGTTTGTTATATCTGATTTGCATTATGCTAGAATGAATAAAGTAATCAAGATTTACTTATGGTCTACTTATAAGTCTGAGAAAATACCAGAATGTGTCACGCTCTTGCTGGTATTTTGTCTGATTGATTCATTCACATTATTTTATCACTTTGAACAGTGTCCAGTCAAGTGTGTGGTCATTTCACAGCTTGTCTATTAACAAACTAAAAATGAGAAGATTATTTCCTTGCCATGTAGAATTACGGTGTAGTACCTTTACCATTCATAACACTGTAGGATAGTCCGAGAGCATCAAGAAAATTTTCTCTGTACTCGTTCACAGATATCCTGTTATAGTTAATCGTGTCGCGGTTGTTCATCGTGAAGTTCCTTTTGTGGAAGGACGCACTCGTCAACATAATCTCTGCCTCGTCCCCGACCACCATTCCGATGAAACTACAGTTGAATCGCAGAAATGCCAGATCCAAATTCTCATGAGCCCACACCAACTTCTCCCTCGTCACAATTCTCCGCCTGCGTTCCTGCAGATTTTTAATGATCCGATTGGCCAATGCCTTGACCTGTTTGTATTTTGTCTCACCGTCACACTTCCTCTGAATGCACAGTCTCACATGGTATCCGCAGCCTCGGTTTCGAATCATGAGTAGGAGAACATCCACGAGCCGCTCGGCATCCAGCCTAGGCGTTGCTATGGTGATGCTGGCCCCTTGCTGCATCCAGTCATTCAGTAGCGCCTTCCAAGACAGGTAGATGAAAGCGGGCCCATTCTTGATAGCGCCACATGCTGGCACCTCGTCGATGATGTCATCGGTCTGAAAGCAAGAGAAACGAATGGCTAAGAATCTAATAGCAAATATATGCTGTAACTACAAAATGACATGAAAGCATTACCCATTTTCAAACTTTGAGGTGCAAAATGAGTGGAACTTCAATTTCTTTTAGTCACTGACATTTTGCGACTTCAGGCTTTTTGGATGAGTTGTTTAATGTGTTATTTAATGTCTTCCCAAGCAGCAGTTTTAATTTGATTGATCATGAGGATCAAAAATGTTTCAGGAATCATTATTTACTAGTTAATCCAGCTTTCAATAACTTGCTTTGACCCATGGACCTGCAATTTGCAAAAGTTCAACGATAAACAACCCCAGCCCGAATACAAGGAAAAATGACTGACTCAGACTCATGATCTTAGTGACAAAAAACATGCAAATCTATGCTCATTTAAAAAATGCTGTGAAATGCCACAACCTTGTACCTCCGTCCCAAGCCACAGGTGAGCTGTAGGTGGCATTGAATATTTTTGACAGAAAACTATGACAACTTGTTGCAAGGTATTTTATTTAATAATGACTATTGCATGCATTTGTGCTATTTGCATTTGCATTTATAACCCAGTTCTGTCTGTTTTCAAGTTCAGTAAACTGGTTGGTGGCTTTTAGAGACTACTTGGCACAGCCATGCAACTTTTGTCAAAAGTATAGANTTTTTGAAAAATACAGGAGGAAATACTGTTCCTTTTTCTGAAAGTAACACATAATTTTTGGAACTAAACATATTTCAGATAGTTGCGTGACACCTATTCTGAACACATTTTAAAAGTTTTTTGTTAAAAATTCTCTCAATTACAAACTATATTGGAAAATATATTACTGATGTTTACATAATGGCAGGCTTATAATATCCATCATTGAGTTTTTCTCTTTCTGTTTAAGGTAAAGTAATTTATTGCGTTCTGTATTTCCTCTCAGTGACTTGTGGGAGTCTAGCAGTTAGAGCAGCTGTGTACAGCATCTGTCAGGATTGAAGCTCATAAAATGGAAAAAAAACATACTAGAACACCTTCAATTTTCAAAATAAATTCAATCAACGGCAAGAATATAATTTGAAGTATTGTATTCGTACATTGTGGTATTTTTACAATGCATGCCGAAGGTAATCTTACATCCTACCATTTCCTATAAATTCCTGATGACCAATTCCTGTAAGTGCGTAAATTATTTGGAATGGCTTGTCATTACGGCCGTATCCTAAAAGCACGGTCCAGTATAAAGACCTTTGTTCTGGAGGTAGCAGAGCTGCCAGCCCATTAAACACATAGTCTGTAACCTTTGAGTTAAAAATCTGCATTTTGCGAGTGAAAACTTGCACGATTTCCAAGGAGGCAGTGTGGCCGGGTGGGATAAGAGTCCACTTCCTTTACTCAAGGTGGTGGGTTCGAGTACCACTGGGGCACAGTGGTACGCCCTTGAGTTAGGTCTCTAATTGTTCAGCTCAGTTTCAACTTTTAATAAAGTATTAAATGGTTCCAGGTGATCAGTGCAATGTGCTCACCTGAGCAGCTTGTACACATCTGGTACATCATAGTTTTTCTAAGATTTCCAACTTTTTGAGAAAGTTTAAATTTCAATCGAAAAATGGACTGACACACCTCGAAACAACAATTTTCAATCTTAAACCCTTTTGAACTAAAATGTAATATTCCGTAAAAACTCATCTCATCATATTGGTGGTTTTTGGCTTTAGCTGTTGACTTGGTTGACTTTATCACAACCTAGCAAATTTCAATATTGTGTAATTCCTGCTCCACGCCGTTTTCAGTGTTTGAAGTCAGCGTGACAAAATACTGTGAATTTCTTTTCCTATTTTCTAAATGTAGTCCAATTCCTCATAATATTTGTATCCAAAATTTCACTCTTATGATTTTCAAAGCAAAGGCAAGTGAGCTCATTTTTTATTGGTCGGTCAATGTTATGGCAATTGACCAATCACTGAACAGAAATTTCGTGTGCAAACTGCATAATACAGTGGTACCCAGAACACATCTTATTGGTAGGATCTTGTATTCTCGACTATTTCTGTCAGTTTCTGGTATTTTCTGCCTCAATCTCCGCCAATTTAGTGCTTTGAAACACTGATAATTTTGAAGACACTTTAACTTTCATCTGATTTTCTTGAAGATAAATGCTTGAAATTTTTAACATTCGAAAACCCATATAATTTATAAGGATTTTAGACCTTAAAAGTTAGTAACTTACAGATAAACTGGTATCAGTTGGGAGCCCTGAGGTAAGAAAATACCTAGTTACATTGACCTCATTTTAGAAACATCTAGGATGTTTGTTACAAAAACTATAATGTACAATAATTGAAGTTAAGCCCAGAAAGTTCTAGAAAGCATTTTATCTAGGAATCACGTTGGGAAATACTGCATCTACGGATGCTGAAGTTAAGGTATTCAACTTTCTGCCATTGTATTTGCAGCCCACATCACAGCAGGGTACTGAATGCATTTATTGTATCGTGAGATTCTAAGGTTGCTGTGTAATCATGGACTGCCCTCTTGTAGAATAGCATCTGCCATGCTAACTGGAGGATGTATTATCTCCATTGTTTGATTGAATTTTTGTTTCAAATTGGACTTTATAGTGAAAACCTAACCAGTTCATATTGAGAAAATGTTCATCTTCTTTCAAAATGTGGACGTGAGGTTTCAGTTGCCTGTCCTTATTATTGTGGGCTTATACAGACTGTTCCATCTGTTTTTCTAGCAACATCCAGAACTGCCATAAAAAACTTTTAATAGCTAAGTAATTGCAGCTTTTAACAGCCTTCACCAGGCTCTGCAGATTTATGTTTTATCCTTGGGCGATTAACATTTAAGGCCACTTCTACTACTGCTTTAAATAGCCATGAAGAAAACACAGGCCATCGTTATATAATGAGATATTGCAGTTGGTGAGTGCAATGAGTTATACCAGGAGTATAGCTCATTGGTGACTGTGTCGTTAGTGTCATCCAAAGTCTATTGTCATTACTAAATGACATGTAGTTATTTCTATCTTGTCTTTATCGCAAATTAGCTTCAAATTAAGTCACCTGAAAATAGGAATGTGTTCACTTATATAATGTTTATGTTCTGTAATTTACACGATTTGTTATAATATTGCCTCAGATTTTTTTTACTGTGTGGGAATGAAAGAAATCTGTGGCTTATGGTCTGAACTATTGTGGAACTTTCCTATTAATTTTATGAAAAAAAAACAACTAGCTGTTTTAGAAGACCATGGAAACCCAACACAAGGACAGTTTTTCATAAAACATTGTTGTTGGCCCTGTGTCAAGTTAAGAATACTTACTGAAAATGCTTGTATTGCCAAGAATTTATCTATCTGACCGACAAGCTCGTTTTTGAAAGCAGCATTTTCGCTTCCTCGCTCCAGAACCATTTCGAAATTTGCTGTGAACCAGTCCCAATGGTTTTTTCCTTTAATGCGCACTGTGGCATCCCTCTTATCCAAGTGTAGCGCCACCCCTTGGGCAGGCCGCAAAGTTATCACACTTCCCTTCTCACGAAAGCAATCCTGCGGAAAAGTGGCCTTCAAGGCTCCACTCCACCAGGCGACGATGTTCGACTTGAGACTGCTGGAGGATGTTATGATCAAACTGGCTCCTTTATCGATTATGTCAAACTCTTTAGGAAAGATGGCCTGTGACTGCATTTGAAAGATATAGTTCATTCGCAAGTGTTTGTAGGAGGCTCTCATTCTGTACCGTCTGCTGTCCACGGATGCGATTGATCTGACGTCGTCATAATACTCATGTGCCACCCATTTTGCAGTGTCCTTGTATCGTGCACGCTCCTGTTTGGTCAATGTTCCTTTTATACTCATCGTTCCAACCAGAGAAGAGGAAGTGTTTCATGTGACAGCTGAAAGAACAAGATAAAAATCCTTAGTTGAGTTGGGTTGTCACACTGTCAATATTCGTCGTAGCTGTAGGATTCTGATAGACTTTTTAGCATTCCTAGATATCCAGGGTATTGTCTTTGATTGCCAAAGCGTCACGGATGCTTTTTCCTGTTTGTAAGGTGTAAAGGAAAACCATTATGAAATAGTAATGTAAGTTATGTTTATAGTATAGTATATCATTTATTATCATCACCACGTTATGGATCAAGACAGGTACAAATTATTATGAAAAATCAAATCCTTAACGCACAGCCATAGTAAAGTAGTTTGTTGAAAGCATCCACAGAATCTTTAGCAATGCCCGTCTACACAAAATTGAGAATTATACTCAAAATTTTCGTATTTCAGTTCATGTTTTTGTCCCGCACACGCTGAGTTGAATAACAAACACATGCCTTGTCCCGATGTTTTCATTTTATTTTATTCTTTAAACACCTATGCTTAGCGATACGCCCACTCACAATTATAAATATCCTTGGCATAAACTTGGACCAGTACAGTAGAATACCCTAAAGGTAAATTTATGCCCAGTGTCTATGGGGATGTCTAATTAATCAAATGATGCAGTAAGCCAGCTGTTTGTATTTGTTCAGTCTAGTCATTGCTAGACCACTGTTTTCTACCTTACTTTGATCCTTACTGCATGGAATTAACCAGTTGATTCCTGCCGACAAATTCTAGCAGTCAGTTAGGAGACACTCTTAATTACCCAGTAGTAGAAATATGTTCTCCCTGATCACTAAAACTTTTTTCAGGCCTGAAAGACAGCCGCAGTTGTGAGTAATACTGGTGTACATGGGACTAATGCTGGTGTACATGGGACTAATGCTGGTGTACATGGGACTAATACTGGTGTTCATGGGACTAATACTGTTGTACATGGGACTATTACTCCTTGTATGCATTAGAAATAATTGCTGCTTACAAGCTATGGAAATTTTAAAAGATATTAATTATTTAATTTTGCCACAACAATAATTTACGCAATTTGACCCCCAAGGGGTTGATTTGTAACCCATTTTTGAGATATGTACTGTAGGTTATGCCCGGTTGTCGTGTCTGGTGTCAAGTGCTCATTTAAATCCAATACTGTGTCAGGTTTCTGAGTTGATTGTGTCTCTGATACCAACCATCTCAGACGCTGTCAGTTTTTGCTAATGACAAAGTTAATGTTCAACGATGGTCCTGTTTCTGGCCGATGTACCCAGGAATCCTAATCTGTCAACCTTTGTGAAGTCAAGAAATTTTTAACCGCCTGTTTTCAACCCTTAAAAGAATAAATTTTCTGAAGCCTTGATGGCTGGAAAATCTTGATTGCCTTCAAACGTCACACAATTGCTTATTATCACGTGACTGTCATTTTTGTGAGGATTCTCATGTTTTACTTGGAACATGTATTTCCAAGAAACTTACCTGCAAACAACTCATGTACAGTTCTTGCAGTCAATGCTTAGGGAATAGTGTCTCATGTTTTTGATTTACTCTCTTGCATTAACTTAAATCTTCATTTTTGACAGCATTTATATCCTTTGGAAAAAAATAGAGATGGATGACATTCAAATTTAAGATCCACAGACCTGAAGTTTAAAGGGTTTATTGCATGGCTAGTTGCTGACATGTGTAAATGAGTAGCTAAGTATACAACATGAGAATGGGGACGATACACTTTGAAAATGAACCCCCCCCAAATGTTGCCATGTGAAGGTCATCAGAGTGGTTGGAAGATGCGAAGTTAGATGAATTTATATGCAAACTCCCTGTATTTGCTCACAGTTCAATATTTTGCTAATGGATTACAAAAATATCCTGTATAAAAAGTTTGGCGCTCTTCAACTGAGGCATTGTTTGGCATGGTCGAATGATGTACTGTTAGGTGGGTAAATTTCAAAGCAAAATATTGTGTGACATATATTGTAATATATTCCATAGTTAGCTTTGCTTGAAATAAGAAGTGAGTCAAATCAGTGAAGCAAATTATGGATGAGTGCTAGCCCAAGCAACGGGCACTTGATTGAAATTTCTCAAAAGTAGAGTGTGGGTGCTTAGCCAAACAGTGGGTGCTTAATCCAAAAATTTGAAAAATTGGAGATAGGCACTATAAGTCGCTTACCTGACCCTGGGTGTTAACTGGAATGTTCACGGTAGATACTTGCTTATAAGAAGGGTTGCAGTCAACCTTTATATAGCCAAACAGACTTCTTCGACTGGGAGGTACAAGCTAACAGTGGTCTAACTGATAAAAATAAATGCCATTGATTGTATAGGTCTAAGTGAGAGACCAGATATTTATCAGAAAGGTAAAGCTTCTAATAAGTTCTTCAATGTTTAAGCCGTTTGCAGCGCCATCTTTGAAGTTCCGAGATTGTTCCTATAGGTGAGGTATACAGGATTTAATTCCCTGCAAATGGGCTCACTGCAGGACTTCCAAACTCTGCCTTCAAAAATCTGCAGGTGATGTTATGTGCTTTAAACCAGCTCCCTATATTTGCCAAATTGTTCCCTAAATTAGGTCCACGCAACTGAATTAGCCTGTAGGATCAGTTTGATAAGCAGGCGTAGTGTGGAGAATATTTATGTTGTTGAGTTTTACAGCATAAATTTCGAGTCATATTGTTCAAAGTTAATGTAAACCCAGTTATTTAAAACCTTTCAGTGACTCTTCTCAGCTTAAAAATAAACTTGAGTTGAACTTAACTAATAAATTATAAGCTGCAATGACCCGAAACTTACAGTGTTATCCTGATAATGATGTTACACATAATACTGTGGTTTTGTGTTCACACTGTATGGTAAGATAATGTTATTGTGTCAAAGATAAACAGAGATTATAATGTCATTTTCATTGTCATTACATCTACCAAGTACAATACAATTCTTGGGACAGTGAAAAATTAGTTACTTTGTTTAAGGTCAGAGCTTGTATCAAATTTTAGAAACATGCAATATTGGTTTCTCCATTTGGAGAACTACGATCAACAACAAACGATCATAAGCCTCGATGTTACACACGGCTATGGGATGCATGAATATGTTTTGCTGGTGGTTAACATGAAATGTCAAGTCTATTTTCAGACTTCGTTGTTACAAATAGCAATATCCCAAAAACGAGAACGATGACGAAAGCCAACATCACCCTTGTCCCCATCTGATTAAAATATTGGTTTAAATTTCTGTTTCCCAATTCCAGATACTGTCTCAAACTAGAGAATTTTAACTGTATTTTGACTTAATTACTGAAAAATTGAATCTCAAGGAAAATGTTTTTAGCCATGAGTTATCATGCTAATTGTTAACAAAAGTTAGCATGGAGTGTGTGTGCTAGACCCCCCTTATCTGATGTGTAGCTTATCAGAGGTTAGTTTACCTGTTCGATGACCTGCATAGCTAGCTATAAACTAGATACAAGTTGGGTTTGTTTACAGCAATGTACAAGGGTACTACGCAAATCTTTTTGATGAGTTGTTCTGCATTTGGGGTTTATCATCTATGACACTGTTGTAGTTTTTCAAATGCATCACATGATGGTTTTTAGTTCTTAAACATCCGGCGCCATCTACGATAACGTGGGAAGGCACCACCTGATTTATAATTTAAGTCCTTAGCTGGCGCCTTTGGTAATTTTAGGGCGAGTGAATCGAGAATTGTTCACGCAAAAGATTTGCTAATCCATATTTTAATTAGATGTATTTTCAAGGCTCACTTTCCATCTTTTAATTTTGTATGGCTGTTGCTTAGTTGTACACGCAGCAAGAAGCAGGTTACGGTCATCCCGCACTGTCAGTTCTCGGAGTGCTCAAGTGACCAGTGTTGTTTTGTGTCATGTTGTTTGCTTGCCACCTTGTGTCTGTGATGTGGCCTGATATTAACGAGCTGAAAAATGACGAGAGTGCCATAGATGACATGCTCCAAATTAGCAACAAAATAACAACCCCTCTTCGTGCACAGCAATTATACACTGATATTTGAGTCTTTCAAGTTGGTGCTTAGCTTAAGAAAAAGTTTCCCAAATTTAAAAAATGATTGCCAAAATGGATCATCTTTGTGGGATGGTTGCAATGATGAGAACTTAAAATGATAAAGACTTATTTGTGCTATTTATCTTTTAGAAAAATGAAAAACCGAATTTCATTTGTCTGACACATTGTTCTGAATTGATGAGAATTGGTGGTACAATTGTTTGGAGAAGCTGATGTGAGCAAGCTTTTGAACTATTCTTGTTCAGATCAATATTTGATGGTTAAACTGCCTGGGTCACTTAAATATTCTGACGACAATCCCATGCATTCCTGACAGAAAAATGGACACAGTGGCTGACATTGAGTGATTTTCGAGAGATAATCGCGAGTGTCAGCTGGACGTCAGCGCAAAAATTCACTATTTAGGGTTGGCTACCACTGATTAGATGAATAAATTAATGATTATTGGGGACAGAATTCAGAGGCGATGTCGGCCGGACATTGTATGATATGTGACGAAAGCATTAATGTTTAGAGTTGTGGAATTTACAAGGAACTAAAATGTAGCATTGACTGCATTTCTGATGCAAACATGACTTCGATTTCTTAAATTTATGATTCTACTGATTTTAAAACAAAGATTTTTTATTTTTAGTTAAGCTGCCCGAAGTTATGCCTATACCGTTAGTGAAGTAATAATAAGAATAATGATAATGATAGTAATAATATTGATAACAACAATGATAATGATTATAGTAATACCGATAATAGTAATGATAATATTGTCATTAATATTAATAGTAGTAATATTGAGGATAATATTAATAATGGTAATAATAACAATAATTATGCAACCAACAAGGAGTTTCCAACTATGACTGACTAAATGACGTGACATTACCACATATCGCAAGTTGTCGTCGCCCTTAACTTACAATTATGATTTGGCCTTTCCAGCCCTCTGACTAAATGTCAGGAGATCTTGGTTTGTTGAAAGTGGATAATGTAAATACAGTAGACATTGTGACTTTAAAAATGTAATCCTATACAATCTGGTAAGGGTAGAACTTGTCAACAGAGCTAGATCTTTCGTTATTAAATATACACTTAATGTTACTGTTTCAAAAACTAGGTATAGAACAAATGTATAATTATTGCTCCTAGATAAATAATTACTCCAATCTTCTAAGCAGGTCATAAATCAACTTTGTAACAGAACCATGTAGACCATCAGTTTTGTGTCCATATTCACATAATTAACACCAAACAGTGATGGATACAGTTCACTATGGTTACTAGAAGACCTTAATACCACTGAGACCAAAATGGTAACAACTGATTTTAAACCCAGTCTAAAGTTTATGGCT
Source organism: Phoronis australis (assembly GCA_002633005.1). Classification (NCBI taxonomy): domain Eukaryota; kingdom Metazoa; phylum Phoronida; family Phoronidae; genus Phoronis; species Phoronis australis. The sequence goes on along the minus strand of NMRA01000022.1, from coordinate 48,626 downwards.
TCCAGTGTGAACAGCTTAAATTTTTTGTAGACGTTACTGTAGCGTAACTATAACTCATAATAACCACCAGTGAATGTACTTTGCCAGGCAGTAATAAAGTGACGTAAACAGTCTGCTCTGTTGTGAAAGTCATAATCCATTGTGTATGGAATAAAACTCCATGGTAATTAAAAGCAGTGACCATATTTGTAGTAGTCTAAAGCTGTGTTGAGAATAGCTAAAGCCTGTTGTAACTCCGGTATAAACCTTCTTTGCAGAGGCGTTATAACCCAAGTGCTTCTGTTACAAGATGCATTTGCATGCGCCTAACTGTGCTTATGTATAGGATGAACTAAACGACAATATTATTAGAACATCACCTATGCTAAAAAAGTACTGTTGTATTCATTGACAACTGATAAATGTGAAAACAAAAAATTCTGCAAATAGGCGACCTTTGCCTTAATGATGAACCTTGGCGGCTCACATAGCCCGCAACATGCAGTGTTATACCCCAACACCACGTCTCGATACTCACTGGGCACGGTTGAGTGATTTACGGTGGATCATTTTTGACACAAAACTTTGCTCTTGAAAATATTTTGCAATAGTCGTTATAAGTTGTGTTTCTAACTAATTTGACCAAGCTGTCACAGAGATATGGAATTAGCATGCAAGTTCCACTTTATAGAGATCAGATGGAGAGGTATAACCTTTAAATTACTTTAAAAGTAATAACCACTTTGGTGTGAACAGGTTACAACTCAGTGTGAAAGATGGGGATAAGGTGAAATAGTGAAAGCTGGTTTAGTTGATGTGAACACAACTTCAGTCCATCAAACTTCCTGCAATGTTGCCATGGGATTTCAGCACAATTTTCTGTAAATGATCGTAACTTAGCAGCAAAGTTTGATAGCAATGCACCATGGTTTTGTAGAAAGTCTTTCATAGATTACAGATACGTCACAGAGAGTAAATATAATGAATCTTAGATTCCGATTTCACCCGTTTTGGAGACCCGGTTTCAACGGCCTTGGGTTATAATAAGCGCCCCCCTGAAACAAACTTTTCTATGCGCCCTGGGCGGTTATTACGGCGAATACGTAAGTGTTTTTTCCACTCGTGAAAAATTATGTAATTTTAGGCAACACGAACTTAGATTTCTGAACTACTTAATTGATCTTATTGTTTATGTTTAATCCAGGTTATATCTGTTTAATCAGTGCATATAGTTTGGGAAGACAACTGAAAGTTTTCGTTGAAAAAATTATCCACTTAAAACCAAAAAGCCTCAAGCTCTGAGTTTTTTTGGCAACATGCGCCATACCGTAATATACGTATAATTGTATGCATGTTTGTTCTCAGAATGACATCAGCTGGCCTGAAACTCATCATGTGGCAAGATTACATATATATAAAGCCCCTAACTAGCAAGTAAACACACACTTCTATATATATATATAACAGTATACAACTGAGTTGACAAGAAACCCCATTGTCAGCTACACTTTAGTGTAACACAACCACATTTTGACAATCTCCATTTTCTGAGTCTAAAATTTAAATATTTGCTTTGAAATCCAGCTTGTTTCCACTTATACCCCTTTCCAATCCTATTGTTTAATGTCACCTCGAGCCTGAGGACAATTAATTAGGCACACATGCCTGCTGTATTACAGGTCAGGATGTTCCCTAATTGCTTTTTTATGAACACATGTCAAACAGACAAATTCTGGAATGAGTCACTGAAACCCAAATCGCTCCTCACTGCCCATGTGATTTGACAACTCTGCAAAGCTAATTTGTCAGTTACCCAAGGCTGTTTTAATCAATGTTAATGCCATAAGATTTCTGTTAATTCATTCATTTACATCCTGTATAGCACTGGGATGCTTCTGACATAACCACTTATTATCGATCATCTTGACCATGATGAAAGCAATGTTTTAAACAGCATTTATGATTGGAAATGGAAAAAACATGTTCTGAATGGTATGATCCCAAAATATGTCCATCAATTGTGAAGTAAGGAAACAACTGTACAGTAGTGATGCTATGAATGTGCTCATACAGAACTTCACTATAAGAATAGATAATGTGCCTTTATAGTAATCTAAACTCCCGTCCACACACAGCCTACCCTAGAACAACTTGCACAATCGTCCAAACGCACAGATATGTGATAACTAAGGTAAGGCGAAAGTTGTTGCACTGTGCGTGACTGTCACAGCTGATAATTGGTTCTGCCCTACCCCACTTTTGCGGCCTCACAGCGATTACAAGTGGCGCAAGTTACCCTAGTACAAGGTACCCTACCTCGACAATGTGGTAAGTTGAGGTAGTTTAAATACCGTCCAGACAGCACTCAAACCTAGTGACAACTCTTTTGGAGGGTAACTTGTTCTAGGGTAAAGCCTGTGTGTGGACGGTACTTAAGTCTCATGCCTGCACTGGGGCACACAACGCAATGATATTTGCCTGCTTTAAAATGAAACATGTTGTGTAACGAAACATTTTAAGGTTATACATAAATAAATTTTAAACAGCGTTGAATTGTGTATCGTAAACATTAAATTTTCTAAGTCTGTTCAGCACGGTTGGTTGGGGCAAAAATCTTTTCTGACTTATATTCCATGTCAACAGGTGTCATTACGAGGATCTTGCGAGTTATGCATGTGGGCGTGGTTTAGGCATTAGCGTGTTTGGTTTTGTGACTAGTATGTCCGTGAGAATAAGGTCTGCTTTTACCCCAACTTCACTCTATAAGTAGGGTGAATGTCTCATGGGAACTGCATTGCTCGGTGTCATTTTCTTTTTGTCACTGCTCAGGGTGCTCTGCACCGGATTCCAGCTTATACTTCGCTGAGTTTCCAGTTTTTCAATGAGAAATGCTCACACACACAGCTACTCAGATGTCATTTTGTACACGGCCATCACACGCCCTGGCATTCTTTGGTGAGTTAGCGGTCTTTGACACCGGCGATTGTGTGCACGCTCACTGATACGTTGCGTAATGTGTCTTTCCGACTGTTGGTTTAGAATTAATTATCGTCGACAGCATAGTCGGGCCTGATGCCAATCAATATATTTTTGCACACAGCCCTCATGTAATGAGTCCGTGCCTGCGGTGTTTGAGAACCTTATTTCACCAGTTACCAAAGTGCACAAAATCCTTGAGGATTTCATCTGTGGTTGAACAGCACGCTTTATCACCGGATCTAACTTGCTGCTTTCCAAAGTCTGGCCAGACGTACGTTTCCTGGCTTTTACTTGTTTGCACTTTCGAGTATGTGCAGTTTATGACGGATTCTTGGCCAATCACGTCATCACTAAGCCATTGCGCGGATCTGTTCTCGGACAGTTTGTCATTCAGTGCAACCATGTCGATTGTGTTTGTCTATCCCACTGTCAAGAATTGTTCACGAGGGAAAAGTATGCAAAATCAAGCCTTCTGCCCCAAAACAGAACTAATTGAGTGCTGAAGTTTTAACGGGCGAACTTACGGGTGCAATCGAGGACTTGACGTCCGAAGTGATGGCTTCTAGGTCACGTGATACGACCACGGGTGGCGTGCTTACCTGAGACTTAGAAATGTTTGCGATTATAAGGTGATGACGAGAACCTTATCGATAAGTTTGTGTATTTAACTAAATAACCACTACTGTAAAAGTATATTTTATTTTATCAATAAATATAAATTATGTGTTACTACTGGCTTTTAAAATTACATGTTACTACAGTCCACTATACAGAGATCAAGAATTCAATTGCTACACATATTGTTAAAATAGTCAGATAATTTAAAGGCATGTGATTTCGTTTTCGTATGGAAGATTTCAATGCTTCTAACTCCCTGTGTCGTCTTCATTGTAGTAAATATATACATTATCAGCAGAATATACTGACACTGTTGGAGTTTAATTAATTTAAAATTATTAGAAGCTGGTCTACTAAACCCACTAAAGTGTCTCCAGAAGTCTAACAATATATAAAAGCTTACGTGCTAAGCAGAGCACTTTCAAATTCAAATCAATTTTAAAGCTCACATTGAATGGTATCACATTTAAATTTAGTGAGAACACCACTCTGAGCACATATTGTCATCTGTAACTGTTAGGCTCATTTCCCAACTTTCGTCTACGTTGGCACAAGAATCCTTGGATTAGCTATGAACAACACCCGTGTACATGGTGCTCTATTTGACCCGTATCTCGCCACAGGTACATACCTTTACTGTAGGTACCAGTGAACATTCTAAAGTAATAGTACTTCTATCGGCCATTTGTTGGTTGCTTTTTTCTCACATTGACGCAACATGACACAAAAACGCCACTTCACTTGTCATTTGAGGTGATGGTGTGTTTGAGCGTTTAAGGTTATATAAGACCTTAGGAAAACGTCCAAATTTGACTAACTTCTAAACATTAAATCTCAAAATGGCTGATCTGATTTTCGACTTTTTAATAACACGATTTATACACTTTTCTCCAAAACACTTTAATTTGGAATTGTTTTTAAAGAGTTCCTCTTTAGCACGATGGGAAATAAAAATGAACCTAAAAATCTACAGTTTTTAGATGGGTAGCTAAATACATAGTCGTGTCAATAAGTTCCCATACAACATTACATCATGCTTTCTTGTGTTGCTGAAGCATTGCTTGGGCTACCTTGATAACAGTCCACTACATCCAGAATAATAAACTTTAAGTCCTTGGCTCAAAAGCGAGTTGCTCAACTGTTGACGGCATTGAAGATAATTTATTGGGAAATGTCAGTATTCATTCACAATTTGTCTCATGAACCACCTTAGCATTTCATGTTAATTTCTGTTCTATTTTTTTATCTTAATTATCTAGTTTTTGATAGCTTCTCATGCAAAAATGGAACATTTCAAAAACAATACCTAATAGTGTTTTGCAGACCATTGTATAGTGCATAGCATCGTAAAGTTTCTTATGGATACAAGTTACTTTTTCTGAGATATGATGTCCTGCAGTTTGCCAAACATGCACATTTTTCTTGGGCCCTGTCAGGAAAGGGTCCCTCAATTTCATTCAATATTTAAACGTTTCCAGCTGTTACCTGGAGACCACTTCACACTGTGTTAATCTCAAAAACAGCATACCTTTCTTAATACTTTTATTGTGTTTTGTAACTTGGTTTAATATGTTACTAACTGCAGTTATGTTAATGGCCCGCTGGCATAATGTTCTGGCAAATATTTCCATAACCACTTTTCACTTCTTTGGCATCCTTGTGTAAAAGTTTTTACAAGGGATTTGTTTAGTGCAGTCATATCAACAGGTAGAATCTGTGCTCATGTATAACAGTAGGGAAATCACAGGTATTGATAAATCAATGACCTCATTAATCAATAGTGTTATTGTGTTACATTTGACAAGACCTGTTGACAGTAAGCTCGTCATATCAACAGACAACAAGATAAGATATTGTGTTACATTTGACAAGACCTGTTGACAGTAAGCTCTTCATATCAACAGACAACAAGATAAGATATTGTGTTACATTTGACAAGACCTGTTGACAGTAAGCTCTTCATATCAACAGACAACAAGATAAGATGATTCTTTTTGCAGATGACACATTATCAGCTGATGTATCATGTTTGAAATCCTCGAAAACAAACTAGAGATTATTTTGGCATTTTCCGTTCTACTTTAATGCAAATTAGAGATGAGTGTCTGTAATTGTGTGTTCGAGTATGCCCTGGTTTATTCAGATTTGTGTCTAGTGCAAGTCTGTACTTGATGACCCTAGATTCGAGCAACAAACCCAGTAAAAACTCGAGATTTTGAGTTCAGACTGTAACTAAAACTATGCTGGGGTCATCTAATTCAAACTAGAATTTTACAGTTTTCTATATAAACCTTAATTAACCCAGCTACATCAATACACTGAAGTACAAAATGAAAACACCCTGGTCTTAAGTTCACACAATCAGAACTGAAAATGTCGTAACATTTTCAACACTAAGTCGGAATTACATACTAAAACTTAGACAAAGAGGATTTAGTCGTTAGGATATTGGCTGCTGCAAGGAAATGGTGACCCCTGTTCTTAGCAAACTGCTGATTTATCTGGTTGCACTCTGTCTTCCCTATCTCCTTGATACTCTTGCCAGTCAATTTTTACGTCCGTACCATAGTTCATTATTTTGCTTTGAGCAAATTCTTCTAGTTTGTTCAACCCCTCGATGTTGTTTTACACAGCAGTCGTCTGACCCTTATGTATTTCCTACTAGAAGGAGTAGCACCATGTTGTATATATACCTCCACTTACCTGCCCTCCTGCCCCATGGTAATTGTTTAGTCCTACCTGGACANTCATATCAACAGACAACAAGATAAGATATTGTGTTACATTTGACAAGACCTGTTGACAGTAAGCTCTTCATATCAACAGACAACAAGATAAGATATTGTGTTACATTTGACAAGACCTGTTGACAGTAAGCTCTTCATATCAACAGACAACAAGATAAGATATTGTGTTACATTTGACAAGACCTGCTGACAGTAAGCTCTTCATATCAACAGACAACAAGATAAGATGATTCTTTTTGCAGATGACACATTGTCAGCTGATGTATCATGTTTGAAATCCTCGAAAACAAACTAGAGATTATTTTGGCATTTTCCGTTCTACTTTAATGCAAATTAGAGATATTAGTGTCTGTAATTGTGTGTTCGAGTATGCCCTGGTTTATTCAGATTTGTGTCTAGTGCAAGTCTGTACTTGATGACCCTAGATTCGAGCAACAAACCCAGTAAAAACTCGAGATTTTGAGTTCAGACTCTAACTAAAACTATGCTGGGGTCATCAAATTCAAACTAGAATTTTACAGTTTTCCATATAAACCTTAATTAACCCAGCTACGTCAATACACTGAAGTACAAAATGAAAACACCCTGATCTTAAGTTCACACAATCAGAACTGAAAATGTCGTAACATTTACAACACTGAGTCGGAATTACCTACTGAAACTTAGACAAAGAGGATTGGCTGCTGCAAGCAAATGGTGAAATATGTCACCCCTGTTCTTAGCAAACTGTTGATTTCTCTGGTTGCACTCTGTCGTCCCTATCTCCCTGATACTCTTGCTACTCAATTTTTATGTCCGTGCCGTAGTTTGTTATTTTGCTTTGAGCAAATTCTTCTAGATTGTTCAACCCCTCGATGTTGTTTTACACAGCAGTTGGCTGACCCTTGTGTATTTCCTACTAGAAGTAGTAGCACCATGTTGTGCATATATACCTCAACTTACCTGCCCTCCTGCCCCATGGTAATTGTTTAGTCCTACCTGGACACAAATAAGTTATTCAACCACTATCTGTTGTTAGACAGGATTAAATCATGAAGTATCTCAAAAGCAATTCATGCACTAGTTGTCAATCCTACAGGTATAGTTGTTATAAAGGTCAAATCCTTACCTGTGCTGTTTTATTATCCTAGTTCACCCAGGTGAGGCCAGACACTTACAAGTGTCAGACAGTAGTGTTCAAAATACAAGAATGTTGCTCAGATTTTTGACTGATAGCAGAATGATCACAAACTGGTTTATTTACGAGCTCAACCACTATAAGGAGGGGTATGTCTTAGCAGTTGAGTCCAGTCTGGCTGGCGCAGTCCATTAATCTTAGGGGTCGAGGGGTGTGAGGTTTCCACTCCATTGGTGATTACTAATAACAGAAAAGCAACACGAGACTGCTCAAATGAAAAGACAAAATTTTATACTTTTATATATTTTGGGGATTGTTGAGTGAGGTTCAGTAATAAAAATACAATCACGAAATATGTATGTCCATGATGATTATCAGTGGTTTCTGTTTTTTAATAAGTCTGCTGTAGTTACATTCTGTTTTTAATACTTCATGTTTCAAATGCATTCCTAATCTTTTATAATATTCGCTGACATATCAGTCATGTCTTTGATATTTTGTTATTGTATGAAACCTAATGCCATTGATTGAGTTTTGTTCCAACGCACTGCCGGAAAGGCGCTTCAAACCAACGTCGATGTTCTAGGCAGTATCATTCAGTGTGAAAGGTTAACTCTTGTCCCTCATTTAAAACCATTAGCTAATTTTGTAGTTATCAGGTAGATTTAACCCTAGGATCTACACTTTGTCGCTTCGTGAAAGGTTGACTTCACTGCTGTTGAAAGTATAGGTATATGAAGCTGTCAGTAACTCCACTTATTGTCTTAGTTTTCTGTTTCTGATTCTGTTGACAAAGGAAGTTATTACATCCGAAAATTTCAGTTGATTCATTCTTGTTGTTCTATTTACCGATTTATATTCTTAGTTTTTGATAATTATTTAGTCAAATATCCACCATTCTACCGCTATGAGCAATTCAGTTTATTCATTACCGGTATTTTTAAAACAATTGTGGATAAACTTGTTGCAGTGCCAAGTTCTGACATTTTGTGGAGACTTGTAGAGCAGAAACTGGTATTAACTTTAGTGTTTAACTAGTAAAGCTGTTCTGAAAGATCAACTGCAGTTTTTATAGATGTCCTTGTATTGGAGTTAAAGTTAGTTTGGAGTGGCCTTGTTTAGTTACACAGTTAGTTTGGAGTGGCCTTGTTTAGTTACACAGTTCAGTGGAGGATCTTATTCTAAATTTGCAGTATTTACCCACAATGCAAAGTACCAGTTAAATATCCATGATTTACCCACGGTTCTGTCTCCTTTACAGCAAGGATTTTGTAGATTCAAATGTTATTAACTACTACTGCATTTTGTATTAAATTTATGGTTGCCACGTTCCATGTTCTAGTGCCTACAATTTGTATATTTAATTTCAATTAATATCACGCCAAAACTCGACAACTATTTCTGGTTGTGCAAAGTTATGCATTACTTATTTGCCTGTGCCAACTCAAAAGGCAGCCTGAGATTTCGGAAACTAGGTTGATCATAGCATGCGTTTTCGTACCCCCCGTAACAAAGAAGAGTTTAATTCAAGACAACAAAATTAACATTAGCTAGATCCCTCATGAACCTAAAAAACATCATGGTGACATTTACTCTAAAGCCTACATTGGGTGGGCCTAGTGCTGTCTTGCCAAGTATTCATCTCAGGAACTCGGTAGGCATGGCTGCTCACAAACATGGAATAGCTCATATATTACACAACCACTCTTAGCATTTGTCATACCAGCATTGGCTATAAGTGTAAATTTGCATACTGCCTTGTATTGATTAAGCTATTTGAAGGGCAGTCATCGGTGTTGTCATGGTTACCAATTAGTTGCTCTGTATTAAGTGTTGATAAAACAACCTTTCTTTTTACTTTTCCAGAACCCTTGTTTCCTTTTGAGATTCATGTTTTAGATCTTTATTAGCTGTGATATTACAAATAAAATTTGTTGCTATATATTTAATTTAATGTAACTTAATTTAATTTGGCCTAATTAATTTAATTTAATTTGTTGCCACTACTACTACTAATTAGTACTACTACTAGTACTGCAACTGCCACTATTCTAGGTTGACATTTTGTGATGAAAACAATAGCATTTTCCTGGCAAAATGCTAACCCTTTAACCAAGTAGATAGGCCGTCTGTTAATGGCTAATTTTTGTCAACAGTTTGTTCCCTCACCACCTGAACTGTTTGTAGGGGCAAATTGTTGTCAAAACATGTTCATTCTCATGAAATGCATCATGAAGAACAAATAGCCTCGTCTCCGTATGCTGTTCACCCGAGTTTTTGGTGATTAAAGTTGCGCTCACCTTGTTTTGGTCTACATTTTTGTCAGACCTAAGTCATGTCTGAGGAGGTTAATACCAACTGGAATTCACCCAAATCTACAGGAAGCAGTGGAGTGTCTGAGTCTGATAACTTGGTCATTAAAATGTTTTTGTTTTTAGTTTTACTTTTGTTTTCTTCAACATGACCTTTCTTTACATCTTGGCAACTTTGTGTAATTGTTGAAATGGCTAAATAAACCCATGTCATCGGTTATGAAATAACTTTTTATTTAGGCCCACGAACTGTTATGAAATCTGTCTAGCCTTGTTCCGTACTCTGATGAAAAATGATTTCTATGCTTGAAAACAACCGGCAGGCGGTTATCGCTTTCAGTTAACCTTGGCCCACAAAGTTGGTTTTTATTCTGGGTTAATTTCAGTTGCCAAGGCAATATAGCCCTGGAGGGAACCCCTAGTGATTTATTGTGACCATTTTTAATTGAAGCAAAGAATAAGAGGCCAAGGCATGCGATATTTCATTGGAAGAGCAACAACACCTGGGAAGAAATGTAATGTTTTTATACCAGGGTCCACTGGGATCTAAGTTTTTCACTTGTTTTTAACATTTTCTATTGTTTCTTCCAACATTAGATAAGTGTCTATTATGGGTTATGTACGTAAATCAGTTTCTAGTCCTAGTTTGCACTTTATGACCCTAGAGTTGAGCTTCAAACTTGATCAAAAACGGGATTTCAAGTAAAAATGTTTAGTCTTAATGTTGGGGTCATAAAATGCAAACAAGGATTACAGTGTTGTAAAGGTGAGCCATTATGTACTCCAGCATTGGATAATTCACTAATTGCATGAATTCGCCTTTGTGCTTGAAAACAAGGTGTTGTTTCCAAACTACAATGGTTCTGCATGTTTGGAACATGTTTGCATTGTTAACATACCGTGAATAATACGCTTACAAGGAAGTCACGCATTTCTAAAGATATGCGGGAATTTTCACCGCTTGTCCTTCTGAGTGGCTTGTATCAGGATCAAAGAGAGGGCGGCGCCGGAATCAGGTACAATTATTGTGATGACCGCATTGCCCGATGCAAGCATGTCCCAATTAAATGTAATTATCCGACCATAAACTGTATTAAAAATCTCTGAGTGTACGTAATGGCAAATTTTCAAAATGCAAACTACCACGCTTATTGATATAATGGGTGGATATACAAACGCTGATCAGAGTTAACAATATCACATGGATTCATTTTTTGATATTCTCTTCAATCTTGTTTAACCAGATTTTTGACCAGGAAACAGTTGTTGCGCCCACTTTTCATTTTTTTATTACTGACAAAGAGCTAGAATAGTTACATAGTCAGTGCCACCAAAATCGTCCAGAGATTCCAAATCTTCAGTTGGTTATCACCATATTTGCACTTTTGTATATATTTTATGATTTAAGTTCTAATAAAGAATAAACTTTAATGACACGTGAAATGTATAGTGCACCTGTAATGTGGTAAGTTTAGGCATGGGCTCACAGTGAACTTAACTAATTAAGTTTAGCTTGCAATCAAAATCTGCCACTGTTTTGATACTTCATGTTCAAAACTTAGATAAAAAGTTATCAACCCGTTCTCGGTAAGAAAAGAAAACAAGTGGGCAGAAGCATTAAAAGTTAAATAAAGAAAACCAAACCTTTGGGAAGTGGCCCTTTGTGAAGATAAACACAAGTTAACCTTTTTAGTCATTTTGTAATATTTATAATGTACCAGGTTAAAATATACTCTCCAGAGTTGCAGGCTATAACTCTGCAAATGTCAGAAAAAACCAAAATGGGGTATGAACAACAACTATTGTTGAGACAGTGATTCTAGCTATTACCTTTCCACTTCATTCGCTCAGATCTTCATCAATACAAAGGGCGTGCTGAATAGGCATGGTAAAAGTTGTCTGGGGCTTAGGGAATCAGAGTGGCCACCAGTGTAAGCGAGAAATTCTCCACATGAAATTGATGCTGAAAGGAGGCATTGTGTCCCAAACACTGAAAAATGCACCACAATCATTTTTGCAATGCCAACAAAGTGTGCATGTAGTGAAAAGACATTTATTTTGAGTTTGCTCAAAAGTAGAATACAAACTACCAAAAATAATTTCGAGTTTGATTTCGAATACAAGAATTAGACTGCCGGGCCCCGGACGTGGTGTACAACGGCTTGACGTTATTTTGTTCTATAAACACCAGAGCTAATGTTATCAAGGTTTTAACCTGTTGACTTGATTTTAGGTGTAGACAATGTCTTGTGATGATGAAATTCAAGTCTTGCCATAGAAGGGAAATTTTGAGACTTCAGTGTGTTACTCTTGGCAACATCTTTGTGATTTTCATACTTGAAGGAATGCTATTTATTTTAAGTGACATTTTTGATTTTGACTTCAATTAATTATAAGGTACAAATAGTAAATAAACTTTTTTGTCAAAACATTAATTCTCATTTTTATGGAACTGGAGCCAATCTAGTTTTTTTAAACAAATATAATTCATTGATTCTTGATTATTTTGTAAGATTTTGCCAATTCAGGACGCAGTTTGGTGGACAACTGGAATTTTACTTTCTCATCTTTTCATACAATTAATACTTAACCTTGTTCATGTTCTGCACCATTCTACCATTCGATAATATTTTAAAAAATGTAAACGTTCACATTGTTAGAAGACTTTGAAAAACGACAAAGGAGTAAGTTTAACAGTTATTTTTTGTCGAAATGTAACCAATTAAACGTGGTGGGAATCGGGACTTCCTGTTACAAGTTATTGGATGAGTCTTTTTGTGCTACAGATCATGACCTTCATTATGCTGTGTCTGGTTGGTGTGTTTGTGTACACCAGCTTGTTTGAAATAATGTTGGTTGAACTGGTTATGAGACCTTGACATAGCCAAACTGTTCCACCTAATTGTCAATTATTCTGGTGAGATGAGCTATGATGAATTCAGAGGACACTGCACTGTTGTTAAGTAAGGTTATGCAAGACCCTAGGTAATCTTCAAATTTGCCTAACTTTAGAGCATCATTTCTTAGGAGTGGCCGATTGGATTCTTTTGATGAAACTTTCAGATGCGGTGCCTGATACACTGTTCTCTAAAACGTTGCTAGGATTTTTTTGTTAAAATGTTCCTCTTTTTTGAGTCTCTATCAGAATTGAGACTTTCGTGATTTCAAGAAAAAAAAAAGTTGCGTGAAACGAAAACAAAATGATATTCTAGAAAACTCTTATCCTTTTTTAGACCGGATCTTGATCATTTATTATTGACAATGTGTTATTGATACTGTTGTTTTGCTGTCAGTGTAGTTTTTTTGCTAAATTTTACGAAAATGATGTGGTCAAAAATGGAATTCTACATTTTTTCTTCTAGAAAATGTATACTTTACTAAGTTAAAATCTATAGTTTTGTAGATGTTTGAGTAAATTGACTTGCAGTCAGGTCCTGCATAGTAACCTTAAATTCCTGTAATTTTGCTCTCAGTGCCAGGGGCCCATTTAGGATTACGTAATTCTTGACCTATTTAACACATAATGACAATAGAAATTTTATTGTGTCAAAATTCTCAAATGGAGTAAATTTTAAGATAATTAATAAAAACATTAATGTTAGTTTGCAGTGTGTAGATGTTGTAAAACAGCGTTTCGTAAAGTTTTTAAAATTTGTAGCGAAATAATCAACTTTTTAAAAATGGAGTAGTGACAACTCAGACAGTTAGTTTTGCCCTAAATAAATTTAGAATTACAATTCCACACTGTCCCAAACTAGACTTTTCTTACTGGTGAGTGAGTTTGTCTCTAACTATACAAGCGTTATCTGAGCTCTGTACAACAATGCTGTACACTGTCGAATTCAAGTCTCATGTTCCAGTGACAGTCAGCTTCAAATTTCTATAATCTTTACATTTTGCTGTCTGAGTTGAAATTTTAAGTGCAAAATTCCTCATTGTTCAAGGGGCTTGGAAAGATGACTCCTTGAGATAAAAAGGTGAATGTATGTAATACTTACCACTTGTGTGCGTGAAAAGTGCATACTGTTTGTCTGAATTGCGAATCGAACGTTTGAGTGTCGGATATTGTGTGCATTAAATCACTTCACTAACTTAACCTTATAAATATACTTTACATCCACCTAATTGCAGATAAGTATCTTGTGTGGAAAATAGACTGAGTCTGGTTATAAAATATTGGAAAATTCTAGATGACTGCAGTGATTCTTCACAACATGTTTTAATGTGTCGCCATCTGTTGTCTGCAGCACTTGTGTCACATTTGCCTGGGCCATGACCTGTTTAAAAATGGCTTCCAGCTAGTAAAAAAGTAGCTGCCATCGTAAAAAATGTAGTTATTGCTTTAAATTATGTTGAACAACAACTGGTCATATCCCATTGTAACAATGCAGATAAATGTTATCCACAGTTAGTGCACTGAAAGTACACTTGAACTTCAGAGATTGTCAGCTGACATGCACGTCCTGTGTGTCTGTTGGCAGTGTCTGTTGGCATTCGTGCTGTTCTGACATGTTTGATTTTTCAGTTGTTATTCTAATTTTGATTTTAAAATTTTGTTCAGAATGGATTGTACTGTCAGTGACGGGAGCCACCTTTTGGTGAAGAATGGAATTGCCTACTTGGATCATGTGCTTTTGGCTAAATTTGAATTCCCTTTTGAAAACTTATACTTGCTATTTATATAATTTGACTTTAATAAACGTAATGCGTTTGTATGTACTGGTAATCCATCGAAGGAACTCTAGTCTGTTGATGCTGTATTTTGTCCTTTCAGCCTCAATGAAACCAGCTGTAACAAAATCCCTGGATGTACGTTTGGCAACTTGGATCAACCGCCCACCTGTGGCAATAACAGCTTCTTACCTGAGAAGTATGTTGTCTATAAGATGTTTAATACCATTTGATTCTCTTCAACACAACAGCAGAAATGCACATCACCATAAAGTTCATACTGTTGCGTAGAGTGAAATTCTTTGTTCGTAACCCAGAAAAAATGACCAAAACTGTCACAGTTAAATCATATTTTCTTGGTTGTGCTAGAATACCTCTTGAAAGAAATCACTTGCCTCATATTGCTAATAAGCCTGGTGGAGAAAAACTGAAAAGCCAAGACTTCCTAAGGGATTCCTGTGGGTAATGGCAACTTATGTATGAATTAATTCTGTTTATTGAGTTTGAGTATTCTGCAGACTGGCATGAAATTAGCTAACATTCATTTGGTCAGAGGCCAATTACCCTGCATAGCTAAGCTGAGTGCAGTCCAACAATGGTTATTGCTTTCTGATGCCTAGTTTGCAATGAACCAAGGAATAATGGGGTGCCTGAATTTTGCACTGAAAATTGCTAGGTTGAATGCCAAATATATAATATGCCACAAATTCTACTGCGCTCAAGTCTGGAACTACAAAATACTCTGCCTGGAACACGATTTGAAACAGACTAAATTGCAAAATTGAAAGTGCTTCTCTGCCACTGGTATTCAACCTGCTCAGCAGGTATTTTTACAGTTTACTCGTAAGGATTTTTAATTTCTTAATTTCTGTTGATGTCAAAGCATTTTCTTTTAATTTCAAATTTCAAAAAAGCCCTAATCCATCTTTTGGCAAGACATAGAGACAGCACATTTCCCTTATATGGAAAATGTGACCTTTGACCTTGAAAGACTTTAATCAACTGACTATAAACGCTGTGGTAACCACAAGTTTTTTCTTCATGCATATTTCAAATATCGTGAATTTTGTGTTTTTTCTGGAAATTTTCTCACAGGGAAAAGTGAATTCATTACTCTGTACTAGACGTTGTGAGATGGTACTTTCATCAGGAATTGTTTAAAAGATAATTTTGATGAGCTTTAAATTCGCATTCCATGCTTCTTTAAATAGAGGACAAATAGAGGATAGTGTTGTTGAAAACTGGTAGCACTGAGTCGGCAATTAGTGAAATGCCAAATTAGTCTTTTGCTAAAATAGTTAATTATCAAACTGGCACTTTTTTTCTCCCATCAATTAAATACATGGTGGGTACCAAACTAGATTAGAACAAAGATTGCAAATGACTTGACAACTTCTCGAAAAAGATAACATGATCTTTGTGTATTCAAAATTATGTGCAAACGTGACAATAGTGTGTTTAACGTGAAAATTACATTAATAAGTTAAAGCAATATTTTGTCATGTAATAATGGCATAAAGAGTGATCTTTGGTTATTTCCGTCCATTTCCTTGAATTTGATAAATCAGTTTTGGTAAAAGAAAGCCAATGCACTTGTCTTGTGATCCTAATCGACCATTTTTCTTTTTGGCAGGTCCGAAATATCTGTGTTCCTCCCTTGTGTTCATGCTTTGGATGATCTTGACCAAGCAAGCCAACAGGAATTACTATCCAACTTTAGACACCAGGTGGAGGCACTGCTGCCAGATGTGTCCCAGAAGGCTTTACACTCATTTAAAATAACGCAGGCAAGATATTCATTGAGAGTTCGTTTTAAATTTGTTATACCAAGAAATCCAAGTTTCCTGAATCATTTTATGTTTCTTTATGAAAATTTAGATTTTTTGTACAGACCCATAGAAGTCCTATTTTTTGATAACCCGGCGCTCATACAAAAACGGAACATTTCAAACACAATTTCTTTCAGCGTTTTGGAGAACCTTGCATTAATCATAGTGATTTGAAAGTCTCATATGAGTCCAGACAACCATTTCTGAGATATGATATTTTATGCTACCTTTGGCCACTTTTCTAGGGTCCTACATAACCATAGGCATATTTTAACATAAGCAGTTGTAACCAGGAAATTCTGATGGTAATCCCTTGGTTGTTTATTCAAAAAACAGTGTATTTTTCACTTTTCAATTTCTGGCACCTCAAAAGTTGCACTGGCTGTTGGGAAATGGTTGCTCCAAAAAGTAGGTCTATATTTCGAAAAATCTGAGTATACGTAGGTCCATTAGAGTACATATTGCTTCCCTGTTGGTGTGAATGCCTGGTACTTTTTGTTCGGAGCATAGTTAATTTCACAAGTCTGGTATCTCCTACCACATAATTGTCTTGTTTCTAAAGATTTGTTATGATAAGGGTGTTCCACGTTTCATCAGATTTATTTAGTGTGAATTTGATTTTTCCCGGCATTTTCAGGGCTCTAGTTTCCATGGTTCCCGCTTAATTTTCATCATCCAAGGCACGATGATGGACCCTCCGGTGTGGGAGAGCCTTCAGGCATTCAACGGTACATTCAGCTGGACCAGAAAGGCGACAGTGGGCCCCAACAGGGACGTAGACGCTTACAGGACTGACGACAAGATAATGCCGGCTGATGAATTCACACAGTGAGTGGGAAGAAGCAAAACTGTTGAAAAACCAACCTTGAAATACTTTGGTGAATTCAACACACTTTAATGACTGTACAATATGTTTCGGCACAATGCTGAGCAGTCTGTGTCGGTTTTTACCGAGACGCTTTACTTATGAGCGTGGCGTTTTGACTGAAAAGTCTATTTTCAAGCCCTTGATTGGCAGTGTAGAAAATTAAAAGCATATCACATTGCCTACCTCTTACATTTCAGAATAGTTAAAATTTGACTTCAAATTAAATTTCAGTGTCCTATATTTCAGATACCATCATTAATTTCTTGATTAATTTTTGGCGAAATACTGACACAGCTCTGAAGAGTAAGAAAAACTTGCAATTAATATCAACATTGTAATGCCATCAACTGTTTCACTGGGACTTTAGTTTGTTTTTGGTATTTTCTGGTTATGTGTTCTGCGTGTTGTCTTCTGCTGTAGATTTGTATCATTTGCTTTTTGAACACACTCAAAATATCTACGTAGGTCGTTTTTAGCAATTTCTAGATTTCCTCCTGCCTGGATGTCACTTTATCATATTTTATAACGTTCATGCCATTGTAATGTTAATGTGAACACTGGGATATCTTTCAGCCTTCAGATTCGTCTGTTTATGTCACCAGGTGTCTCTCTCGACACCATTCTCCAGGCCACCCCGCTCGAGGCTCGTAGTCAGATTGTTGGCAGTGTACGCAGTATCGTTCGTAACGTGATGCACCCAGCGGTTACCGAAACCTTGTCCAATGTCTGGATAGATAAGGTTAGGAAAGTTTGACTACCCCTTGCTATGCTTTATTTATCAGAGAGTCGCAGACTTTTAAAAGAAATTCTGTTATGATATCGCTGGTAAGTGGTAAAAAATATTGTGACTCAACAGTTTAGGTTGCACTGAATGAGCAAGAACTGTTTGAAATCCATAGAAATTCCTTAAATTATTAAACTTGTTGGTTTTATAAGTTTAACTTAGTCGTTACTTTCATCCTCAACATGGTTGTACCATCAGAGTTTTGACACTTAAGATTCTTTTCTATGCGGCCACTTATATCTTAGTGAGTGCATATTGTCGCCATCTCTGTCTGTACATCTAGGAATCCATTGCCCTGCTCCTATAGCTGGATTTCAAAGAGATTTGGTAAATAATGTTTCTGTAAAGCTGGCAACATATGTCCATGACTACCGCAGCGCACCCTAGTGGCAATTTTAGTTTTTATGCTTTTCTCTACTTCTTTGGGGTTCTGTGAAGAATTTTCACGTTTTTTGATGGATTTAATTTAATCTGGCTGTTTCTCTATATTTTTTGAGTCTGTGTTATGACATCTGTCTGTCTATCCACCAAACCGCTCACAGGATCATTGTGAGTAGCACTTCTTTACCTTTGTCTCTGTATCTTCAGATTTCATTGCTAGAGGTTCTTGACATGAAGTAAGAAGTTGAATGCAGCTTTTCATTTTCAAACTGATACAGCATAGTGTGCCCCACTTAATAGCCATATTTATCATGGTGATCTTTTGTGGCGTCTGCCCTGTTATGTGTCAAACTGCTCAATCAAAAGATTATTATGAGTCTTAACAGGTATGTTTCTTATGAGAAGACTTGATTGCTGACATTGATTTTCAGAGAGGTATGACACAAATGTGGCACCACCTAGTGGTGATTTTGTCTTTTTTGGGAACATGGTCGTATCTTGGTAACCATTCACAGGATCTAATTGTGAAATTTGTGCTATAAATGCGCTGCCTACAACTTTTGGATAGCTCAAACTACTGCTGTGCCCTATTGTGGAATTTTTTTGTGTTTGTGTTTGTGTCTTCAGAGCTCTTTGATGTTTTTTAACAAAATTTTGCAAACAAGCTTCTATTATGAAGATGACCAGACGTTTCCATTTTTGGATGGATTCAACATATTCTGCTACATGTTGTCGCCTTTTTATTTTTTTTGCGTTTTCGTGTATCTTTCGAGTTCCTTGACGGACTTTTATCAAATTTTGCTAATGGCTTTCTATTAGTGTATCAGCCATGCCTTCCTTTTTTCGCACTGTTTCGACATATTCCGTGTCGTCAAATGGCCATTTTTGTGATATGGCCCTGCTGTGGGCGCTTTTAATGCTCTTGTTATACTAACCAAAAATGAAGTCTGACATTTTATGGCTATTAAAATAATTTCCTCTTGATAAACCTTTACAGGCATACATTCCTTTCATCATTTCAAAACCTGTTGGCGGGAAGCTCCACCTGTTGAGTGAGTTCAAGAAACTGAAGGACAAAGTGGACAAAAAGCAAGTGTCAATCAAAGTTGAGGGGCGGGAATTACTGGTGTCTACTGCACAGTATATCGGCGGAATAGATGGCCGGTGTCCAAGAACATGTGAAGATGGGTAAAGAGTTAAATATTTTAGATGATTAAATGTAGTTTGAAGGCTTGTTTTCCCTTCCACAGGCAGCCTAAAATATGAGTGCAACTCAAAACACTTTATTTACAGTCTTAGAAAAGAAATATTTTTCAATTGAAAATGAGCATTTTTGTGATAAGCTGAATGCTTCCCAACAATGAAAGGTAGAAAAGTAAATCATTTTACTGACCTACCTACCCAACTCTTATGAGTGGGATAGTGAAGGGAAAACAGTTATAGTTATGTATTTTAAGGATGGCCTTGTAGTGAAATTTTTAATTCTAAATATTCACTGTTGCAAAGTAAAATCCAGTTAGATTCTTTTGTTAGAACTTTACGAATGATTAGTATTAAAACTGGTGAAAAATTGTTGCTTGTCGAATGTGTCAGGGCTTGGAATTTTCCGCGGAAACGTGGATTTCCGCTTTTTTCAAATGTGCTTTCCGCTTTTTTTTATAATATTTCCGCGTAAAAAAATCGGATTTGATATAAAATTTCCGCGGCAAATTCCTTTCTTACCGCGGCGTTGCAGACGACGTTCACCTCGAAAAGCGGAAGTTGCTCTTTATGTTTCGGAGGAACGTAAATTGTCAACATTGCCGGGACAGCGTGGTGGGAGATATTCAATGGCGTCTCGTGTTATTGTTAAGCGCGGCGACAAATACTACCGCTCTGCAGCCAAAAATGTGTGGGTTGGGAGAGGACGGGCTAGCTGAAAGGACGCAGATGCATGCTACTGATGGTGGTAACGTTTTTTTTTTTTTTAGTCCTCCCGATTTTTGTGGGGAAAGGTTCACTCTGACCATTTCAAGGCTGGTTATCGGGCAAGATTTGGGCCCTGATGTGTGAAAGCAAAATGCTGTCCATTCAAGTCGCTGAAAAACCTTTCATAAATTGATGTTTTGTACTGTAGTTCTAGCTCTATGTAATAATCATGTTTATACACATTGAAGAAAAATGTCTGGAGGCGTGATGCTGTGCACGTAAACCATACCTTTAGTTCGACTTCATTTTGCAAAAGTGTCTTCTATAATTTCTAGATTATCCAAAGCTTACTGTTCCACTGTGCCTGGATGTGATTGGAGTGACTTTGAGAGTGCAGGGGTGTGCACGGATAACGCGCTACTAGCCGAGAGGTAGGTTTGTAGTCGGGATGGAGTAAACATTGCCACTCAGCCATGGCTGGGACTAATCACGTTTTGGGGAAAAATTGTAAGAGACTATGCTCACCTGCCTTGTTATATATGCCTGTTTTATGCTTTGCCAGATCCAATCTTTAAGCAGAGAGATACTTTTTACGGACACGATGGCTTAAGCTGAATTTTTAGGCTGGTCTGATGGTGGATGTTCCCAAAACTAGAGACAACTGCGTTTTGTGTGCTTGCCTGTTTATCAACCCAGTTAAGCGATAAATCTTCATTCACTTTGAGAAATATGTTTCTGTTAAGAAAATTCTGGCTACTTTTGCACCTTGTGGTAGTCATTTTAGATTTTTGGCATTTTTGCCACCTTATTCTGCTAGACTTGTTAAAAGGGAGAGGTTAAATTTCAACTGGTTCCTGTGTGTCTGTCAAGGAAAGGGAAACAGCCTTTACTTTTTGGATGAATCTCACTTTTTGGGAGTTTAGTGTATTTTTGTTAGCTTGTTATTGTAAAATCCTACATATTAAAGATATTTGTGATATCTTGTATGAGCCAGTTGTCAGAATGATGTAACTTTGTCTATGGGTGTCTTGGCAGCCTCTTTATGAAGTGAAGCTGCTTTGTTTTTAAGGAGGTGAGGACAGAGATTGGGAATTTTTGAACGACTAATTCTACACCTACTCATTGCATTTTCAGGTTTTCATTTAAAAATTTTCAAGACTGCAACAGATTGAACCATGAATTTCAATTTTTTTATCGATTCTAGTGACCATATTTTCTGCTGATGTTGCATTAGTCCATTGATATGAGTTACTTGTATGTCACTTGATTTTTGTTATAAAAAACTGTCAGCTCCATCTCGAACAGTGATGTAGAGGAAGATTTAAAACTTTTGGGATTATTTTACTGAATTAGTTATTAATTACTTGCAGTTATTTGCTGTGCATCAGTGAGATAATTAAAATGGTTTGTGCTTGTAACAAAATACTCTTGATTTTTTCTTTTGCAATTTTATTAAAATCTAAGCAAATTTTATTGTTGCAGCCGACCAATTGCTGATGACCTTGATCAATTTTTCGAGATAAAATAATACATATTGAATTAAAACTTAGAATTTGAGAATTTAACAATTTATTTTCAGCATCAAGAAAGTCATTGATGAAACATAGCCCATTCTTAACAAACTCTTTATAATATAGTGACTTATTATTAAGTGTTATCTCTCTGTTATGAGATATAATCTGATCACAAACAGGTACATCTTTAAAAGCATTATGATTCAACTGCTCACTCACTGACAAAACCTCTCTGTAAAAACATCATTTACCGTTCTTAATAGTTTGTTTACTTTCAAATTACATGACCACAACAGTTCACCACCATAATTCTTGAGGATATATTGCGGATAAAACTTCCAACTTCCACATTCAGGAGACCTTTATATTCTATTTTAGAATTCACCACTCCGAGACTAGCTGTGAGTTAACGCACTGCGATTTTCCAGTTGTCTGCTTGACTGAGTTTTAATTGACTGTTTTATATATCAAATCAAGCCTTATTTCATTTTTGTTTTGTTCATCAAGCAAGACTTCTGAGTTACAGTTTCAGACAACCAATGATTTCTTGACAAAATTAGTCAACAAACCCGACAATTAGACTGGTCATTCTTTTTACGCACCGACCAGAAGTCCTGACTGGAAGCTGTGAATAGTCTGGTCTGTAATATCTTTTCAGCTCCTGTCTTATAACCACTTTCGACAACCTATCAAACTACATTACAGGAGTTTTTCAACAAGACATTTTTGGCTGTTAAAATCATGTAACAGCATTTTACGGATTAAAATAAGAGACGTTTGATTTCTGAGTTTGGGATGTTTCATGGGTTTCTGCATCACCTGCAATTTCCCATTTGACTGAAAAACAAAAAGACACTGTATGGCTCTTTGGGGGTTGCATTCCCTGTTTGACAAAAATGCTGTCTAGACGTTTGTGTGTAAAGTTCACGTGGAGTCCAGATTAATTGCGATTAAGTGCAAATCTGCGCTGTACCCCACAACACGAGAAAAATGTCTGGATGAACACACATGTTGTTGTCACGAGACGTTTGTTTTGAAGTTCGTCTGCGTATGAGAGTGAGTGCCGGAGCGTGCCTGTGTGGGTCATCGACGATAGGCTTTTTTGTTACAAAAGGCGGGGTATTATGCAGGAAAATGGCGTTTACTAGATTGTTTTTCATTTAAACGGCTGCAACGTGCAAGGTGAGTGCTGGTTAACTCACAGATTTTGTGTGCACAGGCCGACGGTCGTTAGCTCTACCGTGGAGTATTAATAGTCCAAGGCTCGATCTACATGTTGAGGACGAAGTGAACTACCCGATCTGTGTGAAATTTCTGGGTCTAACGGAGACACTGACGCAGTGGTCAGCCAGCTCGCTGTATCAAGACTATAGTCAAAATCCAAATTCGTTTTATCGTGTCCCTGTCAATAATAACGGCACGCTAAAGTTTCTTAATTTTCATACTTCAGGAACATAACAATCACGTGTTTTGTACACATACGCGCACGCCGCAGATCACATCTCGGAAATTGCCGATTTGACGGATGACAATGAATGAGCACAATGAAATTAAACAACGTCGTTTTACAGCTTGTAAGATTCATAATAAACGTATTTTGAATATTGCAATGCATGTGTTCCAAAATCTAAATAACTTGAGTCCTATATTTTTGTATTCGTGCGCGCCGATTGAAAGTAATCGTGAGTTATTTTTGCTGTGTTGCAAAATCTCTTATCCTGGGCCGATTTGAAAAATTCAAAGTTGTACTCATATTTGTTTTCGCTCCTCTTTTCAAATATTACAGTAAAAACTACTTAAAACTCTCTCCATAAAAAGTACAGTCTGCTAAGTAGATTGTAATCAGCTGATCACATTCGCATGATCAAAGCCAATTATCCTCGCTCCTGACTTGATGAATAGAGCAGCTTGGCGGCATCCCTTTGATCGTGAGCCGAGTGCGACTCAGCCAAGGTGGATAAATACGGTCTAGTTCAATTTTCCATACCCCACCGTTTACCTTGACCATTGGGGTTAGGACCAATCTTATTTAGTGGGAATGTTCAGAGCATGTTTTATGATACAGATAAACACC
This sequence comes from Phoronis australis, assembly GCA_002633005.1. Classification (NCBI taxonomy): domain Eukaryota; kingdom Metazoa; phylum Phoronida; family Phoronidae; genus Phoronis; species Phoronis australis. The sequence continues at coordinate 24,845 of NMRA01000022.1, read as the reverse complement.
CCTAGAAGCACACCATTTGCGATGCATTCGTGGGTGCATTTCAATGCTTCGTGTTGTTCTTGTTATGTTACCATTACACTGTGATGACCTTTCTTTTTTGGTAAAACTCAGGTATGCAAAACGATTATTTTTGAACTAAATTTTTTATCTTTTGTTTCTGTTATAACGATACACCATCAAGAACTGATAAAGGGCTTTCTAACGAAATAACTTGTAAAATTTGGTTGAAAAACGGCAGATTTGCGAATGGTTTTAGTGGCATTAAATTCACTGGCAAGTGTCGGAACAAACGAATGCAGCCAAATTCCACACATGCGCAGCGCAACCTCATGGGCATTCCTGGGCTACAGTTCTGTGGTTTCAGAATTGTAAATGATTGACACAATGTGCATCATTTATTGGAGATGGGCAATCTGGTCAGTTATAATAGATGTGTTAGCAAAACACATCCAACCAGTCCAAATTTACTCTAAAATAATGCTTGTCACTTGGGAATCTAAAGAGACTCATGCCTTCCACCTGGCTGGTGTTTGAGCAGTTGCCACAAACACAGTGATGTATCATAGCTAAACGACGCGAAGATCAAACACACTTTCTCCCCCCCTCCCGTGTTATTGAATGGTGGTAAAGTGCATTGTGTGATTTGACCTATTATGTGTTCCCCTACACCATGTCACGGTGTCAAAGGCCAACTTTTCATGGAATTTTTTATTTATGATCGACATTATGTCCCGGATAATAGATAAATGATGCGTGCGTCGCAAGCTCGTTACCAGAGATGAAAAGGAGACTGATGTAGGCGATATTAGGTCATTTATTATGACTAGTACAATTACAACTAAAATGAATACAGGTAAATAACGTATAATAGGTAATGTCTGGTAAGATGGGCACTAAAAAGCAAAAGCGCCGGCCACGTGGAAGTACGAGAGAATGACGAAAACTGGGAGGAAGAGGGTGGGAAAATTGAATGAGTTTTTGACGTACGACAATGTGGCCGGAACAAAGTGAATTGAAAGCGAGGTTACAATAACAGAAAAACGCCCCTAAAGACACGTGACAATCATCAGCCTATAAGAGCCAAGACCTGACCAAACTCGAGGCACGTGATAACAGCAGACCAATGCGAATGTAGTCCTACACAAGGGAAGAATGGAATAGACCGAGATGAATGGGAAAAGGAGTAAGACAAGTCCATATGCTCACATAAATATATTTAACGAGTGAAATACCATTTATGATCGACATATGTCCCGGATAGTAGATAAATGATACGTGCGTCGCAAGCTCGTTACCAGAGATGAAAAGGAGACTGATGTAGGCGATATAAGGTCATTTATTATGACTAGTACAATTACAATAAAATGAATACAGGTAAATAACGTATAATAGGTAATCTTTGGTAAGATGGGCTGGTAATACAAACTGAATAGAATACCACATAACAACAGCACCTTGCAAATTTCACTTTGAAGTCAAGTGAAGTCAACATATTAACCTAGGAGACTGTGTTGTTAGCAGCCTCCAGCACCAATTCTTAGTAGAAAATAACTTAACGAACCAATGTTGTACAATTCTAATACTGATGCAATATACTGATTATGGTAACAAACAAAAGTTTTGTCTCCACTATTTAACAAATAACACGTGACTAGAACACGTTTCATGGGTTATAATATAGGTTAGCGGTAAGCGAAATTTGGATGCCAGCCTCCCGTTCAATTGCGCTAGGACCTCGCTAAAAAGCAAGACTTCGCGAGATTACGTGAGATATTGCCGTGTATTTCAAATGAGAACACGTGACTTTGACTAGGTTTTAGCTAGGTCCTAGCGTAGGTCCTAGCGTCTACTGAACGCACGCCAGCATTGAGATATAGGCCTCTTAGCCTCTCCTCTTCATCGTGTGGCTGCTGATCTTGTATGGGGTATGGCACACCACCATCTTGTTCATCTGTGTAGCCACCATCAATGATAAACAGCACAAACCAGTGCACTAGCTCTGCTAATACCAGTGTTTCTGCTTCAAGTAGCAAAGGTGGATAAGCAAGGAACATGAGCAATGTCAACGGTACGATAAGCCAGGTCTCGTTACCTACAAAAGACAAGGATTTATTGGAGTGCTTTGTTTTGTATTGTCTGCTTTTTATACCAGAATGAAATTCTGTCTATGAGTGCATGTCTTAACAGCCTCTTTTTGAAGTGGAGCTGATTTGTTTTTAGAGACTGAGAGGACAGTAAGTGACAATTTTTTAACAATTAATGTTACTCTTACTAGTTGCATTTTCAGGTTTTTAATTGAAATCTTTTTACCTACAAAAGACCATGGTTTATTGGAGTGCTCTGTTTTGTATTGTCTGCTTTTAGTCTGTAGTGAAATTTGTACTGTGACTTGACAATTACACGCAGATACAATCAACTGATAGCCTCATGCGCCACTGGGTGTGGAGTGGCTGAAGTAAGCATTTTGGTTTGTTCATTATTTTTAAAGCCATTAATGATATTGTTTTCAATGGTGTACATGGTTAGGTTTCATTGTTAATGAGCGACTTTGTTCTATAGAGTCAATGATGTTATTCCTAGTTTTGTCATTGGCATATCTGATAATCTTGAGGAAATCCCACTCATCTGCCTTTGCTATAGACAGTAAACCAATATCTAAAGCATGGCCCTTTGGACTACTGGGTTTCAAGATGAGGTTACACAATCATGCATCTGTTTAATCTGGTAATGTAAACAATGGTAAAAGTTTGGTCAAAATTGTTGAAAGACATGCCAAAGTTAACCTTTAAGCTGGTGGAGGGCTATTGCAAGAGACAAGAATATGTTCCGTAAAGTGTATTGGGATGAGGTTACTGGTTCTTTAGTGGACATTACTTGAAAAAACCGAAAGTAAATTCACAAATTGCGAGGCGGCACTCATCTTTTTTAGGTTAGGGAGGGTGTGGCCTTGGCTTCCAAATCAGGATCTATATTTATACCTGGCCAAATTGGTAAATTGTGACTCGTGTCGATATAAAGAGCTGAAATTGTACCTCATGTTTATACCTACAAATCTAAAAATACATGTATTTTATGAGGACATGAATACTATTAACACTCATTAATTAATTAATTTAAGTGATAACTGAAAAGGTTTGTTGTCAAACATTCATAGCAAATCGTGACTAAGAATACTGCAGCCGGTGTTTCCTGATCACTGAGTCAGTGACAGTGTTCATAGCGGAAACCGTGGCTTTACTGACCCTGGCCAATGGCACAAGCGACACGGAACAGAATGAGTGCCCATACGAGAGTTTTAGTGACAAAACAATAGTAATTTAATGGATGGAACATACAAATGAATCGAGGAAAAGAACGACATTAACTCATAAATCTTGACTCGAATCAAAGACTCAACATCGTTCATTGCAAACAAACAAGTCAGTGACACTGAAACTTGAAACTAGGGTCAGGATCCTGGTGTATTTTGTGAATCCATACCTTCTTAAGCGTCTGGTCAGTTGGAAATAAGTGAAAAGACAATTGTGGTTGCTTTTGCTTATCATTCACACACTTTGGCATGCAGTAGTGTTCCTGGTGAGTACTTAGTTTACCCTGCTATAGCGCCAAGCTAACTAGGCTCGTGCATTTGTATTCTCATTTTGATGGCCGATCGTGTCATATAGGATGATTGGTCTACAGTTTGCAAAACAGATACATTTCATGGCACCCTTTGTTCCAAATATTTTGGAGTAAATGCATTAAGACATCTTAAAGTTGAAATTTACATCTAATTATGAGGGGCACACATGAACGGCGATTGAGGGGACACGGTTGCCTCCTCTGCACTGTCCTTCCTGCACTATGGTCAACATCATTTGATACGATATCTACTACACAGTCTTCAGATGTCGGTGATGTGATGTCATCACATAAACTACAGTACATAGTCTTGGATCTGACTACTGTTTCAAACGAGCAATAAAAGTTTTGCTGTAAGCCATTTATATTAATCTTACGACAATTACTGCCTATATTACTTTGGTTCTGTTTGTAAAAGTCAGAATTACCTTCAGCTTCATTGACTGCTGTTCTCGCTGCATCTAGTGTTGCTGGAGGCGCACGTCTCTCATGGTTGTGCCATGCTTCTGGTATGCCTAAGGAACGGGAAATGCAGCACTGGGTTTTAGTTGTGCGTGGTATAATTGAGTTTTTTCATTTCTGTGATAGTGTATTTGCTCAATTCAAAGCATTTCTGACCAAATCTTTTCTTTAAAAGGCTGTTAATACCAGTGGGTTGAAAAAAACAGTCTACATTAAATAGAATTTATAGGTGGCGCTGAAGCTTGTCCATCAAAGACCTGATCGCCGTCTGACAGGTTGATGAATTTCAATATGGCACAGACATTTTAAAAGTCAACTGTTACTTTGAATCAGAATTATTCTGTAATTGGAGCCAGTGAATAGTTGTTCTAAAAATTAAGTGTTATGCATAGTTACAAAAACTAGAGATAGTAAATTTAGTTCATTCTATTTTGATGGACACGTTAAAAGTTAAATACAATTAATACAAATTAAAGGTTAATATGAAGACTCCGTGAAGGACTCGAAGGGTCCATTGATCACAGAGCCACCACAGAAAAATTCAGTGTTACAATCAGAATTTAGAAAATTATGTCTCATGATTGCGAAACAGAGTTTGTTGAGTTTGTCCTGGTATTGGATGAAACTTTTGTGCAGGTAATTACTAATAGGTAAATAATATTGGTGGTGGTGCTGTCTGAATAATGCTTTATTTTGAAGTTTTCTAGATTTGCTACATTGTGTGTTGCCAATTGGTTTGTCAGTTTGAATTTTATTGTCCATATAGGCAAACCTATTGGCAACACACAATGAAGCAAATCTAGATGCACACTGGGTTTCTTTATCAGTGATAAAACATTCTTCCAAACCAATGAAAATTGCGAATTCAATTCTGACTGCACCACCACCAAAATTATGTACCTAATATCCTGTAGAATACGTTCCATCCAATACGTAGGACAAACTCAACATCATTTACAAGTGAATGTAGCAAGGGGTCAGATAGAAAAAAATCACCAAGGAAATAAAACTTAAATTCTGTGAACAAAGAGTGCGTACATTGACAAAGAATTCACACCACGCTGAGCAAAGATTACGATGTCATTGAAAGTCACCTGACCAGCTCGGAATAACATAAAGGATCATGCAGGTGTTATTTAAGATAAGCTTGTTTTGGTATCAACAAAAGTGGCTACTAACAGTGACTCCAGCAATATATATATATATATATATATATATATATATATATATATATATATATATATATATATATATATTATTATTGGTTTGTTAAATACTCAGTTTTGTAATCCCATTGATAATACCGCATCCACTTAAAACATGCTGGATGGAACCTGTGTACTATGAACATGCATGAGAAATTAGTCCTTGCATTAGTTTGCACTAAACATACCTTGAGGCTCAGGGTTGATAGACACTTCTGTTGGTGCATCTGAAATAAAACATGTTTAAGTATATCAATTACCGTTGCCATTGAACAGGGTTTTTTAAAAGCATAAATTAGAACTTTCCTACTTTTCCTAATTTTTATTTAAAGTTCCTAATATGTAGAACTCACACAGACAGTCATGAATAAATAACATTTGTCCTCCACTCTGGATGAAGAATTACTCAAGACAAAGCCAAAATACGTTAAACTTGCTTTGTAGATGCTTTCGCCAAAGATGTTGGTTGGGATGCATGGTAGTCAAATATAACACGCCCACAATTTGAGAACCAGTTTTCTCCCGAGTAAAGGGCATCAAACTGGTTCTCAAAATATGGGCATGTTTTATCCTACTGCTGGTACGCATTGTCAATAACTTGGATGGGTTATTTACTTACCGTAATGCTAGGTATTGGTTATGTGAGAATTTTGATGTTATGGTATCTGTGGTATAGTTACAAGTATGTTGCTCTGACAGTAAGTTTTTTTTTTGTTCGCTCTCTACAGGTCGCAATTCTGGTCCGATTTTCACGAAATTTGCACACAACATGTAGATCGGGAATCACTGGAACGCTGTTGTTTTTGGTCATGATCGGATACAAAATGGCGGACGTGGCTGCCATTTTGTATCCGATTTCACAGTCAAATACTCGTAGAGGCTGCATTTTTCGACCTACGTGGCTCAAAATCGGAACGAATATACTAGAACGCATGTGCTACAATTGTGCAGAAAATCGTTGACTTCCGGTTAAAGATGGCGGAAATATTGGACGTGGCGCATGCGCACTCCGAAATATGGCTAAAAATGTTTTCTCCTGTAGAGGGCGCAATTGCAAACCAATCACTTTCAAACTGGTCACGTGTTTGTTGAGTTTAATAAGCTTTTATAAAAAATTATTGAACCGGAAGTCACCTTCAAGATGGCGGCTGTGGGGCATGTTCACACGGTTTCAATCGCTCTGGTGTCGCATTTTTTATGGGAAGAGCAAATGACGTGAATTTTTGCATGTGGATTCCTTGAAGTATGGCCTTTCAAAAAGTCTGCGAGAGCGTATTTCTCAGACTTACCGTTTTCGAGTTATTTGACTTTGAATTTCAAAAAAAAACGGCAAATTTTCAATTTTCTCGAAAAATTTTTGGATTTTTGCCAAACTACCACTTTAGATAGAGATTTGAACGGGCTTTCAGAAGATATTTTCCATTTTGCGCTACGACGTCTACTTTTTGAATTATTCGAGATTTTCGAATACCGTTGTTCCTTCGGTCACACGCAGCTGGCTGGCTTTCAGTTCACTTTGTTTTGATTATGCCTGGTTGACCCAGACTGACCCAGCCAGCACTGTTCTACTGTAGACTGGACAGTCATGTGGCGCCATCTATTGTTCTTTATTGTAGTTCATTGTATGCTCTCTATTTGATTTCGTCGCTAGTCACGTGAATGTTATCGTGTTTGCCAAACTACCATTTTAGATAGAGTTTTGAACGGGCTTTCAGAAGATATTTTCCATTTTGCGCTACGACATCTACTTTTTGAATTATTCGAGATTTTCGGATACCGTTGTTCCTTCGGTCACGTATGCACGCAGCTGGCTGGCTTTCAGTTAGTTCACTTTGTTTTGGTTATGCCTAGTTGACCCAGACTGACCCAGCCAGCACTGTCCTACTGCAGACTGGACCGTCATGTTGCGCCATCTATTGTTCTTTAATGTAGTTGACTGTATGCTCTCTATTTGATTTCTTCGCTAGTCACATGAATGTTATCGTGTTTGCCAAACTACCACTTTAGATAGAGTTTTGAACGGGCTTTCATTCTTTATTGTAGTTGATTATATGCTCTCTAAATGATTTCTTCGCTAGTCACATGAATGATATCGTGTTCGTCGTCTTTTCGATTATTTCCGCCAAGTGTCGCTCCTCCGAGCGCTCTCATTTTGAGTTGGTAAATGGTAGCCACTCCTGCTTATTTGTAATAGAGCTGCGTTTTAGGTAACAGTCAGATATAACATGCCCACGTTTTGAGAACCAGTTTTCTGCACTGAATAACGGGTGTCAAACAGGTTCTCAAAATGTGGGCACATTACAGCCGATTTTTGTCCGTTTTCAAACTAGATGTGTTAATTCACACCAATAGCACATTTACCGGCCACTAGCTGAAACTGTTTTACATGTAGTTGCATTATTTCAAGTTATAGTAGAGTACGGCCACTAATTAAATGACCCTTTGGTTGTCTTTTTGAATGTGGAAAAATTGTTAAAGTATGTAGGACCAGCAAGATTCATTTTCATTTGATTACCTCCTGGCTGAGTATTAAGACTACTAGGTCTTGAATTGCAGCCTCGGCCTGAGTTATAATTAAGGTACACTACTACTAAAGTGTTAAATGAAATGAACTGAAGTTTCTTGTCATGACGGGTACATAGGGTAGTCAGAAGCCAAATTCATAGCCACTATATTCCCTCATAAGCACCAACATAGCAACAGGAGCAGGAAAGGTCAAGTAAGGTGGTTTTAAAGCCATTTTGAATACTGTATTGGGAATTTTGGAGAAGTTGTGCCCTTATTTTTGCTGTTAACAGAATTATCTGTCATGAGGGTGGAACAATATTTTGTCTGATCACTTTTTATGCACATTCCTGTCTTAGGGGCAGATTTAATGTTTTCTGCACCAGTGGCGGCTAGTTTTGTTATTTTCGCTTCTGTTTTCTGGACCCGGTCTCCAATCTTTTTACTCGAAATGGAACTCAAAATTAGGTTTGGAATTTTCTACTCAACTTTTGGGCGAACTCAAGATAAGTGTCTATTATTCTATGCTCGAGTACACAATAACTTGCGTAGATAATTTATTGCCCTTAAGTTCACAGTTTGTAAACCCAATATTAAAGCAATAAGTTCGAGTTTGAGCTCGAAATTTCGAGTTTTTACTCGAGTTTGTCGCGCGAATATAAGGCAAACTTGAACTAGAAACTCCTATGCATAAACTATTATGTATTCGAGCACAATCTGATAACCAATTATCTTAAGTTCGCACAAAAGGAGCAGAGAAATTGCCAAAAATAGTTTCGAGTTCGTTTCGAGTACAAAGATTAGAGACCGGGCCCTGAGCTGGTGTCCAATTCCCTATCTGCCATACTGCTTAAAAGATCATTGTGAGAATTTACAGATGGTCAGAAGACCAGGAATGAAGTTGACTTTCAGATGGGTCCAACTACTGCGTCGGCCCCTAGTGGTGATTTTGTTTTTTACATCTGAGGCCGAATCTCTTTAACCCTTTGAAGGAGCTCTGTGAAATTTGAAAGATGCGTTCTTTTGGTGCCGACGACAAATTCTAACAAATGTCGAACAAAATAAATCCAAATACCACTGTGCCCCCTATTAGCAAAATGTTTTTTATGTTTACCTCTGTATCTTTGGAGTTCATGAATGTGTTTTCATGAAATTTGGCAAATAGGTTTCTATTGTAGAGACGACAATTCCCATTTTCGGACAGGTTTGATGTTTTGTGCACCACCTGGTGGCCATTTAAATTTTCCGCACATGTTTTGACGGCTGCCTCTCTATCTGCCTAAGTCACTCAAAGGACACTTATGAAAATTGATGGTTGTGTTCCTGATGCATTAAGGTCGGCTGACATTATTGATTTTCGAATGTTTGACTATTCCGGCACCCCTTAGGGGCAATTTTACTTTTTTGCATCTAAGGCTGTATCTTCTTAACCCTTTGAAGGATTTTTGAGTATTTTTGGCAGATGGGCTTCTATAGGATGGCAATAGATGAAGATGAGTTTCGGACCAATCAAACTAAATTAGCTGTGTCTCCTAGTCCCAATTGTTTTTTACATTTGCCTCTTATGTCTAAGGAGTTCCTTGGCTTATTTTCATGAAATTTGGCAAATAGTTGTGTTTTACAGAAATGATGGCACCTTCTTAATTCTGATGGGTTTGACACATCATGCGCCATCCAATGGCCATATTTATGATGCTAAAAACACCCATAGAAACACATTGTTTGCGTTTCTATCGTGGGTGGATTTCAACGCTTGGCATTGCTCTTGTTTATAGTGTATGCATTTGCTTGGAAGTAAGACTTGGAATAGATGCTACCCTGACTCTTTATAATGCTTTGAAGGAATGTCTGTCAAATACTTGAGGAGAGCACAGCTCTAGCAACCTCTCCTATGTGAGTGCTCCCCCACAAACTGAGGACTGCTACCATTTAGAAAGTGGTCTTTTGTGAGCACTACTTGCCCTTAAATCACCACTTAAACACTTTGAGTTGTGGCCGCATACGTCAAGTTCTCACTTCACTTACTGGGCCTCTGAAATCAGCTGGCCAACATAACGCGAAATGATCATAATAGAAACTCAGGGGTTACAGGGACTATAAACTTGACACGCTTTTATCAATGATTTCAATAGTTCATTACCCACTCAGCTGTGCCGGCAATAAACATGATAATTATGCCTGGTCTGGCAATGGAACTACTTTTAAGTGAATGGTGAGATGCCTTGAACGTCAACGTAATATTCAATAACACCGCGCGACGTTAAGTTTTTACAGTACTGACAACACTTTTTCGATAAGTGTGTTTAGTTAACCTAGTATTTACGGAATTAGAAGGTTCAGGAAAAGCACAATCGAGACATATTATAACGTACCTGTCATTTATAACGTTCCATCGCTCCAATATACTCTGTCTACAACTTGTTTTTAACGAACACGGATACAGAACTTGTAGCACATGCTTGTTTGTGGAGGGTATATCTACCAAATCAACTATGTCGCGGTGGAACCACCATTCAGCATTGATCGTAATGTGGTGGTCTTAAAATGTTCACAATTATTCTCGTGGAAAATAGACGGAATTTTGAAGCAAAATCTTTCGGTAAATTTTCAACAAGTTTAGTGTCGTTTTTCCGTCCAACTTCTGTCCGGATTTTCGCAATGACTTCCAACAAAAAAGTCAGAATTACCTGCATCTTCACTGACTGCATGTTGATCACCTGTACCTGGGGGCTCAGGTATCTCATGGTCATCAGGCCCTACGTACTCAAGTAACTGGGCACCTCCTGAAATGCAACACCTGGCATTTAAGTTGTGCTTGGTATAATTGTTTTACTACATTTTTGTGATTGTTTGCTTGATTCAAAGTATTTCATACAAGTCTTTACTCTAAAGGTATCTGTAAAAATTGAGCCTTCATGGAAAAATGAAAGAGTAGTTCTGCATTTTGTGCCTGATCCTGCTATTCCGGTATTTTACGGATTCTGCGTGATGAGTATACGCAACTGGTTACATACCCAGTCAGCATCCCAGTGGGCATCACTTAACTCCTGCAGAGAGACCAAGGAGAATTTTCCCAATGTGATCGAACCAAAAGTTTGAAGAAACCTTCTGAGTCTAGATAGATTGTGTATAAGACACGTCATTCAAATTTTGACGGGCCACTGTAACCTAGCCCGACACAGACACATTACGGGGCATATGGGGAGCCCAGTGTGTCCCGAGTGTGGTACTGACGTAGAATCTCTTAAACACCTGGTAGAGTCTTGCCCAGCTTTTTATAGGCTAAGGAGCAACCTACTGTAGCACTGTTACATGCCTACATCATATTGTGAATGGCAACAAATGGAAACGTCTGTCTGTTTTCCTAAAGGAGACTGGCAGACTCGAAAACTTCCTTCACGAAGAGCCATAATTGGGCTCTCGTGCCTTTGCTCAGGTGTTTTGTGCAATATGGGCCCAACCATGAGGCCTGCGCATTTCTGATGCACCACAAATGACAACAGGCCACCTGCACTGTTTTTTTTAATGATGGTGTCCAATTTGAACATCATTTGAATTGGGGATTTTTTATTTTGGCGCTCTCTAGAGTAATTGACCTAATTCATGCCGGCAGGAGGCTTGTTCTAAACTGAGGCTCGTTACGATAGTTCTGTTGGCTTATCGGCATACTGGGTTGTACTCCGTGTTGCTTGAACATTGTTCTCACTTCACTTACTGGACCTCTGAAATCAGCTAGGTAGTCTAAAAATCAGCTGACATTCAATTCGTTTATCAGTCTTTACAGCGCGTTCTGGTCGAAGACTAATGGTGTTTTGAAAAATTTGAATGTCATAGGGCGTTCTCCCATTCAGTGACTTTACCAGCCGTTTAAGAGCAGTTGTGAGCCTGTGATCATGTAACTTCTAGCTCCCTTGTGAACTGCCGAGCGCAGTCTTTTGTCTGGTATGACAACATGCAGGCCCAGGCTTATTACCAACCATGTGTGAACACAGTCAAACCCAGTGTGTTGGTATGTTCGGACTGAATAGATTGTCTTAAAGGCGAAGGCAACCTTTTTTCATGTCATTTTTAGCAAAAATAAGGTTCGGTGGTTATCCCAGACATATTTTCCACATACTTACGGCCTTTCGTAATTTAATTAATTAGTCGTTCTCGACTCTGGAAGTGACGACGTTTTGGGAGGCAAGAATTTTGCGCCAATTTCTTTTCATATAGTCTGACTATGAGAGCTGTCGAGTCTGTCATTGATCTACCTCGGTTGTGATAGGTTCAGTCGTCATTTGCTTTTGATTATGAGTCAGTCAACATGCCACACTGTTGCTGCGTACCGGGATGTACTCATTATGGCCCAAAGCCTGTAAGCAGCACTGCTGCGATGTTGAGTAGTGGGAGTGAATACAGGCTGAGTACAGTTCGTCGTTCAATGAACAGATCGGTGAGCCAATATTTGATAAGTTTAATGTGGACTTGTCTAAATTATTGAAGCTATTTAGAAGGTGCCAGGTGTGTGGCGAGGGAGTCGCACGGCGGGATGTAAGCAGTTTGTGTGCTCAGGTCACTATCCAGTGGGAGTGTGTCGCGGGACACTCGGGCAAGTGGGACAGTTGTTCCTCTGTCAGTCAGGTTGGATACAATCTTATCAGAGATTAGAACAATTATCGAACAAAATGCTAGAATGGACTCGTAAGTCGTGTAAAATACTGGCTCCAGTCACAGGTTATCCACCCAACTTGTTGTTGTGCTATAGAACTGAACAAGTTGGACTCAACAAAAGAACTCTGTAATGAGGTTTTGTTTGTCAGGTCATTTTAGAACCAAATCTAAACCATCTAACATTCTCAGTGAAAAATTAGCGTTCGTGAAATGACCAAAATCAGTTTTGATTGAATTTGCTTGAATACTTCAAAGTGAATTGTGTTTGGATCCCTTGGTGTTTTGGTTGGTAGTTTTCTCAGGCAATATATTTTGTAACCACCACTACACCCTTGAGCCTAAGCAACCTGAATTGTGGTCTTCCAGTTTCAATCCTCAACAAACACAGCTTGTTGATGTGTAAATCAACACCTTTGTGTTTTTTGACATTCAGATAATATAAACAGAAAGGGGAGGGGTCTTATCCACTAAAAAACATAATTAAACTGAGGTCCTACCATCCAAAATTTTCGTGATTTAACTTCTAACATGTAAATCTAGGACATTTGATGGCTTAAAATTTCCTTACCTTGCTGGTTGCTGTTTATGCATTCTGTCCAAGTATGTACAATTTTCAAAAGATATGTTTGCTTAGGTACTGGCACAGTCTATCGTTCTACATCTATTGTAATGGCATGATGACGTAGTTAGGTTATTCTTTATGCTTTGCAAGTAAACATGCCAATATGAAGTGAGGCAAAATAAACAAGAGTTTTTCCTAATAAATAATGGCATTAGTTACCCCACTATTCATTTGTAGGGTGACGCTTGAATAGAATGCCTACCAACAATAACTTTTCCATCGTTTACCAATTTGAAAGAGCTTTTTCGAAATGCGGCCATTTTTGCTTGGAAGAACTACGCCCGATCGCCTGAGGTCGCTTCTGACTCAGATTAAAAAAAAATTTCCCATCAGTCATGCCCCTTCGGTTCTTGACCTAAGTTATGCCAATTTTAAGGATTTTTTGCATCTTTAATTAGGATTTTAACATAAAAATGTTGCAATTTCATTTTTGGTGATCATGTGATAAGATAGTTCCTCAGTACTACCAGGCTCAATGCGTGTTTGCAGAAGTTTTTCTCTGATGTGACATCGATGGCATTGACAAGGTTTAGTGTAATTCCAACTACTGAGAATTGTATCTTAGTTGCCAGCAACTTCTTATTTTAGGCAATTGATGTCAACTACTATGTTGACTTTGACACAAATAAATATTTGATTTCCGACTGCGCAGTGGTTTAGTGCGACCGGTAACTGCACTCCTTGACGACCATTACTCATGACTTATTTTCTCAAGGATTTCGGTGAAATTTTTGTTTCAGGTTGTGTTGCCAAAGTAAAACCATTGGCTATTTTTATGCTTTGGACTTGCAGCATCCGGACCCTGGCATTCATCTTTTTCCGTGTGTTGCACAAATTTTGTATTCTGATGATTTTAATTCTATGTATTTACTTTGTTTTGCTATAATGATTGTGGTGATAATCTCAGTGATACTTTGGCATAGTTTGACACGTACATAGAGAATTGGTTCCATATTGCTAATGTGCAACCTGTGAGAGCAAGGCGATGAGATTTTATGAATTAAAAAACAGGCTTCGCCACTATTTTCTCACGTTTTTGCTAAAATTTTCAGCACTCCTGTGAATGTGTTCTTCCCATGTGCTGACTTCACCGAGTTGGACCCCCAACAGAGAAGCCAGCTTCTTCAGTCTCTCAGTTTAAAGATACACGCGCTCTTGCCAAACATCTCCAGAAAGGCTCTTCACTCATGGTCATTTGTTGAGGTAAGGGTCTTGTGATAATCAATTGAAATTATGTATTTCCTTTAATATATGATTACTGATTTTTTCAGCTTAGGACATTATTGCAAAACAGGGAATTTCGTTTTGTTAAAATACTTCCCATAACAATTGCTATAACAGTCCAATCTAGCCCATAGGTCGTGCATTTGGGAAGCTGCAATTTTTAAACGGCGTTGAACTTGCATCAAGCATTTGGTGTGAATATCATGCACATGGTTTTGTAAGTGATGTATGGTTTCTGGAAGCTACGAGCATTTGATTTAAATATTAAGCAACTGTTGTGTAAGTGATCTGAGGCTCTCCTGTTGATTACATTATACCTGAATCTACTATCGGCCCACTGGTTAATATCCTGGACTCCTACTTGGGGTCACAGCCAAGATCTTCAGCTTTTTTCCTAAGTGAAACTTGGATGAAATCCCGTTTGAAACTTATTGACTAAAATTTCCGTTTCGTCTCTTGTTTCCACTGTGCTCGGCCATAACTTGATTGTGTGACAAGAACCAAATGTAGGGAAGAGGACATTCCTAGAGCTCTCATGGGGAGCCGTGCTTAGCAGTGGTGAGATTGTCTTTGTTAAAATGTTTTGTCGTTTTTAAGGATACCAAAAATCAGTTGTCATTCACACTGCAAGGAGCCATGAAAGACCCGCCCTTATCAGCGTCGTCAACGAGACTAGCTGCAATGTTAGATTGGAATAACGTCTTCACTGTTGGCACAGCGACCTACCCAGACAAGTACAGAAGCAGGCAAAAACTGGATTTCACAGAGTACGTACAGTTCTGTCCTTCTGTCAGCGCAGTGGCGGATCTAGGATATCACAAGGGGGGGGGCCCAACTTTTTGTCAGGCTGTAAGCATTTGCACAAACTGAACCACGATTGTAGATGCGCATAGCACCGAAGTGGGGGGAGGTCGGGAGGGGGGTTTGCCCCCCTCCCGCCCAAGAAAATTTTCTGTTTTTACCTCTAAAATTCAAGCATTTTCCTTGATTCCTGAAGACAAAAAAAACAAAAAAAAAAACAAAAAAACGGAGAACGTATCGAACAGAAAAAATTGCAAGTACTAAGACTCGAACTCAAGATCTCGCGGACAGAGCGCGCGTTCGTTTCCGCTACACCACCACGCCTTAACTAATAACTTTGCTCTAAGAGACCTACTTATTTATGGTCCACAACGTTTGCGTGTGAAACCTACTTCTTTTTGTAATGCTTATTACTTGTTTTACATTTTGTGCCATCAATTCTTAACAAATTTGTCGTATTTAAAATAGTCTTCAAATGCCCAAAAGACCAAATCCGTTTTTCATGTTTGCAATAATAATGACGGGATTGCTTTGGAAATCGTCTTAAGATAAGGTTTGACAAAGAGAGTATTGCGAGTTTCTGAGCAATCACTAAGGCTTCGATTAAAATTCACATCTTACCAGCAGCTTCTGTTTTTTCATCGTCACTCAGGTTCCATTGTCGTTAAAAAATGAAGTAAATTTTCTTCATTGCACAGTGGAGCAGACGACGGAAACGGAGTCGTAGTGTGCAGCGCCACTGCCGGTCGCCTGGGATATCGCGGGAGAGCCTATACTTAGCCATAGTTCCGTTACGAATGCGCCGTGTTCCGAATTTGACACTTGAAATTGGATTTGANCCCCCCTAAATCCGCCTATGCAGCTATGATCTTTTTGATTTTAATGACATCATCTGTGCATTGCATGCATGCCATTGTGTCTTTCTAACCTTCGTTCAGTTTCACATTGATTTCTTAAGACTGCAAATTAGCTATATGTTATTGTCATTAGGCGTTCTCCAGTTCAGTGACTTTACCAGCCGTGGAGTGGTTGTGCGCGTGCGATAACGTTTAGCTCCTTTCTTAACTACCCTGCACAGTCTTTTGTCTGGCACAACAACATGCAGGCCAATTATCTACCAGACTTATTACCGACCACTTGACAAACCCAATGCGAATTGGTACGTTCGAAAAAAATAGATTGTCATAACTTTGATTGTAGTCGGGCGATTTTGGTGATTCAAAAACTAAGCATGATCAGTATTTGACAAGGAATTCAGAAATTCTATTAATTCATTTTTATGCGCCCACATATTTATATGTGGACGCATTATGCCGTCATCTCTGTCCGTCCGTCCGTCCGTCCGGGCTCGGCCCAGTCAGGCTAAATACGATCTTATCGGAGATTTGAGCAATTATCGAACAATGCTAGACATAAGCCAATATAGACTCTAAACAATTCCCTACATATTCCACATTAATAAGGCTCAAAAGTGCTGTCATTGAACTACGTGTAGATTGTTTTGCAATTATGGGTTTGCTTGAGGTCCACCTGAAACCCAGTAAATTTCACAGTCTATGTGCAGAAAAGCCAACATATAGGGGCCGCCATCTTGAAAAAGTCGGTCTGCAGCCGAACTGGTGGATTTTTATCATTTGCGTTGTTCAAAATACAATCAAACCAGATTCGTTGAACATTCCGTTAACGCCTCCTCAGAACTTACGCTAAACTTGGCTTTTCCTAGCCAAATATTTTATTTCCAGCCAATGCAAATTGCCCTCACTTACTGACAAGATGTACGGTTCCTAGACTATACAAGTATCTATTGTGCCACTTCAGAGATGCGTTTAAAATAAAAGGATACCAAACGCAGTTTTGGCCTATTAACAAATACTAAAACGACTTTCAAATTCAGTTCACTGAAGCAAAACAATAATTTTAATACTCTGTAACCCTCAACGGCCATCTCAAGTTTGGAAGGAAATCTGAAACTTGACTCCTTCCGAAGCCTGCTAAACGGCAAGCGTGACCTATGATTTTAACCAAATACACGGCATATGTGGGAAAGACCACAACCGAACAAGTACCATAATGTTCAATCTGTGGCATGAGTAGGAGGATTTAGTTGGTTCCAAACTTCAAGGTTTTGTAGGACCCCAAAAAATGGCCAAATTTGGCAAACTTCGGAAAATCAGAAATAGCTCATCGGATTCATATGAAACTTTCAAATACAATGTTGATGCACACAAATTAAACAGTGTTAAGGATTGTTTTTTTAAGTCTTCCGCTTTTGTATGCAGCGGCTGATCCAGGATTTTGAGTTAGGGGGGAGGGAGGAATGGCAGACATTCGCACCATCGAACTGCCACATGGAATCAGGGAGAATTTTAGGGCGCATGGCCCCCTTCCCCAATCCCCTTAAATGCGCCACTGATGCATTACGAGCAAGGTTAATGTTTTTCGGCCACGGAAGATGCCCATTATTGGCCTAGCTCTAAAGCATAGTTCAACCCCATGCGTTTGACGAACGCAAGTTTTCATACGTTTCGCTAATGTGCATGCCACTTTCGTGAGTATGTCTGTAGAGCCGGTGGTGTAAGGTGACCACCATACGTGGGCCTCCCATATTGCGTATGGTGTAGCGCTCGTGTATGTACAAGAACGACTATGAAATTAAAAGGTCTCTCGGAATCGTTTTAGTAAAATAAATGTCGTTAGAAGTTATTTATCGAATCCGTGTACTAATTTTTATCCTTTCATCTTGGTGTTAAGCTCGGTGTGAAATGAGCTTCAAATCCGATTATAAAATAGAAACGTGTATAAACCAACACAATAAAACGGAGTAGAAGAAAAAGCAACCATATTTCTTGTCCACTCTGCCTGTAGTGTAGCACTTCACGGCATTCTTAGTGGGCACATTTGAGAGATATCTAAATATAGAGTGGTGACCCAACAACTCTGTAGTAGATGAATTGACCTATCGCCAGGATTATGACGGACGGCTTAATTGACCAATCAGAACGCAGCATTTTTGGCACACCTTCGTCTGCGTTTCCAAGCGGCCATTTTACCCGACAAACCACACGCAGTCGAGTAAAACTTACTTCAGTCAGTAGCTCAAGAATTTGTCCGCTAAGAATGGGGAAACGGTGTTGATATGACGTGTGTAGCCCTGACAGCTGTTATGCTGCTCCAGAATAATATCCCGTCATTTTTTGGCATGTCCTAAGCCGAAAAATGATGTTGAAAAGCGTAAACTATGGATCAAACTGTACGGCCACACGAGCAGCTGAACTTGGCGATGTTGCTTGATAACTCGAAGGCTATAATAAACACAAATATATTAGTTCCTAGATACGCACTTTTCAGCTTGGTGGCTATGGAGCAGGGCTATCTCAGATTTTGACTCCCGAGTTGGCTACGTCTGGCCGCCTTTGTCTCGGCACCTGCTGGATCTCGGCACTCTAGCGGTAGTCCCCGGAAATTGTTGTTTTTAAGGACATTTTTATTTTATGTTTTTTTATTTATTTCAACCTAATGGACATTATTTTGCTTCGTATCAGAGGTACATTTTTGTTATTCATAAACCGTAAGCTGGCGTTCAACTGAACTTCTCTCCCGGTCAAAATTCAGAGATTCGATCGGCACAGGGAAGGGCACTAGATTACAGCCAGAACTCAAAGCCTTGGTCGAGCTGTAGTCACTAAAAATAAACTGTTGAATTACTTTTTGAGGTGTACCTTTAGCATACACTGTGGCTGTAGAGTTAAAGAGAGCCCATTTTGGTGTGGTTCAAACATGATATTTAGATTTATGAAGCTTTAAAAAAGAATTTGAGTTATTTTTGTAAATACTCTATTTTTGCGACTACAAAGCAGACTTGTAATCTTTTGTAACCATACCACGACTTAGTGATCATGGTACCTTCAAAATTAAATGAAAGCTACCTTTATGGAATGAAACTACATTCAAATGCCAAGTTCATAAGAAGGTAGGCCTAATTTAAGTGTCTTAATGGTGCAAATTCCATAGGCGGATTTGGGGGGGAAGAGGCCCCAGCCCCCGCCCCGCCCCTTGGCTGCCGCAAGCAAAATGAAACAGCAAGAGCGTGAGGAAATATTGATTTCAATAACTAGGACCTGTAGCGGAAGAGGGGGGAGGGCTCAGACCCCAGATCGCGGCGGAATCGAGTTCCTGTTTTTTTAGTCCACCGATAGATTTTCTGAACAGAAGGTCCAACGGTCTACATCCCTGGCCCCTGCAACTTTTGGGCTGCTGTGCACATACAATCGCACTTTGCCCAATTCCACGAGGCAACATATGTTGGGCCCCCTGTGGTATCCTAGATCCGCCACTGAATTCCAGACATTAATTTTACTTAGACACAGCCCTAGACCTAGGCCTCAGGAGCTAACTGTTTGCCCTGGACGAGATGAGTGTGTACCTGAGCTATGAACCTGAATTTTTTTATCAAAATATTTCGTGACAAAATTAGAAAAGCTAACGAGTCGACCTAGTCAGAGACTATAGTGCATGTGTTGTCTGTAATCTATGACCTACTTTATTCCAGGAGTCCCACCAGTTGTGACCTATTTTTCATTTGGCGAAATTTAGCAGACGACAGAATAAAAATATCGGTGAATCTTCACTGATTTTATTCGAAAGATCATGAAATCTATAAAATCGTACAGATAATTGGACTTTAAGGTACATACCCAGCTTTACATGAACATATCGTATCAGTGGCCTTGTCATTTGTCAGGTGAAGGTAGCCCCGAGGCCGAGGGGTTCTTCGGATTTTCTCTGGCTCGTCGAGCACTTATTTTTTCATCGTCACCTTTACAAATTCCCATATCATGAACGTACGATTCACTGTTGAAACGCATCGCCTCTTGTCTCTATCGACGCGTTTTCAAATAGTGCAAAAACACTCACCGATTCCACCAGGAACGTCGTTTAGCGACAGTGTATTTGCCTCTGACATCTCGTTCGAATGTCATGTATCACGTGACTTTTCGCATAGGGGCGGAGCTTGCGATAGGTCAATTACAGGAGTACTGTTAATTCATGAACAAATATAGCAAGCGTTGCGCATTAATTTAATAGCAAAACTTTTTTACTTTTTCAATCAAATCTCTCTGAAATATGCAGGCTTGATGGTCAAGTTCTGAAGTTATCAATGTAGTTGCCCAACGCGAGCTGGTGTTATTTCGCAATTATAAAAGCAATTAATTGGAAAGTTGATAGTTTCACGGCTTACGTGTAATTAGAAAATTACACAAAACGCATGTACAAGTGCCCGATTCCTGCATTTCGAGCACAGGAATACAAAAATAACGAGCCAGGGCATTCCATGTGTCAAGCGTTTATGGCCTCAAAATAATAGCAATGAATTCAAAATTGAGAACAAAGTTCAGACCAAAATTACATACAGTAAGTCATGTCACGCGTAAATGGGAACCTCCTGTAAAAACGCACTTCCAGCACACTGGTTAATTTCAATGAAGCTTGGAAACTCGTTCATTCTAGGACTCGTTCATGATGTATCCAATTATAAATTTTAATGAGCGACAAATCTCTTGTCGAACGACCAGCAGCAATACTGTTACGTAATAATCTACTCCGTTACCTTGTCAACAACGTCACGAACAGGATATAAATGTGGGTAGACTAACTACCTGTTAATTGTTTTGAGCAGCACAAAATGGACAGTAGAAATAGATCATACATGTAGTATGCAATAAAGGTGAATAATAGATAGTGCTGAGCTGAATGACAAATTAACACCCGACGTTAGCGTGTCCAAGTACAACGTAGGCCTACTGGCTATAATTATAAGTTCGTATAGTTTTGAAAGACTGATAGACCTAAAAAGGAGCATAAGCGGTTCCGGTATGGGGCCTACTTATTCTGAAACCAAAGGTCTCACGTCATGTTTGAGGTCACGTGGGACACTACCGACAGCAAACCAACTATAGCACCAAAAGAATGTTTTGTAAAATGTGTTTCTTGCCTTTTTTCCCATCTGCCATTTATATGGTCACTGTTTTATAGAAATTTATTGCACAAGTAAGCTAGAATGGTAGCAAAACAACGGTATCAATCAAGAGGCCATTTTTCGTTTGATATAAATATTCAAAACAAAATCCCAAAATCATTGATACAGTTTTCTAACTTATCGTTTTGTTTTCGTTTTATGCAACTTTTCATTTGTTCATGGAAACTATGTACATGTAAATCCTATTTCTGACATTGTTCATGTAAAAGTGGAACACTCTAAAAACAAGTCCTATCAGCATGTTAGACATCAGTTTACAAAGTAAAGGTATCTAAAAGCTTCACATGAATCCGACAACTTACTATGTTAGTCAGCGTCTCACTTAATCTAAAGAAATTTACATTCCCTCGTCGATATTAGCCACATTTCTGGATTTTTCAAAAGCTCATAGACTTAAGGCGTTTTTTTAACAAAGCGGCTCGGCATGTTTGGCGTCAATAAGCTCTTTCGTGACATAATTCAGTAAGAATGGGTTTTGAAAGGTGAGCGGTGCAGTTTTGAGTCGTGGCCTTTGTACCATACCTCGTTCGCTAAAGCCAGCCGCGACCGTTGAGGGCCAGGGAACAAAAATCCAGCACCACTTCACTTCATAACTTATGATTTATTTTTGGAAAACGATGTGCAACTGAAAAAATACGGCATCTATTATCGTACAGCATTGACCAGAACTAGTCACGGTGCAACATGCATGTAAGGCACGTGAATGAGTTCGGCTTTTGTCGAAAGTTATTTGTAAGTACGTGAAAATTGGCAGTTTTGCTTGAGCAATGAATAAAGATGCCTCGTGTCTGAAAATGATTTGGGTGCTCTTAAGAAACACAAAAGCATGTCCAAGATAAATCTCCACGAGGATTGCTACAGACAATGAAAATTTGATCTCATTCTTCGGTGGCATTGGAGAAATTTCCTTGGTCATGTGGTACATGTAGTACTCACGCGGGTTATAAATTGATGATATTATTGTGTTGTTGGTGTTTTAGCGACAACAGTTCTCGTGTTAGATGACGTGCTCGTCACTGTTACAGGAAGAACTGCATTGTAATAATGACATTTCTTAGTCTTATGGAAACCCAATGAAGTATGTTTTTATTTCAAGCTTGGCTTGAGTTATATGAATGGTTGTGGCAAAACACAGCTTGATGCATCGCCTGCAGCTAATTCAGGTGGCGTTAATACATGTACACGTACAAGTATGAGATTTCTGTTCCCGCACCGAAATCGCCATTTACAGTTCATCCGCACTAATGGTACATAGAGTAGGGGTGCGTGAGTAGGCTACGGTATATAGATGTATACAGCGCCACTGAAGTCAACATGCGTCGGTCCAAGCGTACATCTATACTCACCGTACGCCGCTGGAGGAACCGTGTTTTAAAAACAATACTGTGAAACAACGTGAAATATACGAATACAATTGTGCGTTGACAACGGAAATTAATGTTGATTGTCGGTCTCACCGCGTCCATTGTGGTCATTTAGGTGAATTGTGATTAATCTGAATTTGCCAACCAACCAATTTGAAATTGAAAACCAAGTCAGAAATAAAATTTCATTGGTGTTCCGGTATTTGTTTAAAAACACTTCATTTTTGTACATGGCAGTTTTTAACAACCATGGTGATTTTTGCATTAATGTGCGCTAGATTTACTTAGCAAGTAATCGTACACTGCTACTCCAGAGATACAGGAAATCCTAATGTCATCCACGTTATGTTCTGTATTATGTGGCCCCTGCCAACATCTTCTTCATCGCACAGTTGAAGGTTACTCTCGGAAGTACCAGACCAAATGGTATCTTTACGAACTTGTAGCAACCAGGTGGTACTACAAACGAGGTCTTAGGCCGTGATTCTAGATGACATCGACTTGCCACTTTCCTTTACTATTCTTGGTAAATTACTGATTCTTACCAATCTTAGCCATGGCTATCGGTTCCGAGACAAATTTGGTGATGGCGTTCAAACGACGAAAATCGATACAAAATCGATTTCAAACGTCTTAAAGGAGCATGCCACCCAAAAACAGCCCAATTTGTATCAATTTAGATCGAGTAGTTCTCCTCCATAACGACACGTACGGTAGCGTTACCTGACACCTGACGGCAGACGGAGGTGTTGAAATTATCCAATTACGTCATCGGTTTCCCATGCAGTCTGTTCAGCAGTTCACAACAACTAGTGTCAGCTTATCGCTTGAAGTCATCGTTTAACACCAATAAATCATCAAACTTCGATGTAAAACCCTTAAAAATACACCGATTTCTTATTAAAACGTGTTTTTGTTTTATTTCGCTGTTACGGATTTACTGGTATTTGGACACACCGTAGCCTACAAGGTTTGGCAGGCCAATAAGATCCGTAGCAGGAGTTTGGGGCGGGTGTGTTCGGACATAATTTCGAAGTATTTTCCGTGAGATACGGACAGGAGAACCTAGATTTGTGTTGTTTAGATTTTTTGATTTCTAAACACAAAACGCTTGTTATACTGGCCAGTGGCTCCGGGAGCCCGATCAGGCCCCGGCGTCGCAGCCGGCCGGATTGACTCGCTATCCAGACAAGTAGCTCGGAAACTGATCAGACATCACGAACATAAACCAGCCAAAGTTCAGTGGAAACTAAACTTCCAGTCAAGAAAATACTATACTATAGTGCCGAGCCAAAGTAATGTGCACGAGATTATGTTGGTGAATTAACCACGGAACTGCAAATCTACTTGCTCATCGGGGGCCACGAATTCAAGTTCCGCTTTGGCCACAGCACCGTCAGGGCAGAAGTTGTGCATTGACAATCATTATTTGAGTAACGTAAATGCAAATAAAGATTCCCCTAACACNCTGGCCAGTGGCTCCGGGAGCCCGATCAGGCCCCGGCGTCGCAGCCGGCCGGATTGACTCGCTATCCAGACAAGTAGCTCGGAAACTGATCAGACATCACGAACATAAACCAGCCAAAGTTCAGTGGAAACTAAACTTCCAGTCAAGAAAATACTATACTATAGTGCCGAGCCAAAGTAATGTGCACGAGATTATGTTGGTGAATTAACCACGGAACTGCAAATCTACTTGCTCATCGGGGGCCACGAATTCAAGTTCCGCTTTGGCCACAGCACCGTCAGGGCAGAAGTTGTGCATTGACAATCATTATTTGAGTAACGTAAATGCAAATAAAGATTCCCCTAACACCTGGCCGTGGGATGGAAATTGAGTTGTTTCACAACAGTTTCTGCCAGCAAACAAGGCACTAAATTAGCATGAGCTCACACGGCCTCGGTTTTATTGCACCTAAAGCCGGTAACGCAGTGATTTATTCATTGCTGCCTTCTCAAATCATTTGCACTCACGAACACTCCAAAGGCATTACACATTGCATCTAATGAGACAGACTTTGTTTTCAGTTTTATATGAGTATTGGTTAGGGTGAGAATAATTCATTTTGAAATAGAACGCTCAGTAATAAACGCCAACCTGGCAACTCGCAATCCCGACATAGGACGAGCTAGAGCTCATCAGTCCCGACTTCGCAGGTGGATCGTTACGTTTTACAGGCTATTAATTCGAACAGGAATACAGTGATGAAAAAATACCTGAGAGGCGCCGTGAACAAGCTCAGACAACGGAACGTATGGAGTTATTTGGTAAGCCGCCATTCGTGATTGAGGCACTGTCAACGTCTGCAGGCCAAAGACACGGAGATGTTTCACGGGCTCATGCTTGCTAT
>NMRA01000219.1:560533-669592 GCA_002633005.1 Phoronis australis | reverse complement strand
GGCACTGAGTATTAAGTTGGTACCTCTACAGTTTCTTACCTTTCAAACAACTTTATCCATTGAAATGAGATGTAGACCCAATAATGATACTCAGCATATCACACAAAATGATGCAAGTTCAAAAACACACGACTATGACCTTGAATTGACCTCTATGGCCTATCTACCGCGGGGTTCACAAAATGCTGCCACCACAACAAAATGGGGCTACTGGATGATAAAGAAGTACCAGTCACTAAAACTGGTAAAATTTTTTGAGAACCAGTTTACTGCCCAATATTCAATGGAGGAAAACTGGTTCTCAAAACACTACTGATGAAATCATTGATACGCAGCTGTGGACTGAAGATTGAATGCATGTCCACTTCCACCGTAGTTACCAGCATGCGGGAGTTTGATGTGCATTTCCCCAGACAATTTCATACCAAAGTAGTCGATACTGCCACCATGTGAGTGCATGAAAGAAGTTTTGTACAACTTGTCATTAACCATTGATGATCAATTCTGCGCGGCAGTGAGCCATTTTTCAAAATAATACGTCTCCGCCTCCAGCCTCCAAAAGATAATATTTCTTCAAAAATCAATCTCAATCCTACTCTTAGCCATTTTGACAGTAACACTGCCACGTTTGTCTCAGGCAGCCAAAGTCAGTGTGAATAATCAACCAGTCAGAGAAGTGCTTTCTAACACTACAGGGTGGATGTCACCAAACATTCATTATGTAATTTGCCTAATAACCCGAAGTCCACCGATGGAAGTCTTACATACCACAATAGTAACAAATCAGCAGGTCAACTAAGCTGTTCTAATTCACGTTTTTTGCAACCAGTGAGTAGTTGTTTACTATTCATTTTTGCGCACTATTCGTTCTTGCGCACTATTCGTTCATGCATGCTATTCATACTTTAATCTGTATTTTTATATGAAAACACATGCTAAATGCATATGGTACACAGGTGTTCACGGAGCATTGTACGTAGGATACCAGTCATCCAAAGGAACAGTGCCAATCTCTATCTACCTACAGAGCGCTTCAAGCAGCAAGAAATTCCGTTTACCATAAATGCAAGTAAACAGTCATAGCATCAATCCAATATCAAGCTCTTTGTTTATCAAGTAGGCAAACACTTCCTGAATTCTGATAGGACGACAGGTATCGTACAAATCTACGCTCTGGGACATGTATTGAATTTCGCTATCCGTAAAAAGGTCAATGAGTAATTTAATCTGTGGTGGAATTTTCCCCGTATGGGTACTTCAGCCAGTTCTTTCAAAAACATGCCAGAATGCACATTGTGTGAGCTTGGATTAGGGCTGTTCCAGTAAAATCCGTGAGGGGGGGAAGGCAATTGAAATAAAAATTTATGGGTGGTTGTGTTTGATTTAAATTCGAAATGGCTGGTGGTCGTACTTCAAAAAAATAAAAATTTACAGGTCCTTGTTGTTTCATTGGGCCATAAATGTTTGATGGTGGGTAATTTCAGTATGTTTTATAAACAATCCGCACAGAATCAACAACTAAAACAAAAATGCAACTTGCAAAAAGCTCCGACTTTTTCACTCCCTCTGATCTCCCCATCAGCATGCCCATAACACCAGTCAACCACAGGCGCTTGAATTTCTCGATGGCTAAATTAGTAATAACCATATATAAGACGCATATGTTTTCTTAATAATGAATGACGTCAGTGGCGATCAAGGAACAGATAAACTCAAGCGCCTGTGCAGTCAACCACAAGAACAACACAAAAAATTACGGGAGGTTGCATTTCAAACTTATAAAAAATTACAGGTGTTGGGCTGAAGAAATATATGAAAAATATGGGTGGTGGGTGTGAAAAAAAAGGTGCCTTCCCCCCCCCCTTCCCTACAGATCTTACTGGAACAGCCCTTAGATGGACGATTGCTAAGAGAGAAAAATTTCCATCATGCACCTCAAGACAAGAAGCATATCACCAATACACTCCCACATTGATATAAAGAGTGGCAAACAAACACACAGCATTTAACTTACAACTGTTAAGTAATTTTTTACAAAATGGTTCTTCAGAATAAAAAATCATTCGATCTTAAAAATAATTTGTGCCATCCATTCAAAGAAACATTCCATAACTTTTTTAATACGTATCCTTGTGACCAAATTTCACAATGGTGCAAACAGGAACAGAAATGGCACTGCAAACTTGTCAAACAAAAAGCATAGGCTCACCTTGACGTCGAGATTGGGCAGGCCTATGTACGAGGTGACGAAGGCGTGGGCATGGGTGCCTTTGACGGGAATATCGTACAGTTTTCCAGCTAACACGTTACTCGTACCATCAAAACCTAGCAGAGAAATTACCGAAATTAGTGCCCCACACTAGTGTAGACGGCTACAAGGAGCAGATTAGACTTATGTTGCATTTACAGGACACTAGTTGACACGACGCAACTGACACGGAGCCACTGACATGGAACGAGTATGTGTGCAAATAGAACTGATACGGAACAAATTGACAATGGTGACAACTTTTGTCAACCGTTTCTGAGGTAAGGGTAAGTTGTGCCTGATCATCTTGTTCCATGTCGACCATAGGTCTAAACTCAAGGTGGCAAGATAGAAACCATCATTGCGAAATAACAGAAATATGGGCGATCATTCCACGCCATATCTACAAACTGCCATTCACTGCCTTATCTTTAAGCAGTTCATTTTGCCACCGATTGAAACCATTATGTCTGCAACAACCCGTCCAAATGTCAATAGTAAAATTTATGGGTACTTAGGCTGTTGTCTCTGCAGATTGACAAAGTGCATGACACTGTACAATTGCATCGAGATGGTGATGTGATAACATCATATCTAAAATCTATTGCTCTGTTTACACCAGCATCTAATCTGTTTACATTGAAACGTTGCTAATAGCCAGATACAACGTGCCCGCATTTTG
This sequence comes from Phoronis australis, assembly GCA_002633005.1. NCBI lineage: Eukaryota > Metazoa > Phoronida > Phoronidae > Phoronis > Phoronis australis. Next base: position 666,662 of record NMRA01000219.1, on the reverse strand, counting down.
AGAACCAGTTTTCTCTACTGAATAATGGGCATTAAACTGGTTCTCCAAATATGGGCATGTTATATCAGACTACTACCGACGCGTTGGCATTAGTATGAAAGTTCAGGTCAAGTCACAATCACCAATTTCAAATCCGAGATGTGGTGGTGAATCCAGCAAATGTGTGATATCAGGCATGCTACCTAAGTTTCTCAGCCTTTACTCAAAAAGCATGAGCGTGCGAATAAAGGCAAGTGAAATTACATTATCCTCTTGTACATCATGGCGAAACCTCACAAAATCTTGCGTATTCTGGCCTCACGCGACTGAATGAATATACATCACGCGTATCACCTTACCCCCTAAGTAGCAGTATCGCGAGGCTGACAACCCACCGTCGGGACCCTGGGCTCGTCGCAAACCAAACTCCAGCAATTTGATGTTGGGTCCAGCAGCGAGCCGGAACCGGGCCGCATTGGTAGCCGCAAGACTGCAAAATATTTAGTAAATGTAGCACGCATAGCACAATTCCAGGAGCAGACAAAATTTGAAAATCAATAAGAATATTATATTCACTGAGAATCATTCTGACATTTTGCTTTTATTCGTTAGCACGCTGTTATGAATTGATTTTAGTGTTTCAACAGCGTTTGAGTCTGTTGTCAGCCACCAGTTGTTCCATAATGACTACAGCTGAGAAATCATTAATTGTACAAATATGTTTCCTGGTATAAAATTCTATTTATCTTAGTGTAGAATTTAAATTGATTTGTCGTTCCCAGACAAAGAAAATTTTCTGCAAAATAATCAAATCGCTGAAGCACATAAAAATTACTTTAAAATAAAATCAGAATACAAATCAAATCAATGCGTAACACTTCAGAGGTTGTCAGCCATTTTAATATCTATGGAACAACTACATCAGGCACAGCCACAAGCCTTGTGACTTCAGTATGCTACATGCGTGATTAATAAAGAACAAAAGCTAACAGACATTAGGTATACTCTATACTACATGTTGACATGGAAAATCACATTTCTTTCTGAACTTCCTTGAGAATTTAAAGCACTGTTTCGCCTGCCATTGCAGACTTTGTCAACCTTCTGCAGTGCTATCAGGAGTCACAGAAATTAGATAAAGCTATACCATATTGCAACCTACAGTTTGATCACAAGCACCATACAAGAAATGCATTTTGACACCCATTTCGTGGCTTTCCCTTGAATATACCTTACATGCATAGCATTCAATCCTACACTGGGACCCATTCTATTAATGGCTGTTTGCGTGTTAAAGAGATTGGTTCACAGCTATTTAGTTGTAATTAATATGTATACACATGTGTTGACTGTTAATAAAGGTTGCTTATAAACCACATTCCTTTTTATTTCAACCCCCATATTCTTCTATTATTCGTGTAAAACACGCTCCCACTTCCCCACAAAATTTTGAGAACAGAAAATTTTGAACTTCGGCTATCTTCGGAAACACGTCACATCAGGAACACATCAGGAATTCCTGACCCGACCACTGCCGAGTCCATCCATAGGTTTGTACTCTTGGCTGGGACTATCTGGCACAAATGGAATCTTTGTGTTTGTTAGAATCGGTTTATTATGCAACTTTTGCCCATTAATTCTCTGAAATGTGACACATATGCACATGGTCTTGTGAGTAGCCATAAATAATTTACAGTTGTTAGCAGGGACGTGACCTGATCATTGCAGAGTCAGCCTCACTGAGTCCACAGTGTCCATTGCTGTGTGCCAAGAGGAGTAATTTTTTCAAATGTAGACGGACTTTTAGATTTAAACTGGAGTAAATATTTGAAGAAGAATGTCTAACCATTGTGTAGTTGGAGGCTGTGGCAATACGCCAAGGGCTGGGATATCTTTGCACAAGTTTCCCACTGATCCAAGACTGCGTCGCAAGTAAGATTACTTTGCGAAGTACACGAGTGGAGCGTCGCCGTATTCAGTAGTATAGTGAACATATTTCTATGGACTGCTTCTAGAACGACAGCCTGTGATCCGAGTATGGTTGTAAACCAGGATGAGTGAACGTTTAGAGAGCATTCGAAACAGTACATGCCGTCCAGAAGCTAGTGGGCCTTGAGCTAGTATTAACAACCTAACATTCAAAACGTCGGATAGCATCGACAGACACTGTCGGACAGGATTAGTGCTAGAAGTAACCAGTAGATTGCTTTTCTTTGAATTACAGTTTTTGCTACATACCGGTAAGTGTTTGTAGGTGGATGTGTTGAATTGCTTGATGCTCGTTACCTGTCGTTGCAATCCATTGAATTTTAGCCTAGTCGATCGCTAGCTGGACCAAATGAACAGTAAGAGTAGGGCGGTCCAACCGATTTTTTGATTTGCAAAAATACTTCAATATAATCGGAAAGATAATTCACCCCACTCAATAAAAATTGAAAAATTATCCAAAATCTGGTTAATCAGTGCACATTTATTGAAATTTTGGGGGCGAAATTTGGGTCACTTGTTTGGATCTGGTTGGCAATCTTGGACAACAAAGGCATAAGTTACGAGTTTAAAATCATGCATAATTTAATTTCACCAATAATTTACGATGAAATTTAGCGATAAAGATCTATACCTACTATTCTGAGCGATTCAATAGTTTTCATTGGATTTCAGGCAAGCAGATGTTACTTATTGAGTTATGAAAAAGCTCACAATTCCTGTCTCATTTCCGGCGGCACCGACAACATGGCGACTTCTGCTGAACTGAAGGGCATGTTCTATCGGGTATTTTGTACTTGGTGAAGCTTAACTTTGATAAATTTTGATGAAAGCTGCTACAAAAAGCAACTTGGCACAATGTTTATGTTTATGTACAAAAATATGAGGAATATTCTAGTTATTGCAGTACAAATATCCCATTCAGTTGACCATACACTCAGCTTAAAAATAGTTGAAAAAGTTTTGAAATCCTTAAGTTTTTTCTTTGAAAATCAATTGCGCTTCAAGGTTTGATTATGTGTCACAACACAATTCATATTTTCCTAAATTTTAAGTATGAATCGTTCTTTCAATACATGCGTTGAAACTTTTTGCTTTCTGAATTCACGTTATCAAGGCCCAAAATGTATTAAACTTAAGGCTCTTAATTAGAGTAATAGGCCATGTTGGATTGTGGAGCTTCCAGCCTCCAATCCTTTTTCCATGCAACTTCTTATTTTTTCAAATTATGCTTGTCGAATTCGAATGTAAGGAAATACCTGGTCTCCATGGTAATAGTTAGGCATACCCACTTTCATATCATGTAAATTTGTCTTGTTGTTGGATAACGTTTGTAATGCTTAAATGTTCTAAAATACTGTGCATTCTAAGTTACTTATTTTGGTAAAAGATTAGATCATTTTGACTCACATATAAAATTCACCGTACTGAGGTTATTTCAGATGTGACTTATCTACAGTTGCGGTAACCTTCAACTACCTTCAAAGGCTTTCACTGTAGACACCAAATATATAATTCCAACTGTAAGCATTTGATTTTAATTTTGAACTGTGGATAAAATCATAATCATACTCTGATTTGTTCTTTGATTTCTATGACTCAGTGACCAAAGCATGATAGAAGTAACTTCCCTTAATGAACAGCTGATATAGTATGTTCACTGGCATCTTCAGGTAATATTTCTTGATGCCTTGGGTTTATTATTATTTCAATAGATTAACACATGAATTTAAAAAACCAAGTTCAGAAGACTTCCATTTCAAGTGTTCTTTTAATTCTGTCATTGAGATTGCCACCTCCACTCAAATTTCAATTATATACGTGGTTAAATTAAAAGATGACACCCTTTTTACTCACTGCTGAAAATGAAAAAAAAAATTAAAACTGCAATATTTTATATTAGGCTTGAGTATCTGTGATACATTGGTCTTTACATCTCCTTGGCNCATTTTTTTAGTCAGTGATCACATGCCTCAAAATGAGTAGGGGTAGAGACCAAAACCAATTGTGTTGTTTTGGACTAATGTGCTTGTTGCTTCATAAGAGAAATGACAGGAAACGTCCAGCCCAGAAAATCCGTAAAAAATTGTAACTTCAGGTACTAATCTATATGTCACACACGAGTTTCAGCTCTCAACATCATCAAAACTGAATAAAAATAACTAAGTATTGGTCTTAATGCTGCTCCTTTTGAAATGCATATCTCACCAAAACTGATGAAACTAGATTCAAAAGAAGCCTTTCTCATTAAGTCATATACAACCATTCTGCTGTAGTGTACTAATTTCCAAGTCGGTGCGTTATTACATCACAATCTGTGAGGTGCATTACCATAAAATTGCTGAAACTAATAAAAGTGTTTTTCATACCAATGTCAACATGTAAAATAATTTTTTGTAAGTGACGTTATAGGCAAGAAAAGTTATTTTCTGAAATCAGGTACGGATTTGAACCCGGAACCTTTCCAGTACCAACCACGCACTGTGTCAACAACCTAAATCTCACACTACATTTCTAGCAGACATCAGTGAAACAATGATTTGTAATACAAGAACAACGAGGAGCGTTGATATGCGCCCACCGTGTTCATCCCATATAGCGCAGACACAAGGGACGATTACTATCTAACATTCCCACCAAATGGAACAATGCTAATAATTTTAAAATAGCCTCCAGAGGGTGCATAGCAAGTCAGCAATCCTCTCCACAATAGAAACATACCCGCCAAGATAGCGACTTTCAATACTGTATGAGAATTTCGAAATTCAGAGATTAAAACATAACATTTTTCTACAACACAAAGTACCTGTTTGGGAGAATTGTTTAGGTAAAAATATTGATGTTGGTCCATTTTTTGCAATTACGTAATTCCTGTACATGGGACAGAATTACCGCGAAAATTCTGCCACCAGGAAATCACAGCACTGTCTTACCAACAGCGAATTGTGAGCGAAATATGTACCTTTCATCACAGGGCCACTTCCGGAAGAGTGACACTGTACTCAAATAATGCTTTGATACACAGAAATGCGTGTGCATGAACCACATTAGACAGTTATCATACTGGTATGGTCTAGTAACAAGTAAGTCAATCTGTTCTATTGTCTTAGCTGATGCTTTTATCTTCAGTGAGACACAAAACAAGAATTTGTGTAGAATGTATTGATCTATGTACTTTCTTGTAGTTTCAGCAGCCACAAGTCACAAAAGTATTTCTCCTCAACTCCCAACCACAAGTGATTTTCTGGAACCTGCAATCCCCCACCCCTTGATTCCAGCGAATGTCTGACCGGCAACGATGAGAATTGGCAATTTGTAATAAAATCACAAAAGCAACAAATTTTGCTTTATAGCTCTGGTCAAAGTTACTTCTTCCAAAAAGTCCATCCAGAAAAAATCCTTTTTTTTTCAGCTGTAAAACCAATAATGTTCTTTTAAGGGCCTCCCCACTGAGCACGTGAAGATATGCCTCAGAATATAAGGATACTGAAAGACAAGCATCAGTCAACATTCCTTACAACAAAAGCCTTTCAGAACAGCAGCGTCACACATATCATTAACACCTACATGAAGGCCACCAATGTTTCTTCGTTCTTTTCACGAACCAAAAGCAGGATTCAACATCCCTTCACAGTGTTACTGCTCATAGCAGAGATTGCCTTAAATATCCAAAAATAAAACCGAGCACCCCAGGGTCTACGTAAGCCCTGATTTTTTTATCATCATCAAACCGTCCACTCCTTCCTAAAGACAAAACCAAAGGTAACATAAATGTCATTCATTCTTAAAGAGAGCTGTTTTTATCTTAGTTTGCAATACTACACAATGGAAAATTGACTGCGGTAGTGTTCATTCACACATTTTTCTAAGAAATGAATAAGCTACAACACCCACTTCTGGGAAATACCCTGGTAATACACACAATAATTCTATGTAGTTCAAGCATAAGCACCATCATATAGGCTGGCTAATTGGCGGAAAGGCAATCTGACTGCCAAACAGGCATTCAGCTGGTGAATCTGCACTGTTTATCCCCCTGGTGGACTGTTCTTGTGATAAATGTTCTCTAGTTCGGAACAGTGAAAAGACTTCACCAGAGTCATAACATAGCGACTAGACGACAATTCACGAGACTCATACGTCATTCCGCAAGCCTATTAGTTTTAAAGAGCCGCCATCTTGGATGATCAGAATTTTATTTTGGACAGGTTCAATAGCAAATTGTAAGCAAACACAAAGCATATAATAGTAATTAATTATTTCAAAAAATGATTATAGGTATCATTCAGCCGTGTCAACACGAGGCGTATAATAAAATTTAAGAAGTCATCATGTCCTGGCCATATTAACGATGCCATAGAGTGTGCTCCATTAAAAAGTTGTGGTAAGCAGCACTATATGTTGTTGAAAATTTAAATATGAATTGACCTCTTAACACAGAGAGGTTATCACGTGAGTATGAAAATCTCTCGGAAAAGCATTGAGAAAACAGTATGGTAGCCTATAGCCAGGTGTCCAAATTTCCCCATAGCATACAAAAAAGTTGGAGAGGAAATTCAAACACCCGTTTTTTGATCAAATCATGCGAGGATGGCCAACTCAACTAACAACCAGTTTGCATACCTCGGAATCTGCCAGCATTGATCAAAGACACTATGCTGTTGTAGTTTACATCGCCTCAGGGTGCTGATGTTGTCGTTCTCTAGCCAATCAGACTCATCATAAACNGGGGGGGGGGGCAACAATGATATTTTCAAATTTTTGTTTTGAAAGTTTTTAAATAGCATATCTAAATAGTTCATGAAAAGTACATGGGATGAGGTTTTTTGAATTCGAAAATCGGACAAGAAATAAGACTCATAACCTAAAATGTTTGCACAGTGTTGTCATACCACATATGAATTCTACAGTTTTTGCAACATAATTGGGTCAATATTACCAAACCATCAAGCACCAGTTGGTTTTTGTGTCATCGTACAATTCTTGGCATGAAGACTTCTCAGTCAAATTTTAATAATTATTCGCTCTATGTTCACGCTACTCATAACGTAAAATTGTCGTGAGGACTTGACAGGGACCTCAGGGGTCTCACACTCCACTGATTTATCCACATTATTTTGGAAACGCTTTGCCTAGTCAAACGTTGTGTGTCATAAAAGAGATAAGCATACCTGCAGCTGATGCAGCAAGTAGAACAACTCTCGTTTACCACATTGGTATATATAGACTCACAGTTGAACTGTGGTTTTCTGTTGACCCCAGACCGTCCGGAGTTGCACCATATACTAACTCCGGACGGTCTCTCATGACGATTTAGCGTTATGGATACCTATAATCATTTTTTGCAATAATATAATGTATATATGTATATTTTGTCAAAATTTTACCTGTACAGAATTTGCTAGACCGGATTTCCCCAAGGCTGTGCCCAACTTGCCTCCTGCTATCCGAATTTCCACAATTCTGAACATTGTCATCATTCTTGAAATTCAAACGCCGAAGTTATAACGTTCGAGTCTTGTTAGTTGATTTCTTAAAAGATTTGCAGCTATGTTATTAGCTGACATATCTCTATCTCTAGTATCTCTCTAGAAACACTCGAAATAGAGGATTCTGAAGTGGTGCATGTTACAAAACTTTCCATGGTGATATGTGTAGTGTGAGGGTGCAGTGCAATGTGAACGAAGTGTTATGACGACTAACATGAGAGAAGTGCTCACTGGAAGTGATCCAGAAAGGTAGCACCAATGAGACTGTTGAAGAGCGCAAGAAGAAATTTTGCAGGTATGCCGTTCGACACTGAGGTGGCTATCTACATGTATAGGTGTACACTATGAGGGATACAATAGCCTGGAATGGCGCTGTACTGATGGGCAATTTTATAGAATGTAGAAAGTTTGGAGAAGTAGCGGCAGAATTCATGGGTTTGCTAGTTTAATGTTAACCTTCAGTGACAGTAGCACATTAGCAAGTTGAGTTAGGTAGTTTCGTCCGAATGTTCATGAATTTCCTAGTCTAATGCCCTACGCTGGTGTAGTCGGTAGGCATGTCTGGCACATTTTATCAGCCAACGATAAATGTGCCCGGACACACGATAAAGTGGTCCCTGATTTTGAGAACCACTCAACCAGTGAATAATGGACCCTTTACTGAGTGGACGAAACTGGTTCTCTTAATTAGGGGTCGCTATATCCGACTACCAAATCATATGTCTGCTTTTGGTCCGACTCGGCAAAGCTCGTCAAAAATTCGACCTTCGTTTGTCTTCGGTCACCTAACAAGATGGCAAAAATAAGGCGTTGGAGAAAGAGACCATAGTGCCACTATTTTGACAAACCTGTTAACAACGGTTGCACAACCCCGTTTTGATCCATCTTCACCATTTTGTTGGGAACAGTAAGGGAACTCAGTTGCCCGTGACCGTCCATGCTTCTTGGAAAGAACGTAAATGAGTTGGTATGAGAATGTGCAAATAGAGGGCGTACACTACCGAGGAGCAAATACTAAAGTTTTCTAAATAAGTTGAGACAAATGTTTCGGTATTTCATGAAAAGATGCCCTAATTCATCCTTTAACTTTGTATGGCTCGTCATTTCTTGCATTTTTTTGATACTATAAAAACTCTTGATCCTACAACAAGTTCCACCGGAATCACCAGGTAGGTCAAGGTCATTGCTGTTCACCTCACATACGAAACTATGGCGGACGATGTTGACGATGGCGTGTCAAGTTCGCACTCACAAAATGTAACACAACATGAACAAGTAAAATCTCCGGGGACTGAAAATCAGTACAGGTAAAACTTTTAAAGTTATCAATATGTATATGAAATTTAACATCGTGCAATATTGTTTTCAAGTCAATTTCAATGATTGACTTGTTCAATGTTGGTTTCCTTGGAACTGGAATGTTTCCTAGGGAAATCAGCTATGTCAGTGTTATGAATGGGACAGGTGTTAGCCAGTGTTGAAGCAACAACTTTTAAAGTTGTGAATTCATTCTGTAGATGTAACTTAAAATAATATTCTGAAATATCATGTGTTGAGGAGTCCTGAAACTACAGGGGATGGACATTTGAAAGTAGTTTCCACTGAAAAACATATTGCCGATTTGCCGATTTCATTGGGCTGACTTGGTCACAAATCTTACTATTCTTACTTGCTTGACCAAGTGGTTTTCAAACTTGTGTTTTTGGAACCCAGTTTCATACTCTCTTATCCATTTTTTACTGTTTTACCAAGCTGTGGTACAAATACAAGATAAAATATTCGGTTTAAATTACTGCCAAGCTACTGCTAGACTATACTTCTGTCTGAACTAGGTCAGTGGCACTGGCTTTGATAGAGGCCATCCCATAGACTCCATATGCCAGAAGCTTTTTTTGGCAAATTATGCCTTACATTACCTAAACCATTAATGCCATCGTAGAACATGCAAAATAAGCCATTCGAGCATAGAAGAACACCTTTGGAATCTGTCGATGTCATTAAATCCATCTAAAAATTCTGTGGTAATTACTAAGACATCACTCAAAACTAACTTATCTGTCGGTGTTTGTTACCTCAAGCATCAAAATGACGTTACGTAAAATCAACTTCTTTACCCAGTAATTTAACTTCATCAAGCTTGAGCAAAGAGGCGTCTTACCCACTTACTTCTAGACAGATTCTCACCAAAGGTGGTACACATCGACGGTTACACATCTTAAAATGTCGGATGTTCGACAGAAGTTTTTCAGCAAATTTTGCCTTGTTCTGGTTAAACCATCAGAGTCACTATAAGTACATGAAGGATGCTGGTGTCTTCTTTCCATCTCAGACAAATACAAGCTGCTCACTAAGACACTGTTACCAAATTTTGAGTGGAAACAGCTATGGTCAGGCAAAGTCAGTTCATCAGCTTGGGGAACGATTTGCAACTTAACAAGAAAATGTACTCTCGTGACGACACTCAGTCAGCGTGATTCAGATATGAGCGGCATCCACATTAACTGATTGGCATGTGGTGGTCCCATTTCTTGACCTTACTTGATCAGTGACCTCTAAAACAGGGCTTGGAATTTCCTCTTTTAAGAGAATTTCCTCTTTTTAGTTTCGATTTCCTACTTTTTGATTTATAATTTCCTCTTTTTTCGTATCTTTTTTATTATTTTGACTTTGTTCATGTAAAAGTGTTTATTTCAGTTAAATTTTACATCACAAAAATATTTCTATCGGACTTTCACACAAGCATATTTATTTTTGGAACGATACATCACCTGGAAAATTTTCTTCGTTTTTGTCATTGGTCATTCCAAGCCTTGCTGAAACTCTGGTGTCTCAACTACGTAACTTTGCCTTGTATAGAGGGGCAAGACTCTTGATAACGTGGCAAATATGTAGTTGGTGACGGGATCTCTTGTTAATGTTTTCTGTAGTAATGAAAATGTTGAGATGATCAATTTGATTGAAAACATGACTATACTTTCTGTTGGACAGCTTGATGTACACTTGCTTATACTCTCTGTACAATTTTTGATCTTGTGATTTGCAGTTGTAAAACAAACTGCCAATAGACATTACAAACAAGTTATAGTGGTAGCAATATTTCGACAGCACATGTCTCGTCCTCAGGCACTTGGTAAAATGACCGTGGTGGAAGTGAAATGAACATTGAAATAAACAGTAACAGTAGGTAGAAGGGCATGCAAGCGGAGAGGGTGAATGAAGAAGAAAGAAGATCGGAAATTGTTTAAAGAGTATGAGCGTGTGTTTATCAAGCTGTCCAACAGAAACTACAGTTGTGTTTTCAATCAAGTTTGCATTAATGAAGGGCTGCTACCAAACCATACACAATGACGAATTGCAAACTATTTCTGTCATGGTGGAAAGCCTGTCAGAACCAGACTTGACTACTGATCGTGAATTTTCTTGTTTCATTTCAGTACATTCGACCACTGGGTGCTATTCCACTTTTTCGTATTCTTCAGTTTCTCATTTATCGTTGGACTTGTGATTATACATTCTAGTCTTCTATGGCATCGGTATCAGGTACGTTACTTATTTCTCACCTGCCTATTTCACCAGGCTTGTTAGTATGGTGAGTGGATTATCTTGAAACTTAATGTTTGGAGACAGACAGTGGGGCATATTCACAAACATCAGCTATCATGCCTTATGGCCAGTGAATATCATTGCTTTTAGCTGCTTGTGGAAAATGACAATGTGCGGCACAAGGCAGTGATACAAAGTGATGACACTGGAAATAGGGCTTGCTTGTGAAGTTAAAATACTGATGGCTTTTGACTACACCATAGCACCTGTCACTTGTGTCATCTTGCTTCACAGTCGTCTTGGTTCACAGTCGTCACCTCCCATTGTGACCGTTGTTGTTGGCTGCGTTGCTCATCGATATTATTCATATTTAATTTTTTTCTGTTTGATCACCGATGAGAAAAGAATCTCATCATGTTTTTTCCAATAAGTTGTTTTATCAGTATGTATGTATTTAACGATGTTGAATTTATGCTCTTAAGCACAACAAAAGGCAATTACCGTTGATTTGTTGATGCCGAGGAGGAAGATTTTTTTTTAATAAACTACTTATCAGGTTAGTGGCAGTTGGTTTGCGTTGAAATGAGTGGAAAATGGTGTGGGTTATATGGTTTGGTATTAAAACTCATTAAACAACATAGTCATTTTGTCCTGGGAATATTGTCATTGAGTAAATAAAGTGTTGCAGTTTTATGAAAAGAGGACTGTGACTTTTTTCACATTTAGTCATTAACCTAATCATAGTTTTCATAAACAAAAAGCCTGCATAGTTCAATTCTCAGGCACCCTATTCCTTTCAAAATTAAGTGTTATAATGGCTGGTTGTGGGTACTAAAGGATATGTGCTCTTTAAATGAAGTTAAATTACAGCTTCTGTAAACTGATTGTGGATGTCGGCATTGCTGACCGTCGTAAATTTACTACTTGTTGTATTCAAAAGTGCACACTTCTTCCAATATTAGCAAACGTTAAAGGGAAAATTAATTTTCAAGGTGTTTTTGGTCAATTTGACGTATCACGATTACTATAAATGTCATTTTTGGCAGTTTCTATGAAAATTAAATTAATAAAGATTACATTTCTTTAAGCCATAAGTAAGACACAGTAAGCAACCTCCAAAAATGTCCACCAGTCTCAGTAAATTACGTTTCCTCTCTTTTCTGTTCTGATAACTGTACACAATGGCATGCTGCTTTTCGATCCCAGTATGTAGGTACATACGAATTTGCCATGTAACTTGAGCAATGATTCCAGACACAGATAATTTAACAACTATGATTCGGCGATCAGACGCAATGTTTGCATTGTGCAACTTGCACAAAGTGCCACACTTAGGTTTGAAATCGTATTATTTTTACTAATTTTTTTATTAACATTAACTAAAAAGGTTCATAATACGCAAAATCTCACCAATTTCAGACATGAATGATTGATAAAATCACACTTTTTTCATTTTTCTAAGGCTTCTATCCATGTTGCGAATGCTAGCAATTTTTCAAAATAGGGTACTTTCTGTTAGTGGTTTTCCTTGCATTACAGGCATATAGTGTGATATGTATATTGTTCAAGGGACAATATACATTAGCAGACTTGTATAAATTTTATCCTGTTTGACCTGGTCATCTGGATGAAAACTGGGAGCTTTCAAGAAATTCAGTGAAGCAGACTGTAAAGTTGAAATGTTTTAGCTGGACAGGTTGAGACTTTGTTGTCAAGTAATTCATTGTCCTGACATGTTGACAGTGGCCAGAAAAGTCCTTGCCAAGGGTGGAATTTAGTCCAATCACAGTAATTGAGAAGATTTAACTCTAAGACTTTCACTTGAAGGACTTGTGGAAATAGCTGATAATGTTAAGTAGTCTTTCCTTACTGCAGGGGTAACGCCTGCTGGGGTTACCACTGGGTTATGTAATGCACAAATTGATGTCAGTCACATAAAGTGCGGTTTACACTTACAAAGTTGACACGATCAGCTGACATGGAACAAGTTGTTCCAATGTGTTAACGGACTGACACGGCACAAATTGACACCGCTGTGGCAAATTTTTGCCACCCGTTTGTGAGGTAGAGTAATTTGCGCCTGAACATCTTGCGCTGTGTCAATTATAAGTCTAAACGCGAAATTGGAATAAGGCGGAAAGGATCATCTCTAGTGCGCTTGTGCAATGACCTACGTTCGGGTTCTTTGTCTCTGTAACTGTCATCGTTTGTAAACCTGCGCATGTGCGATCCAGTCTCTGCAGCCTTTATTTCCATCATGCCACGGTTATTGAGTTGTTTGTGTAAACAGCCGCTTGACACGGGTCAATTTGCTCCGTGTCAGTTGCGCCGGGTGAAAAGTTGATGTCTAAACGGGACTTTAGATCACATGATTCAACATTATGTTGCGATTTAACAATCTATTACATAACTCTGAGAACAGAAATAATATTGTTAAATGTCACCACAACAAAATATGCAAGGCTCTCCCTATGATGGGTTTTCAATGTGAGAAGACTCCTCTGACTTGCGTTGCCAATTTTACGAGTTGAAAACAGCGGTGTCGACTCAACGGTGAACCTTTCACAGATTTTATGCATTGGACTTATTATCAAGATCTTTTGTTTCCATTAGATGTCGTGACTTTTGATTAGCGTGAAGCTTTGTATGAAAAAGTACATCGTGTTCTCCTGCTGAGGTCTTCCCTAAAATATTCTTCAAGTTCAGTTTGGGGCGTGATATGGCAGCTAGAGATTTTATAGAATTTCTCTACAAAATTCAAAACACTTTGATGTTGACATGGTTTGTATGTTGGCATGGTTTGTATGTTGGCATTATGTAACTTCATGTATCAAAGCCTTTTCAATAAATTAATCATTATGGTGGCAGATACAGCAGTTGTCTTTGGGCCATCTTCTCTTTGTGTTGAACATTGTACATGCCATGTTTTCAACAAGTTCAGTCATTGACAAAAGGGTTTACTTAACTATACTCGCAACATTTGGCATGAACGAACTGATGAAATATTTTTGAAGGCTATACAAAACTAGATGTGTCTAAAAGGCCTTTTCCACTGGCTCCGAACCTTCGGTGTTAGCAAAGTTTCGGTCAATGAGAACACTAAACTTCGGTCTCAGATGGAAGTTAACAGGATCAGTTTACTCCGGAGTAAGGAAGTGGATTTTACACTGAAGCGTTGACACTTGTGAAATGAACATGTTTTCAACCCAGTTCACCCTCTTGCCCCATCACATGTATGGTTTGTTTGCAGTTTGTGTACGGTCATTCTGGTGCAAACAAGCAACTCATTCATGAGAACAGTAATTCATTCATCTATTGCCATGTATAGTAAATGAATGCTTTTTGAACTTGAAAACCCAGTATATCCAAATCTTTATTACAGTGACTTATGTTAAAGCCATTGTGTGCTAAATCCCTATGTTTAGTTGTGCAATTTATATTGACATTTCATGCTTTAAATATACAGCATGCATATACAAATAACACACATGCTTGTTTAGCCTGCTTGTGGTATTTTGTCACTGTTTTTGACCCGTCTGTCATTTGGGTTCTATTGACCCCATTTTATCAGCATCTGAACACTTGTTGTACAATATTTAGGGCACCCTTATCACGATGGTGTCTGGCACCTTGGGATGGGTCCCTTCTGCATTATAATTAATGAGTTCTAAGTTGACAACCTGGACAGGTAGAACTATACAAGGTGAAGTCTCACCAATTTAGGACACAATATGGCCGACAAGTGAAATTTTTTCATTTTTCCTATAAGACAATTAGCACCAAATAAATTCTGTACCATTCTGAAGGACCAATACCACGGCTACAGTCAGACAATGGTTCTGAGAAATTCTGAGCAGCTACAGCAGTGTTAGAAACCTTAATTGCAAAAGGAAATAAGACCAATTTTGGTTATTATTAGTGACATTTACCATGTTGTTAAATGGACAACTACGGTACTTCGCACCAGGGAAGCATAGCCTCTTAAAGCCAGTTGCGGATTCAGAATCGTCACCAGAGTGGGGTCCTACAGGGGTCAGATATAGGGGGCACTTTATACTCTTCCGTCTCAACAATACGCAGGTGGCCGATGGAGAGGATCTAGTTTGACTGCACTATTCTGAATCACCACTTGTCAGTTTTCTCGAAGCCAAGCTTGTTGTAGCTAAGCAGAATGAGGCTAGGAAGAACCATTAATATGTGAGCTTCTGGTGGTGGCTTTTTTAATTGAGAGTCGAAAATTTATATTATGTGTGCTAAGTGTAGACAAGAAAACCTTTTTGGTGAAGTCAAGTTTTACTCATGACCCCTGTCGCGTGATGTCTGGTCGCATCCAGGTAGCTTATTACGGTTATTTAGAAATACTAGGACTTAAAGAAGTCTACTTCCTCCTGATTAATATTCTAACTGGTTTGGTTTGGAGGCAGTTCAGGGCCTGAGAGCTGTAACTGAGAGTACAGAAACTCTACCCCCCCATTTGGCCCCCACAACAGTTTATGTTTCTCTATTAGGGGAAAGGATAAGAGAGAAAGTTAGTATCAACCCAGTTAAGGTTACATTGTATTCAAGTGGTAGGAATCTTACAGTTTTTGTGGAATTTCCTGTTACCAGTAGCATAAATGTTGCATTTTCATTTATACACAAGGACCAGCAAAGTTATGAATGATTACTGACCAAGGCTGTTATGGTCTGTAATATGTATGTAATAAGGATGGTCAACTTGACTGCCTGTTACTGGATCCACAGGTGGTGCACTTCAAGGCTGTTCCAAGGCTAACCTTAATTGCTAGTTTTGTTGAACACATGTTCTAGGTCAATAATGCTGGACATGGAGTGGGAGTGTTTTTACAGGAGGCAAACAGGTTCTTGACCTAGTTTTTGTGGTTGTCATGGAGCCTCAGGCTTCGGTCAGGCCATGCCCTGTTTCCATACCCTGCCCATGATAATACAAGTGGCTCCCCCAAGGGAAAGTGGTTTAGTTTGGTTGCACTGACTACGATGGGTGATTATATTGCACTGGGCTACTTTGTGTTTTTGGTATAATAGACTGACTCTCTATGGGCATGTTCATGCTTAAGGGGGGTGGGGGGCAGTAGTGTGACATCAGGTTTTGAAACTCAAAATTCATGTTGGGTAATGCCCAATTACTATATTTTCCGTTAATGCAAATGACTGTATAGTTGGAATGAGATCACCTGATGTTGGCAAACAATGCTAAAGTGATGACTAGACACTTTGACATATTTAGGATAATAGTTGTGCTGGTTGACACAACACTTAAAAACAAATCACATTGTGGTTTATTTTGTTGACAAAAGAATGCCATGTCAAACAAAAGAACCCCATGTCAAAAATGATTAAGTTGTTCGTTCCGTATCAAATTTGATCATAACCTGATTGTTTCATTCTGGTGTGTGCTGTTAGGCACGCGTCAAAGGGATGATGAAACATTATCTAGGTAGTGTAACCTAGATTCATGAGAATCAAATTCCGACTTTTGCTCTCATAAAATTGATCTTATGGTATTCCTTACCATGGTAAAATTCTATTTTCGATATTAAAAAGTCATGCGCAAAATTCTCCTCATGATGCCCAAAAGTTTCTCTCAAGTGATTAAAAAATTCCCCTCTAGGTTCGAATCCCTTGTAACTGACTCAGGTGATGATTTGAAACAGCACAAAATGTTAGTTTAAGCAGAGGCTGAGGGCTGGCGACAGGAGTGCGGGTGCTTTTGATGGTGACTGGGGAGTAGAATTTTCCCCTCACTCAAAATATTTTCCCCTCTCAGAAGGCACAGGCACTTTTCCCCTCAGGTGAATGGGGGCCCTGATCTCACTCTCCTTTATTCCATGTCATAATAGACTATATCCAGTAGACAAACTTGACATCTCTAAAAAATTGCTTGTGCTGACAGATACAATGTATCTTTCTGTCAATAGCATCTCTGGCTTGGTGAAGGGTTCTGGGGGGAATTTTTACCAAGCCTTAATAGTCTTGATTGTTTGCCAGAGTTCCCGATGTGATTTTTCAAATGAACATAAATTGCAAATAATGGAGTCTGTCTTCCTGTTTACATTTGTTGATTTTTTTATAAAGTGACATTTCCATGTTCTGCCATCATAGAAACTTGGACATTCTAAAAACTCGGCCTATGCTGTCATGACACGATTTGGTCCAGTTGAGTCACATTTACACCAAATTACCTCAAACTGGTTCAGCAAGAAAGTCCATTATATCAAGATATACAAAGATAGTCAGTGCATGTTCAGTTACCCTGGTGAACATCCAAAACAATGCGGTGCGCAAATGACCCCTTGTTTGTACTTTATTGCATAATCTCAATAAAAGATGATCCCTTCTGCCTTGCCCCAGTTTGTGTTTAGAGGTAGACACCACACTGGAGAAACCAATGGATCAAGTGCAACTTGTTCTAACTCTTAAATTGGTGAAAATTGACCCCAGTATTAGTTTACTGATGTCAGTCATGTGTTTACGCATACTTGCACCTGATCAACTGTTGTTCCATGTCAAGTGCTCCACACCTGAATGCAACTAAATCTGCTTTTAAATGAGAGACAGTTGTCACCATGACAGTTGTCACCATGACAGTTATCAGGGCGCGACTTTCCACTTTAGTTGCATATACACGACGACGTTAGATCGCAAACTGGATCAGCATGAGTCACGTACAGGAAGACTATCTGCGCATGCTCGCATAAACAATGGCGGCCGTCCAAACCACGTGGAATGCCAGCGGTAAGATAATCCTTTTTCGCCCTGCCCCAGTTGTGTTTAGACGCGCACCGTAGCAGAAAATGGAGCAACTGATCGAGTGCACCTCGCTGTACCTTTGCAAATCGGTGTAAAAAATGGCCGCAACAGTGTCAACTTGCTCCGTGTCAGTCACGTTTACGCACACATTTGCACCCGATCTGCTGATCCGTTGCTAAATCTCTCATGTAAATGCAACTAAATGGGGAAAAGTAACAATTTCCAATGTTTTCTTTACTTGAAATACAAAATCCGTGATTACTTTAGTGAGATAGTATTCATCCTTAATTATCAGTTCCTGGTTCCCTGCAACTATGCATACAAAGTTACGTAATTGCCTGAGTTAGTAAAGCCAGTGCCATTTTGATTAATTGGTTGATTTATTTAACATCAGTTAACCACAGAAGAAATGGAATGCAAGACAATAATATATAATAGAACGTTGCACAATGAGTGAGAGGGATAGACCAGGAAGTAGGCTAAAAACAGGCAGCACAGAGAAGCCCAAGGAACAGGTAGTAAATAACTAAAGGACAATCGATATACTGATAACACTAAAAAGTAGTTGATACTTATTTAAATCGTCTGTCCTTTAAGTTTAACACCTGAAAATTATTTAAATAACATATAGATATGTAACACCTGAAAAATATAAGAATATTTAGATAAAATAATAATTAAAATAATATAGTAATTTATTACATAAACAAATATGAGTTGCTGTCCACGAAGGGTGACCAAAAGGTGTGTAGGGATTTTTAGTGGTGTGATATATTTAGAAATATAAAAAGCATTAGATTTGTCATTTGGAAGTTTATGAAATGAAAATTGTCTGCATTTGGTGGTGAAGTTTAAGGGGGATTCTGCTTTTCATAAGTGGCTTGTAATGTTGTGTGCTTAGCAACGGTTTTATGACAGTGCTCATCTTACACATGGATGATAATATGTGGCAAAGTCATATGCTTTCACCAGGTTCTTGCATTTGTGGAATGCACCCCTGCATTCACTTCCATTGTGCAGTCTCACTCATTGCTTCATTAGGGATTTTAACTCCTTTGTGGTGTACCAAATCTATAATTTAGAAGAAATTGCCAAATGACCACAATTGCACAGAAGTTCCTTTTGAGGGTCTTACAATATTGTCCAATAGGGTTTGTGTTAGGCTTCCTCCATGGAAACATTAATTTCACAAGTCAACACATAAATGACTAGATTTCTTTTGTAGAGCATGCAATTGTAAATAATGTTTGATAAAAGAAATCGATTGTTACCACAGTACAACTTGTTGACGTTTGGAATTAAACTTGCCATTTGATCTTGTAAGGTGTTTACTTTTAGTTATTGAATTTCAGCTCTGGGTGTTGGCATGGCTGGAATTAGAAGCTGATCACTTCTCTCTTATCACCAGCACTTCACTACAGCCATTCTGCTTCTATTTATGGACTGTCTATCTGTAAGAGATTGACCCCAACATAGTTCTAGTCAGACAGCTGTGGAATACACAAAATCTTCACATATTTTTATGGAAGGGGAAAGAAGGCCACCAGTGGAGCCCATGAAATATCAATGTACTGATAATGCAATACAATATACTATCTTGGTTGTTGTCATGCGACGTCAAAAAATTATCGTTTCCAATTAGCCCATGGAAATTGACCCACAAAATGTCCTGCTGTCATATTTTCTTCGGATATCGTCATTAAGAGGCTTGGATCGCGATAAACAGACTAAATTGCAATATTGAAAGTGGAGATTTCTTCACAGGGGAAAGTGAATTACTCTGTAGTAGATGTTGCGAGATTGTATTTTTGTCAGGAATTGTTTAAAAGATATTTTTGATGTCCTTTCGCATTCCATGCCTCTTTAAAAATCATAAAAATTGCCCCTCTCCCTCTTAATTGCATTATCAGAACTTAGCACCTGGGAAAAATCTGCCGGTTTTCAACTCTCAGACTCTCAACTTAACATGAATAGCTTGTAAGAGTGGTTACAATCACTGCCAAGGTCGCAACCCGCTCAGTAGAATACCCGCATATTATCATAATTTATGTCAAAACTAAGGATAAGTTTGGCATTAAGTGGACTCCGCTGTACCCAAATCAGTTAAGGCTGTCCCTAGACAGACCTGAACCATTTGTATGAGATTGTTGTTTTACGATCCTGTGTCAAACCCGTATTTTATGGATGTGTTCTTATCTTAAAGAGTTCCTTTCGGCATTTTAGATCTGATGTATAAGTTTATTACTGATCATGTTTCTGTGATAATAATCACGGTTTGTATTACCGTATTTATCTGGGTTTATGCCCATATTCGACTTTGTGCTCATCGCCAAATTGTATGGCCGAGACTTCCTTAAAAGTGAGTTCTGTGTTTTTGTGGATGCATATTTCATCTGAATTCTACCTCCCAGAAAATACTCAACTCGCTTAGCTTTGAGATCATTTTCAGCAGAATCTACTCCAGTAACCAACCACGTAACAATTCATAGTCTACTGCTCTTCTGTACCCTAAGTCCAATGTCAGCACAGATCGCGGTGCATTTACCTAATCGACCGTTTCGATATAAGCACCCTTCCGAAACTTCTCAAAAGCTTTGTTTTAAATTCCCATGATCTCCTTAACGCCCACCTCCTTGATTTTTAGTTCACAATTTTAGCACCGTGGGCAATAATCTGGACGAGTTAAATATCTCAAAATTTGCATTGTAACTCATTAAACTCTTTTTAGTTAAAACTTATCCAGTTTAANACATAAATGACTAGATTTCTTTTGTAGAGCATGCAATTGTAAATAATGTTTGATAAAAGAAATCGATTGTTACCACAGTACAACTTGTTGACGTTTGGAATTAAACTTGCCATTTGATCTTGTAAGGTGTTTACTTTTAGTTATTGAATTTCAGCTCTGGGTGTTGGCATGGCTGGAATTAGAAGCTGATCACTTCTCTCTTATCACCAGCACTTCACTACAGCCATTCTGCTTCTATTTATGGACTGTCTATCTGTAAGAGATTGACCCCAACATAGTTCTAGTCAGACAGCTGTGGAATACACAAAATCTTCACATATTTTTATGGAAGGGGAAAGAAGGCCACCAGTGGAGCCCATGAAATATCAATGTACTGATAATGCAATACAATATACTATCTTGGTTGTTGTCATGCGACGTCAAAAAATTATCGTTTCCAATTAGCCCATGGAAATTGACCCACAAAATGTCCTGCTGTCATATTTTCTTCGGATATCGTCATTAAGAGGCTTGGATCACGATAAACAGACTAAATTGCAATATTGAAAGTGGAGATTTCTTCACAGGGGAAAGTGAATTACTCTGTAGTAGATGTTGCGAGATTGTATTTTTGTCAGGAATTGTTTAAAAGATATTTTTGATGTCCTTTCGCATTCCATGCCTCTTTAAAAATCATAAAAATTGCCCCTCTCCCTCTTAATTGCATTATCAGAACTTAGCACCTGGGAAAAATCTGCCGGTTTTCAACTCTCAGACTCTCAACTTAACATGAATAGCTTGTAAGAGTGGTTACAATCACTGCCAAGGTCGCAACCCGCTCAGTAGAATACCCGCATATTATCATAATTTATGTCAAAACTAAGGATAAGTTTGGCATTAAGTGGACTCGGCTGTACCCAAATCAGTTAAGGCTGTCCCTAGACAGACCTGAACCATTTGTATGAGATTGTTGTTTTACGATCCTGTGTCAAACCCGTATTTTATGGATGTGTTCTTATCTTAAAGAGTTCCTTTCGGCATTTTATATCTGATGTATAAGTTTATTACTGATCATGTTTCTGTGATAATAATCACGGTTTGTATTACCGTATTTATCTGGGTTTATGCCCATATTCGACTTTGTGCATATCGCCAAATTATATAGCCGAGACTTCCTTAAAAGTGAGTTCTGTGTTTTTGTGTATGCATATTTGATCTGAATTCTACCTCCCAGAAAATACGCAACTCGCTTAGCTTTGAGATCATTTTCGGCAGAATCTACTCCAGTAACCAACCACATAACAACTCATAGTCTACTGCTCTTCTGTACCCTAAGTCCAATGTCAGCACAGATCGCGGTGCATTTACCTAATCGACCGTTTCAATATAAGCACCCTTCCGAAACTTCTCAAAAGCTTTGTTTTAAATTCCCATGATCGCCTTAACACCCACCTTGATTTTTAGTTCACAATTTTACCATCGTGGGCAATAATCTGTTAATCGAGTTAAATATCTCAAAATTTGCATTGTAACACTCATTAATCTCTTTTTAAGTTAAAACGTATCCAGTTTAACACACAGGGCATTTAAACTGAAAGGCTCAAAATTCAACGAATATGTGTTAAACTGAACATGAAAGAAATATTTGGGCGTTGAGCCATCGACTGGTTTGAGTTAAAAGAGAAATACAGCCATTTTTGATATGACCTGAACTGAAAATACAGATCCTAGTTTTCTTTGAAAGATGTTTTTCCACATTAGTAACTGTTCCCCTAACAGGTTTTTACTGTCCATGCAACGATTGAACACGACGTAAGTGGATCAGCAAAAGGCCGGCATCTTGGCTCATCATTCACATCTTGGCTCATCATTCACATCTTGGCTCATCATTCACATCTTGGCTCATCATTCACATCGAGTGAGTAACCACAAATAACCAATGCAGAATGCTAAAAATAGCGAGTTGGGCCTTGTGTTTGTGGTAATAAGAGCAGAACCAAGATGCGGGTCTTTTTCTCCTGTCATTTGCATCACTTCTTATTGTTGCAGAGATAGTCAACACAGGGCAACAGTAACTGACATAGAAAAATAATGTGTTTCTAAGGTAACCTCAAAAAATTCTGCTATCCCCTTTAACTCCCAGAGTGTTGTGCCTGCTACTTCATGTGCAGTGCAAAAGCAAAACACTGCATAATTAATACACTCAATACACTGATTGTCATTCACAGTTGGGTAAAATACGTGTTCCCCTAGCTTATTCCGCACAAAAATAATTCCCAATTTCCTAAGGCTGAGTACCTTCCTGCTAGTAACAGAAACTTCTCCAAATGCTGTTTTATGACATCTACAAGGGACATACCAAGCTAATAACAGACTGGCGTTTTCTTAATATTTATTTAGATGAGAAATTTGGCAAAATAGAATGTGATTTGTTGGCCATATTGTGTGGTAAATAGGTCATGAATTACTGTGCTTGATGAACTGATAACCTGTCCGGAGGAAATCACAAGATCATTCTAGTTTACAAGGTATTTAAACTACACTGTTAACGGACTCATAAACACGGTCACAGATGCATGAACACGACTCACGTACCTGCAAGCACCGTTCACTGACTCACAAACATTGGAACGAACTCACAAAACACGATCCATTCACCCAAATTCACGGGACACGGACTCACATTCACCAAGAAAGACGGTTTACGGACCGCCAAACTCGGTTTACGGACAAAATGTAGTTGTCAGCTGGCCCAAGTAGCCGATGAGTCCGTGACCCGTGTTTGGCAGTCCGTTAACCGTCTTTCTTCGTGAATGTGAGTCCGTGTCCCGTGTATTTGGGTGAATGGATCGTGTTTTGTGAGTCCGTTCCCATGTTTGTGAGTCAGTGAACGGTGTTTGCAGGTACGTGAGTCGTGTTCATGCATCCGTGACCGTGTTTATGAGTCGGTTAACCGTGTAGTTTAGGTACCTTGAGTTTAGCAGCCTTTTCAACTGCCTGAGGGAAGACTTTACCTGTGAGAAACCCCAAGTTACGGGTCCCTATGAGTCACAATTGAGTGATTAGTGCAATGGGCCCTGCCTTGAGGCCTCACTGCCTAGGTGCACTGCAAAAGGCATCTGGTCATTTGCCTACTGTTTTGTAGATTTTAAACATGTAAATATTATGGTTGGAATGTCACACTCAAATCTAAGGATGGATTGGGCTACAGTGCCTCTTATTGGCAGTTCAGATGTTTGTGGTATTCTCTGTATCTACTGAATTCCCTAACAACTTTTTTGAAATTTATCTGATGGGTTTCTATGAAGAGCCAATGACACCTTCACATTTTTGGACAAATTTTGCCCTCCCTGGTGGCCATTTTCATGCACCCACAAGGACGACGAATTCACGGAAGCTTCCTTACAAATGGGTCCATTTAAGCCTGCTATCTAAATGAGACATGTCCTTAATTTTGCTGCGGCATCCTGTCAAAAATATAATCAAGTACCCTCAGGATAAATTACGAAGGCTCCTGTTACAACTTTCTGATTTTGTATTGACCTCCTTTTCAAAATCCAAAGTGATCCTTGGTAAATAATGTCTTTGATGTCTCTGTGGCTAGTGGCTTTAAAAAAATACAAAATCATTTCAAAATAAACAAGGCTATACTTCGTAAATCGATTGCGTGTATAAGATTACGAAACGCTGACTGGTTGAAATTATTGTGCAAATGTCATCGTCTTTCTTAACGTAATCGTCAAATTACTCAGACTGACATGACATTAATAGTGGCATTAACTAGTATGCAGCCTTTTAAGTTCTAATTTATTAAATCTTGGTTATGCCATTATTGTGTATTTAAAGTAGGGCACAACCATTGTTGCTGATGCGTTAAGTAAAAATACATATCCCTGGTGATCTTGGAGACACATTTTCCCAGTTCATTACCATTCCCCTGGTGTGTACTTGCTAGCCTTGAAACAACAGAATGTGACGTGAATTGCCTAGCAAAAGGCTTGTACTTTTGCAGTCACTTCTATTTAGCAAACAGTCCAAAACAGTAATTTGTGTTTGTTCAATAAATGTGAATGCAGAATCAAGATGCGGGCCTTTTGCTAGGCCCTTTAGGTCTCTTTTAATCGCTAGTCGTCAGTGTTATCGCTTTCTGATTCACCCCACGTATTTCCTCAGTGCGCCATTCTTTCCAAAAGAGATTTGAATACACCTACAGATTTATAACTTTTTCAACGGCCGTGTTAAGACTGAGCCACAATTGTTATAACCTCCTGTTAAACCACACTCACAGAGGTTTATAACCGCACTACTACTACAACTCTTAAAACTGGATTTGAAGTGTTCGCACCAGGAGTTATAACCTTTAAGTCGGTTTTAACACTGTAACTGCTATAGTGGAAACAGGGTATTAGTGTGGTGTGATCTGTTAGTATAATGTCCTTGATAACTACATTTATGGGGACATTCTAATGGACACTGTGATCATGGTCATCATACCAACATAACAGATTTAAGTACAAACTTAAGCAGTAATTTTGTGATCTGCAAAGAATGGTGGATTTTAATCTTTAAAATGTCAGTGAAATCATAGACCACCTGTGGAGGCTAACCCCAGGATGGCTAATAGTTCACTTACAGCCGATTTCATAAAGGTGGTTTAAAGTTAAACCTGGTTTAAACTGGACTTAGACCGGGTTTAAAGATAATCTGCATTTCATAAAGGTGGCTTAACTTTTAGACCAGTGGTCTAGTAAAACTTGGTTTAACTCCAGTTTAGACCTGGTCTAAGTCAGTTTTCATTTCACCAACTAGGTCTGTATTCTTTAGACTTGTATTAAGATCTTAAACCAGATTTAACTTTAGACTTGGTCACACCCAGATTTAACTGTTAAATATGACAGACTTGCATGATATAAGTGCAACTGAATGATGCCGCGGTGTGCAATTACGACGTAGTTTTAGAGCGAAAATGGACTATTTTCAATATTCAGTTTTACGACGACACAAGATCAAACATAGCAGGGGCGGATCCACGATTTTTAAGGGGTGGGGGTGGGTCCAAGGACTTTTTTAAAGGAGGGTCCAAGTCAACAATTTGAAAATTTATAGATTTGATATCTCTAAAATCAAAGGAAAAGGGGAGTCCAGACCCCTTGACCCCCTTGGATCAGCCTATGTGTAGACCAGTGCATGCTGGATGGTGTCCTGCGGATTCCTCAGAATACGACTGGTCGAGCAGGTCGTCATCGTCGTAAGCGCTACGGGTTTGACTGAAGACAGCATCTTCTGATTCTTCTGAGTTCCACCTCCATTGGTCTCCGATTTAATGTTGCCGGGAAGGGGTCTTGACCCCCTTTGGCCTCGAAAAACAAACACTAAAATAACACGGAAATAAATTTGGACGTTTATGATGTTGGGGCTAATCGTAAGCATGTACTTTGATGTGTGTAGGTGTGGTGGGAACAGACATTACATTTTTCCACATGAGCGGAAAAGCTTTCAGGCCCTTTTGGCAAATGCCTGCACTGATTCTACTAGTGTTTGCCATTGTATACCCACGTGATCAAGGTTTTATTGAAGCACCTCAATACTTTCTTTGTTAGGTTAATACAGATCCACACAGCAGGGTGGCTTAGATACCTTAAACCTGGTTTTTACTGAACTAGCTCCCTGGTCTAACAAAACCAGGCTTTCAGACTTTTAAGTTAGGTCTAAAATTGGACCAGGTTTAGGAAGACCAAGTTTAAGTCTTAAACCTGGTTTTGTTAAACGACCTTTATGAAATCGGCTGCTATTGTTTAGCAGAGAACGAAGTGTTCCGACATGCTGAAGAATGATCAAAATAGCCATTGCAGCTTCCTTGTAAATTTTCTGGAGAAGTTAGTAAAAATGGTGCTTTCAATAGCCATTAAGATAGTCATTAAAATCTTGTTCTGTAGCAGCCCTTTGTTAAAGACACATACAACATATAGTAAAACAACACTATGGTAAAATCTTGCCATCACAGGGCTGGAGTAAGCATGGTGGACAAAGGAAATATTTTTGGATTTTTTAAAAAGATAACTAATGCCCGGTTGTCGTCTTGTCATAAAATGTGTACTTTTCATTATAATTTGTTTTAATAACCATTTTCCGATATAGTTGAGATATGCTGAAATATGCCTACGGTCATTGGTTGCCAGTGCTTATTAATCTTGTTTGGGAATTTAATTTAGTGAGGTCTTGCACTGTTTTCTTTATAAATTCTTTGCAACCATCATTGCTACTGTTTTGCAGTGAGATAATCGAACGATTCACGCGACAATGTACAATGTCTAAAATGCCTGTAAATGAGATTGTATTTCGTCGTTTATCAACTGACTAGAACTAAAAAGTAAGTCCAGCGAAAGACTTTCATGGTCTCACAATGTTAGAGAGTTACATGTCGAATGATCCGAACTACCTGCAGGTCATGTAATGCTGAAAATAGCGTATAAGCTCTCTAAGCTGGCCATATGTTTGATTCTTGTATCTGGTGTGGCAATTTCGTCTTCTACGGGCATCATTTACTGCCAGGCTTTAATCTCATAGCTGGTTGAATTGGGCTAAAATTCAACAAATGAGGATAACAGAATGGTGTGTTGATTAAAATAATGGACTTCTATTCAAACATGCAGGTGGTGACCACTTGTTTCTCTGTTGACTTGAGTGCCTAGGTTATATGTTGGCATTAGCTCAATAAGACATGCCTGAGTACCCTTATGCTCTTTGCAGCAACAGTCTGCTTTGTCAACCACCTGCTGCTTTCACAGTGGCTGCCAGCTCTTATCTAGCCTTTGAGCAACTTTGATCTTCATTAAGTTATACTAGCAGATACCACCAGGTTCTCATGGGGAATTTCTGTGAGAAGCTAGACAGAAACTGATCAAGTGGCAGATCAGCTGTTCAAAATGGCCGTCCACAAAGGCAGTTTATCTGCTGTCTGAGGGAATAATTAGCATATAGTTAATGTACAAAAATGCCAGTATTCTGGCCAGTCATGTGCGGCCACCACAGATGCAAACATCCCAAATCACAAGATACATCATAGCCCTCTCATAGTAAGAAGGCAGATCTGTCGGCTGTAATATAAGGCAGATGAGACATCTGATGAGCATTCACATGTGAATTTTTCTAGAGGTTGGATCAGTGCCCTGCCTTCAGATGCGAGAGCGTCTGAATCTTCACTTCGTACTAATAGTGTTGGCATTATAAAGCCCTTTCAGACTAGCAACATTTGCCTGCTGAGAAGTTGCACCGTATGTTGTATTTGACATGGTACAACTTTTTTCCAAAAATGCATGTAATATGACTATTTCTTCATCGTTTAACAAATCCAATTTACCAAATTTATCGTTTGCCATGTTCATTCATTTGTAAATAAATGAATTATAATAGTAGTTTAGCAAGGACTATAAATAATTATAGGCAGTCTGCTTATTGTTTGTTAAATGTTGTTTTCTTGTATCATAATTTTATCATCATGGCGCCAAAGGATAGCAGAAGTGTGGAGGTCTGGAGATTACGTTGCCAGCTGATTCCCTATCAAGTTGGATGATACAATGGAAAGTTTCTCATGGGATAGTGGATAGTATTCTCAATAGAGTACACTAATTTGAAATATGGGTAAAAATGCTTTTACTACATCAATAATGTTGAAACCTACTGTTGTAGATCTGAAATAACATCACACTTGGTTACCAACCGGTACTGTTTAATTGAAATACTAATTGTACCGTACTTGTCTGAGTTACCACCCAGGTTGCTTGAATTCAACTCAGAAGTCAGGGAGTGCGTGTGAAGCCGAGCATGAAAATTTTAAAAGAAATTTTGTGAAATCAAGTTTGGGCACTTACAGGACGGTGGAGTGGGTTAACGCCAACGGAGCTCCAGTGACGTAGGGGGTAGGATGTCACGTGAAAGTCGAATGAAACATTAGCGGATTGTAGACACTGTAGTAAGGGGCGCTTAGTGTGTGGAATGGAATCATCTTGCATAGTACTGTGAAATGTCACCAATTTTGAAAAAAAACAAATGTCAAAATTTTTATTTTTTCATTTTTCAAAGCCTTCTAAGTCTATCATTATCATGAATCGCTCAAAGTTCTAAGAATCGTTATGTGGTGATAGCTGTTGTACACCTCTTTGAAAATGATGATCATTTGTCTGGCGCTACTGGTCTTTCATGAAAAATTGAAAAATTAAATTTCGCTTGTCAGCCGTATTGTCAACTAAATTGATGAGATTTTGCCATGGTTCAGTTGTGTAACTTAGGTTTTTAGGTGTCAAGTATCGATTTTCTGCTTCCAACCTTATGCAGGTAATGAGCTGTTTATACCCTGCTCATATGTAAGCTTTTACTTGGTTTTGTACACCAGTATGATAATATTAGAGCCAAATGAATCATACCATGTCCCTTCAGTTAAAGAGAAGGAGTGCTGGTATCTTCCAGTGAACTCTCCTTGTTGTAGGTCAGTGGTATTTCCCTTCCAAATAAAACAATGATCTGCTGAAACTGATTGAGCGTTACTTAAGTGAATTATGAACTTTTTGGGGGGTTAAAATTCCGATGAGTTGGGGTGTTCATAAAAACATGCATGCTTGCAAGGAAGTTTCGGTTGTTTTAATTGCGATACGGTGGAAAAAACCAGCAAGGTTGTTTAGGAAGTGAAAGTTTGTAAACTTTGGGGATGGATTGTAAACTGAGCAGGGGTATTAATTGGAATGAGTACAGTACTACTGTTTCTCCAAAATTGCTGTTTGGTTTCACTGCTCTGGAGTGTTATGTGTTGAAACACTTTTATTTGAGAAAAACGTCTATGTTCATCAATCAAGTCCTCCATGAGATTGACTTTAATGAGTTGTTTTGGCCTTTTACTAGGTAATGGTGTTGTTGTGTGTGGACCTAGTGGTGGTTCATTTGTTGTGTGTGCACTATCTTCCATGCTGTTTAACTTTGTTCATCGATTCTCTAATCTTACGCATGAACGTTGAGCATTGCTTAAGAGCTATAGCATAGCGATACTGCCTGCACACCGTAGTTCTGTACTTGCACAATACTGCTTATATTGTGCGACTTTCAAACCTATTCAGTGGGAAACTTGTGGTATTTTGTACAAAAAAGTTGTCAGAATTGTCTGACTACTTTGCTACAAATCTAGCAGGTGTTGCCAGTTTTGTGGCAAGTACTCCCCTGTACTATCTACACCACTGTAAAACCACGCTGCGTTTGTTGAGAAATTTGACAAAATAAAATCTCACTTGTCCACCATGCATTGCGTTCTAAGTAAATATCCCATTTTTCTTGTACATTTCATGCTGTAGGCAGGAAAAACATTTTCAGCTTATGGTGCAATACTCTTTAATAGGTAGATAATAATGACCTTGATTCTAGTACCCATGACTGCAGTAATGTGTCCATCCATTAACCTATTGCTTGCTGGCTCAATTACTAATAAATGAGTTGATTTCTGTCACCCCTTGTTCAGGGTGTGTTAAAAGCCTCACAAGTATGTGCAGGTCAGTGACTGAAATTGCAAAGAGCCATTTGTAATTGTCCTTGGATGTAGGGTGGAGAAGAGGTTGATGTATATGCTACGAAACCAATTACTGTTCGGGCTATGGTAAAAAAATCTTGAATTTGGGACAAAAATAATTTTAAAAATCCTATTTTCCCAATTTTCAAAGGTTCACCATTGTTCCTTTACTTAAACGCTCAAACTTCCCCAACTTGCAGTAACGGATGCACTGTTCAAACGAGCACTTACTAGAGGGAAAACTTTCTTCAAAATTATTTTTGTTGAAATATTTGCCAATTGTCTACCATTTTGTATCCCAAACTGATGATTTTTTTTCTGTTACTTGCGCCAATTGATATTGTTTGAGCATGCAATTTCTTGGTGACATTCATAGTGTTCAGAAACTTGTCTAAAAGGGTTCCTGTGTCCGTAGTACTCGAAGTTCTTTTCTTTCGAGAGTCATGATAAACGTACTGTTCACTGTGTCTGGTTTTCCACCTACAAACACAAGGTAGGAGACAATTCCAAATGCATTACTTTTTAATTCCTTTTTGCAACTGTGTGCAAATATGCCGTTAACCGATATCGGTAGATGATTTATTGGTGATAAGTGTTTGAATGCCCTGGAAAATGACTTATGACTGTCGTCATTTTAAATGATTAATTTTCGTGAGTAACCATTTGACAACGTTCAGACTCACAATTCACAATGTCATCTGTAAAACTCACCAATTTTTGACAAAATTGATTGTTTTTCATTTTTCAAGATTCTAACATTGTTGTGAATACCCACAATTTTACTTTATCTACCGAGTCTGTGTACTTGGCCAAATATCTGTAAAAGCTATAGAATTTAACTGAGATAAAGTACATATTTTTTTGAAAATAAAAAGCCAAAAGAATATGATAATCACATATATGCCAATCTCCCATTGTGTCAAATGAATGTGTCGTTCAAATAAAATTTAGCAAAAAAGGGGTTCATAGGTATCAAAACAAACTTATCAATAACAAAACCAATTTTTTTTGATATAAATGTTCAAGATGAAGTCTCAAAAATGCTATTTCATTATCATTAGAAATGCTATTAAAGGATCATTTTGTTTTGGATTCCATATCCAAGTTTTGATTTTTTCAGTACCATATTCGCCGTAATAACCGCCCATACCCCTGTAAGCACCCCCACACGTTTTCAGACTTTGCTAAAATTAGCGCCCAGTCCATGAATGTGTACGTGCAGAAAATGCCTTATCTACAGTCCTAAAATTCTACAGTAACGTCTTCAATTTATCAATAATATCAGACAATCTTGAAAAAAATCATTTTGCGCAGAATTTGTAGACCACGAGCCTTGCCGCTATGTCGGTATTTCGCCGTGACTATACACTTCAAACTTCCGCCATGCCTCAAAATGAACACAAATGTTCTGCTGATCTTGCGAGGACCAATGGTCTGACCTTTCAGAACAGAAATACTGTAGTTGTCTACAGGATTGCTTTGTAGATATTTCCCGCTTTCAACAGGAATCCAAATTTCTTTGTACACGTGAAAACCGCGAATCGAAGACTAATAAAAAGCTTGGCTAGTGTTAAAAGCACGTGGCTAGGAAGCGTGCGCTACATACATAAACCCGTCGTCGAAGACATTAGTCAGGAACTATCCATTCATGAAACGGGTAGCATAGCATCGGCAAGAAATGAATATGGGCACTAATTTCCGACAGTTTCTAATATTATAAAAAATGTTTGCGTTATTTTTAAGATGAATTGTTTGATTAACCATAATTGGTGTTTTTAAGCCAAATATCCGATAAAACGACCACTGACATTGAACGCTTACACACCCTTACATCGAAAAATTACTGTCAGATAGTTACGTACGCATCCAGCCACACAGCGACTAATATGGGCCTTACAGAGCCAAATGTCGAACGTTTTTAGCACGTGAGACCAGCAAGTGCTGAATGAAACACGCTCTGGTTTAGGCCTACTGCTTGTGCAAATTTCTTTAGATACAATGCACATCTAGCTCGTTAGATTGTGTGGCTCTGGCCAAAATACGGTCTCTGCTCTGGCAAATGAATTCTGGTTACACGCACACACTCGCTTACTCACAAACGCAGACAACTTCAAAACAAACGTCACGTGACAACAACGTGTGTTCGTCCAGACATTTTTCTCATGTTGCCGATGTAGATGGCATGATGTAGCACAGATTTGTACTTAAACCTGCCGTGATCCCGACTCCATGGGAACTTAAAAATCTTAGGGATGCTACTTAGAAAACTTAAGGAGAATTTCAGGTAATTTGCTCAAGTCGAAAAAGTATTTTTATTCAAGCATTCAAGTCGCCATATCGACGATTGCGAGGCAGTCAGTTGGCGAGTTTTCACCCAGGGATTTTCAGCACAATTTTCTGTAAAATGATCATAATTTAGCAGCAAAGTTTGATAGCAATGCACCACGGTTTTGTAGAAAGTCTTTCATAGATTACAGATACGTCACACAGCATAAATATGATGAATCTTAGCTTCCGATTTCACCCGTTTCGGAGACCGGGTTTCAACGGCCTTGGGTTATAATAATTATAATAAGCGCCCCCCCTGAA
This sequence comes from Phoronis australis, assembly GCA_002633005.1. Lineage (NCBI taxonomy): Eukaryota > Metazoa > Phoronida > Phoronidae > Phoronis > Phoronis australis. The sequence goes on along the minus strand of NMRA01000219.1, from coordinate 634,030 downwards.
ACAGACTTTTCTAAGCGCCCTGGGCACTTATTACGGCGAATATGGTAAGTCCTATTTTTATTGCCTGCTGTACAAAAGTGGATCATTATAAGAACAATTCCTAACAGCGTTTTGAAGAACAGTGTATAAAGCTTAATATCTGAAAGTTTCATATGAATCCAATCAGTCATTTCTTAGATGTTGTGCTCCAAAGTTTGTCTAATTTGGACATTTTAAATGGTCCAACTGTCCCATGTTACCTTTAAGAGTATTTTAGTGTTATCGTATTGTGCGCCACCTTGTGGGCATTGTTGTTATTATGCTCTCCAATACATCAGTTAAGCTGGGAAACAGGGAGGGGTAGTAAATTCATTTCATCTGTGAAAATGAGCTGTTTGTGACAAGTATAGGAACCTCAGTGGTAGATGATTCTCATGACTGAAGACACTGAAAATGGTTAGAGGAGATGGTGTTGAAATCCATGTCAACTGATCAGAGAAAACAGTTGCAGTATTGACAGAAATTTTGTGTCTTATTGTCCAGGTGTTTTAAGCTAGACAGTGGCACTGAACNGAAGCTGATTCTAGCCTATATTGTGTAAGAGACATTACTCCAGGTGTAAAGATTGCTCCATTGTGATCTGCCTGTGTGGTCTTTATGGTCATTCAATTACAGCACCAATTAGTAGCTTGATAATGACTACTGATGCTTTGTTTGCCAAACCCTGGGGAAGTGCAGACAGAAATGAAGGTCTACTCAGTGCAGTCATTAACAATTAAGCGCACTAGTTAATTGCTGAATGCTCAAAATCTAAACCGCCATGGGAATCGTGATCTCAATAACAAAATGTTCTGTGTTCTCAAAAAAACTATGTCCATCTTATGTGATAGCATTGTTTTGTTTCAGTGGAGCACCTTTTAGATGGTTATGTAGTCAGTCTCACACTTCGAGAAATTTTTGTGTCTTCTTTATTATTGAATTGGTTTAGTATCTGTAGTCTATGATTGTGATACACCTGAACATCTGAAATAATAATTCAAATGGTCATCTCAGTGGTAGTATGATGTCTGTTACGTTGATTGCGTGAAGGTCAAATGAAGGTCTGAATGAATGATTGTGGTCAGTGACCCCTTGATAATTAATAGGAGGCATATTAAAAGGGACATTTGTTGTGCATCATGCTCTATTGACTTAATTATAAACAAAGCCAAGTTTGGAGGGTTTTGGCGAAATCCACCGAACTTGTGTTCTTACGTTAAGTCAATTTGCCAAAGCCAGGAAAAAGACGATTAAGTTGTGAGCTGTAAAAATCTCAAGGTCTTTGATTCATTATGAAACTTGTTTTTTTTTTCAATATAACCTATGCGTGCCTTAAGGTTATCTCAAACCTTATTTAGTGGCCCCCATTCTAACTCGTATATCAAAAAACTAAGCTTTGTCAACTAGTAAAAGTATATATTTTCTGAAAGAACAAAGACCAGGAAATATATATACTTTCTGTATTGATGTTCAATTGTTATTTTTACGTAAAAGCCTTTAAGTCAAAATTTCATTTTTAAGAAAGGTACATTCAGAGCAAAATAACCTCTTGGTCGATTTTAATGAAACCCTTTTAAATGAGAACTTCACCAGTTACCTCAAAAATGCTGTTAGGAATTTTCTATTAGTCTGTTTGTTTGGTTTCTATGACAAATCAACTCGCAAAACATAAGGTATTTTTGTTCTATTCGTCTTTGTCACATTACGCGAAAAACTAGGCCTTTATATCAAAAATCCTAACGACGTTTTTGAGATTAATGACTAAATATTAAGTTTATAAAGTTTCACCCAACCGTTCTTGAGAACTATTGTTCCTAAATTCAAATAAAGTCGATTTGCAGAAGCTGAGAAAAAGCCAATTAAACTGGGACGAGTGAAAATCTCAAAGTATTCGGTTAATTATTTGGTGAAAAGTTGTTTTCGGACACATAACCTATACAAGCCTTAACTATGTTAGGTATTTCAACATTCACTCGCCATGTTCGCTGATTTTNGAAGCTGATTCTAGCCTATATTGTGTAAGAGACATTACTCCAGGTGTAAAGATTGCTCCATTGTGGTCTGCCTGTGTGGTCTTTATGGTCATTCAATTACAGCACCAATTAGTAGCTTGTTAATGACTACTGATGCTTTGTTTGCCAAACCCTGGGGAAGTACAGGCAGAAATGAAGGTCTACTCAGTGCGTCATTAACAATTAAGCGCACTAGTTAATTGCTGAATGCTCAAAATCTAAACCGCCATGGGAATCGTGATCTCAGTAACAAAATGTTCTGTGTTCTCAAAAAACTATGTCCATCGTATGTGATAGCATTGTTTTGTTTCAAAGGAGCACCTTTTAGATGGTTATGTAGTCAGCCTCACACTTCGAGAAATTTCTGTGTCTTCTTTATTATTGAATTGGTTAAGTATCTGTAGTCTATGATTGTGATACACCTGAACATCTGAAATAATAATTCAAATGGTCATCTCAGTGGTAGTATGATGTCTGTTAGGTTGATTGCATGAAGGTCAAATGAAGGTCTGAATGAATGATTGTGGTCAGTGACCCCTTGATAATTAATAGGAGACATATTAAAAGGGACATTTTTTGTGCATCATGCTCTATTGACTTAATTATAAACAAAGCCAAGTTTGGAGAATTTTGGCGAAATCCACCGAACTTGTGTTCTTACGTTAAGTCAATTTGCCAAAGCCAGGAAAAAGATGATTAAGTTGTGCGGTGTAAAAATCTCAAGGTCTTTGATTCATTATGAAACTTGTTTTTTATCAATATAAGCCTTAAGGTTATCTCAAACCTTATTTAGTGGCCCCCATTCTAACTCGTATATCAAAAAATAAGCTTTGTCAACTAGTAAAAGTATATATTTTCTGACAGAACAAAGACCAGGAAATATATATACTTTCTGTATTGATGTTCAATTGTTATTTTTACGTAAAAGCCTTTAAGTCAAAATTTCATTTTTAAGAAAGGTACATTCAGAGCAAAATATCCTCTTGGTCGATTTTAATGAAACCCTTTTAAATGAAAACTTCACCAGTTACCTCAAAAATGCTGTTAGGAATTTTCTATTAGTCTGTTTGTTTGGTTTCTATGACAAATCAACTCGCAAAACATAAGGTATTTTTGTTCTATTCGTCTTTGTCACATTACGCGAAAAACTAGGACTTTATATCAAAAATCCTAACGGCGTTTTTGAGATTAATGACTAAATATTAAGTTTATAAAGTTTCACCCAACCGTTCTTGAGAACTATTGTTCCTAAATTCAAATAAAGTCGATTTGCAGAAGCTGAGAAAAAGCCGATTAAACTGGGACGAGTGAAAATCTCAAAGTATTCGGTTAATTATTTGGTGAAAAGTTGTTTTCGGACACATAACCTATACAAGCCTTAACTATGTTAGGTATTTCAACATTCACTCGCCATGTCAGCTGATTTTGCAGTGCATAATTAACTTAATTATCATTAAAACCTCAAATAGAGGTATCGTTCCCAGCCAACTTTTACTTTTGTTTACGACCTACTTTCTAAGTAGGTCACAGTTCATTGTTATGTACATAGGCTGTACACGTCACGTGCTGAGGACTGATACGAATACAAGTAAGAAATGGATAACAAAAATCGAATCGGTGGTTAAATTATGTCGTTAGCTTGAGATCGAAACATTGAAGTGTCAACTTATTAATTGAATTAAGGAATTAGGGTGAGGATTTATCTCTTTTCACAACTTGCTGTGTTCTTGACCACAGAGGCCTGAGGCGACTCATAGCATTCATTTTCTACGCCAACGGTCGTATTGTCTTTGTTTTCCCCAGCACCGTTCTATCATAAGTACACCTCGTTGACTCTATATTATGGCGACTCAGTGAATGAAAGGACTGAGGGTATACAAAGCTGTTCTGTACCTGGCGGGAGATTCGATTTGATTGAAAGCCCTTTAACCTTTGACCTTGGATAAGTAGAAAACAAATATCCACGCGGTTGTGCGGTTCCAAGATGGTTGTGCTAAATCTTTTTTTCTCGCTACGCGGTATATATTTTGTTTTTGAAGTTCCCTGAGAATGAAGATAAGGCATTTTGCTAGACACCTGAAATATTGTAAAAATGTCCAATTTCTGTGAATAAGGTTGGAGATATCCTTAACCATGTTTGCTATTTCAACATTCACTCCCAATGTCAACTCAATGAACTGTGTGTAATTAACTTAATTATTACTGAAACATTTTAATTTTGTGACCCTCTCTAGTCCGAAGGCGGGATCAACTGTTGACATACTCAAAAGTAGGTCTACTTAAAAGTAGGTCAACAGTTCACTGTTATGCACACCACATGCTAGGAGACTGTTATGAAACTGGGTATGAAATGCTCAACAGAAATCGAGTTGATGGTTAAAGTGCTTGTGAGCAGGAGATGAAAACAGTGAAATGTCAAATTGCTTATCAAATTAATGTTTTGTGTGAGGACTTGTCTCTTTAATGTCAGGCGACTTTCGTTACCAATTTTAATTCAGACAAAGTGAATGATTGCGATAATATTGCCTTAGAATAACAAATGTGCTTGTGATGAAAGATGATGAAAACCAGAACCTTGTTGATTAGATATGCGTTTCTCTGCACATTTTCAACAAAACTAAAGCTTAGTTTTTCTCCATTGGCCTTTACACTACACACTGAAAGCAATCAAATGGATATCTGTTCCCCAGTCTTCATTGTCTTATTACCCGTCATGGCCAGTCAATTTCTAGTAACTGCTGGTGAATTTTACTTGGATGCTGCTGGGTTTGCAGTCATCATGGCTGAATTCCTAGTCATTTTGTCCGATTATTTTTGGCCTGCGCTGTGTAGTACAATTTTGAATCTGTGGAAATACCAAATTTCTATGTATTTTGTTTAACATCCCATGTATGAACTTTTGCTGTAGAAAGCGCCTTTGGCACGTGGTTTATGCCATAGTTGCTTTTCACAATGTGATATGCATAGACACATTTATTAGTGAAAGCTAAGTGATTGATCTGCAGCATTAAATTGACAGGCTGTAATGGCAATATTTATTAATTGTGATGCATCACTTGATGAAAAGATTCTTTCACAACCTAAATTGCAATCTCTTGAATGTAGTGTCCTTCGTCTGAGAACCTGCCCTGCTTTTTCAATTCCAAAAAATGATCAGCTCCAATATGAAATAGAACAGGTTGGAATGGAGTTTCTGATCCCAGAAACAATCAATAAACATCTCTTGGTTCCTAATGATATCATTGTGTGCCTTCTCAAAAAAATGCTAAAGTATCTACCAAGTGGTAACCGTGGTAACTATTGATTTCGCTGTGGAGGACGTCAAGTTTCCTATGTGGGTGACCCCTGTTGATGTCTAGTAACCCTAACAAAACATTGCTGTGAGTCAAGACCCGACCTTACCTGTGGTGACAGGTTTTGACGCTCACCTCCTCAAGATTATCAGCATACGTCTTCAATTAAAATAGAAATTTTCCACTTTTCAAGGACAGATTACATTGTTAAAATGTGACCCAACTTTTGTTTTGCGAAAGCTATTGAGCACAGATCATCCTAATACTGAAGTCAGATTTTTCTTTACGTTTCTCTTTATCGATAAATTTCATGAAATAAATTACTAATGTATACCTTATGTGTACAAATTGAAGAGCATTTATTGTAGTTGCTAGTGTTGCACTTTATCTTTCTGAATTGTCAAGATTTGATTTAAATATTTCACAAGCTCTAAGTACTCCCACTTAACTAAAAATGAGAAGTGTTGCTGATGGGATTATGCAACAATAAATTCCAATTTTTATGAGTGGCTAATATTATCAGTCGTCTACGGAAACAAGTCTGTGATACACAGTGAACTTGTTTCAGTTTGGGACAGTCCCCTCATTTTGAAAATGAAGTTATAGCCTAATGCACCAAAGTTCATTTTTTCACAGTCGAGTGATTATGTTCTTAGTGAGCGTTTCCGACCACCACCACTGAGGGCACCCTTCTCAATTATGATTACGATAATACTGTTACCACACCTCGGTCTATGTCTACATTCATTAGACCTTCGAACAAGACGGTCAAAAAATGTTCAATTGGTACGTGATCACTGGACTGTGAAGAAACAAACCTTAGTGCATTAGTAACTCTGCAATTCAATGAAAGTATTCAACACTTTTTCTGATCAATTGGAAGTAGGTGATCTTTGTGCTTGTCGTATTTCCCAAGGTCTTTACACTGAACATTTTATTTACAAAATGTAAGTCTGGAATTGAAACATCTGCATATCCACTCTAAAATATCCGCATTTTTATTGCATGTATGTTTAAAATACTGGTATTTTTAGATTGACATTGTAAGTTTCTAAATTTCCACCCTTAAAATATTTTCTGTCCTATATTGAAGCGTTTTTAGTGTAGTCCTCTGTGATCATGCGTCTCACTCCAGTCATAATTTCTTTTTTTTTTTCAGTCGAGTAATGACGACGTCCTCAGTCTTCTACTGAACTACAATTCACCAGTGCCACAAAACACAGTCGAGACTTTGGTTAATATTTCAAGGGTTGCGTCATAGCCAAAGCTGACCCTGCAAAATGATTAGGCGACAGTTGCTTCGTGAAGTCATGTTTGGTGAAGTTGCACATTTCACGGAAGAGACAACTAGAAAATTTGGCTGGCTATAGCCATATCAGCTTGTGATCAATGTCCAGTTGGGACTTCTAACAAGAGTGGTGCATGGGTATCGGAACTGCATTGTGGAGGATGGAAAAATGTTTCACCTTTCTTGAACAGTGTGTCGCAGGAATGAAGCCAGAGGTTTTCGTGGCATGGCGTATTGCTGGATTGAACATGAGAGATCTGCTTTCGTGGAAATTTTAGGCTATGAAATAATGTTTTTGATAATTTTTTTTACATTATATAGTAATACAATAAGTAACCTATTGCTCTTGATGCAATGAATGTGTGTATCAAGATGTGGAAGTTACTTATTAATATTATTATGCAATGTTAATAGACCTCTTTTGGTAAAATATCATTATGGTCAAAATGATGTTTTTAATTTGTCATTGATTAGTTGAGTAAGTCTGTGAAAGTAGAAACTTAGCTAGCAAGAATGCCGATGTGAAAAACGGGTTTGAATGTTTTGGATTAGCACGCATAAGTTAAGCGCAAATGTTTTTATTTTATCAAGCAGGTGTTGTTTAAATCTTGAAATGTGTATTCTGTGATGATTTGTGCTGTTACATATCTATATATATTCTATACACGTAGAGTTATACAGTGTGACAGTCTATATATCTGGCTATGTCCAATTAGTTCTGTGTTAAGCACTCAAACTAACATGAAAAGAATGGTAAACACTTTTGTCTGTTAAAACTGTCATGTTGTGATACAGTCTTGAGGTAACGTTGACCTTCATCAAATGACACTAACCAAAAACAGCATGTGAATTTTGAAACTGCCTTCGTCGTACTTAACTTCGCTAAGTGAAAGAAAGTAGGTTTCATAAAGAATTTCCCGTCATGAAGATATCTAACAGTGCAGCAATCTTGGCCAGTCAGCAATCCCTATAATTTATTGGCTAGCATTATTTGTCACTGTTAGCTACTATGATAGAGAGCGTTCATGGCAAAATGAGTGCAACGTTTTTGTTACTGTTGAAGGCGAATTTAGGTTTACAGTTTTGTTTTGACGAGGCCACCTAACCAAGGCATTTTTAAATCTGTAACAAGAAAGTTTCTATTCTAGAAAAGAAGCTGGCGCTTTCATGAGTTCTCGAGGGTCACATAAGAATGTTTTGAAGTTGATCATTACCTTTAAAATTATAAAATGACTTTTTACGATTCCAAAATCCAAATGGTGCTCAGAAGTCAGTGTGACGCAGTTGCGTTCTCTTAAATTTCAGCATCTGCCATTTTCAGCCTCTGTTTCTTCTCGGTCATGATTGGGTGTTTAGTTATAGAAAAACTAGATAAATGTGTTTGTAAGTTTTATTTAATGTTAAGATAAGTTCAGTTACATCATATAATGTACTTGTCAGGGTTAACTTCCATGCATCAAGCTAGGCTGGATTACTGTGTGCGATCTCTCCATTGCTGGTAGTAAGCCCCATGGTACATTGTTAACCGCCTGTTAGTGTAATATGTGGCTCTTGCACGTGACATCGTTGTGTGTTAGCCCGATCAACTGTTTGCATTTGTGTGCGGCTCAATTTCCACCCCCTGATGTTTAGTTTCCCAGTTTAAGCACCCTGGGCGGTAACCCAGAAGTGTACTGTAAGTCCTTGTCTTTTGAGTTTGTTTTGTGTGTTTGTGTGTGTGTGTGTGTCTGTGTATTTTGCTAGGGCTGTGAGAATCACAATTTTGATTGATTCTTAGATATTTGATTTTTGCTTTTGGTATTTGTCTCAATTTTATGTCCTAATTGTCTAATAAACTTTTCAGAAAATTAAAGGCACTTTAGGGGGTGTCTTAAAATTCAGACTTGTAATTTCTTTTTAAAGACGATAGGATTATACCCTTATTGTTGATTCTTTGGCAGTCAGCTTTCGAAAAAAATGAAGGTGACAATTTAGGTAATTTATTTATTTTGTGTAGAATAAATGAAGACTTGTAGTTATATAATTCAAGTTTATCATATGCTTTTGCTTTTCTTTAAATTGGTCAGTTTAAAACTGCAATAAAAATTCTCGAGTTTGGGATACAGTAATGCGGACACATGAAATTTCATCTTGTAAAATTTCTAAACAAAAATAAGTGTTCTGGAATATTTGATTTTGATTTGGCTATTACCAAACAATTGGCAAACCTGTGAAGAGTAGAAATGGGGCAGTTTTAGCAATTATTTTTGTCCCAAATTGAAGGATTTTTACTGCGGATGTTTTCCTGAGTGAACCAATTGAAATATCGACTGGAGTCGAACTTGCCGTGTTTTTACAGCCCTTTTTACCACGTGTTCCCCGTAAATGTTATAATTGTGTCTCTTGTGATTCGTGTTTCAGGCAGCATATGTCGGTGTGAGTAGTCACGTGACACCGAGTCATGTGACTGCCTACGGCGACATGTACCTCTATATCAGGTTTTATTTTGTTTTTTTTTTTGTTTATTTCAATATAACACTTTCTGTTTGGTTTATTGGCGTGCTGTGGTGTTTGCGAACTTCGACGTGAAGCTTTCTCCATGCTGGTCTCTGATTGTATGTTTGCATTAATGCCAGTTAGATATTAGTGTCTCATATTACGTGTCTCGTAGTGTGTCTTAATTGTAAATTCCATGCAGCCATTGGTATTTTGGTCGTTGCCATAGGCGTTGTTTGGCCATTGCCATAGGCGTTGTTTGTTGCAGATCGTAGTGTTGTATTTTTTTGTCTAGTTGCTTCTTTTTTTTGTCTCACAACATTCAAGATACCGATGGCTCATTGCTAACTCTAGGGACCTCTGTTGGCAGTGAATATAAATAATGTCTTGTTACCTTAATTACATGAAACATTTCATCTACTCTGAGAAGTACCCGTCTTCTTTGATTTCTGCCTGATATTGCACTTTATTAGACAAACATTTTTGCGTGTGTAAAGCTTATTCTAGAACACAAAACTACGAAGAGAAAAATTTGGAGAATTTTGCTTCCTTTATTCATATTTTGTAGCATACAGACATCAGACAACCTTTGATGAAATTCTCTGGTGAGCTTTTGAGCATTGCAATAAACTTTTGAAAATGATGATGGAATTGTTGGTAATTGTTCTAGTTCAAATTTGATATAAGCACTGATTATTTTACTGAAGTTGAAGTGAGAACAGATTCTTGTAAACGAACCTTCAGTTGTGTCATCTTCAAAAGAAGCTGCTGTCTAACAATGGTGCAATCCAAACATTACAATGTTTCTGCAAGTTGAGGTGATGGTCTAGTGTAATAAACTAAGACAGTTTTAAGTCTGTATTAGCATTGGTGAAGCTTGCACTTGTATATCTACAGCATCATTATGTTAGACTAAGAATTTTCTGTTGATAGATCCCGGGAATATAATTAGGACAAATGTTAAGTTATGTTATATTGTCCTAGCTAGCTAGCTAGTGTGCTGACCAAAGTAGCCAACACTGTAAAAATGATTCAATTTTGACTTGTTTTATTGTTTCTTAGAAACTTGACCAGTGCCAGCACATGCCCCAGTTTGTGTTTGCCATGAGCACCACAGCTATAATTTGTTGTACCCAACTATTTCTTTTTATGTCAGCTGTTCCCATGATTCTTTACTTCTTGCAAAACATTTTAGTGACAAATGGGTCCCACAATTCTTTGCTCATGGTTAGATGTCTGGAATCGGTACATTGGTCAGTAGATGCTTTCTGCAGAACAGTAGCAGAGCACGAGACGTGTACTATTTTACGTGTATATTTTTTCAATAAAATGGTTATGCTTCTGTATTAGTTTTCATTGATTTTGTGAAAAGGAAACATGCAATAACATGCTACATGATACTGGCTACCCACAGGCCCAAAGCCCTGTTGTTGACCAGGGGTTTTACAGTGCAAAAACATAAAGGATGCTAGTAATTTTTCCACAGTAAATGTAGAAAACGACACAAGCTAGGTAGTGCAGGTAGCCCCTGTAGTGACCCTCCCTACCTCCCCCACCCTCACTCTGGATCTGTACCTGGTTAGCTATTTGGTGCTTTCTGACTTCTTTGTCATTACATCAAAAGTGTAAAATCAAATTTTGTAAAAATCAGCTTTGGTTTAATTTCAAGTCTTTTATTTATTGACTTTTGAATGGATGAAAGTTGCGGATTGAAAACAAAATAATCCGAACAATAGTTTCATAGAACAGTAATAGAACAGCAGCAATCCTGTCACGCTTGATGTTTTGGGGTAATTCACAAATATTTACCACAGCACCACAACCCAGAAATCAAAATACAACCACCATGCATAGAACAGACACGCACTCATTAACGCAAACCATTTGCAAGACACTAGCAGTGACATTACTTGAATTATGCTTGAGAAATAGTAAGCCTTGAGGGTAATTAATTACCTATCAGACCCCAGATATACACATTTGAGAAAATGATCGAATAGTTTCAGTGCCATTGCTTTGTTGAGGGCTCCCCTTGTTAAGTTGACTCCTTTCAACAATGAAAAAAATTCCCAAGACTTCTCTAATTTGAAACTGTTTGTTGAGGAGGGCTCGGCTTGTTAAATTGACTCCTTTCAACAATGAAAAAAATTCCCAGGACTTCTCTAAATTGTTTGTTGAAACTTAAGTTCAGCTGGCAAGCAAAGGTATGTTTAAAACATGTTCGCTGTAATGCATTTGGATTGGCAAAATACTAATGAGATTTGCGAAATGTTGCCAACTCGCAAGCATTTGCGTTATTGAATGCATACCAGTTAGATTATGCCTTAAAGACACGCAATATTGCAGACAAACCCACAAGCACACCACCAAGTTATTGTTACATACAATCAAAATAAACTGCCAATAAATAGTAGAGCAAATCTACCACTGTGATATTAATTTACCACTGACCTCTCATCACAGGAATAGAATGGCTCTTCTAGTACAGCAATTCTCAAAGTTTATGTGAAATGAGTTTTTTAAAAACAGTGGAAGAAGTCTAAACTTAAAAAAATACAATTTTAAATCTTGAGCAAGAGTATCTTACAACAGCAAAATGTTTTGAGCAAGAAAGCAGCAGTGTTTATGAGACATAGCAAATGTATGCACGAAAGAATATCAAAACCGTTTGAGAATGGGAAAAGGCACTAAACATGAAATTCATTTTTCAGCAGTTAGTATGAGCGTGCACGCACGGACAACATTTATACCGTATCATTTTCATCTAATACAGAGATTTCTTCGTGTTTTTGTTGTTCCAACATTGGCCATGCATTCATAATATATATAAGACAAGACAATGAACACAACGTGACTGTACACTTGGTAACTGAATAGATTTTGTATAATTTCTTAGCAATTTCCAGAAATGAATGAAAATTCTCAGTACCTTAGGTTATATGTTCGTATGGAGCCCTATACTTGAAATGCACATAGATTGAGGTTTTGTGCAATATTATACATTTGTCCTGATACAAAATTCCTACAAAATGAAATGAAACTGGATTGGACACGATAGAATTTTCTGGCACATCATAAAGAATTCAGTCAAAATAGGGTCATAATCTATCCTGCAGAATTTCAGTACATATGTTAGTACCTTTCATTTCATTTCATTTCATACTGCTTAAAATGGTAATTAAAATCTTGCATAATCTCGGAATATATAACCGAAAATCTGAGCTTAAATCGACCACACCTAGTTCATTCACTTTATACAGAAGTAATAAATTGACATAACAAGTTAAAAGCACTTGATTACAATGTCGGCAAAATGTGAGCAATATTACTGCAGCTATTAATCCAAGCTTAGAAAATATTAGTAAACAAAGCAATTAGTACCACACATCCAAATAAATATGCATAGATGAAGTTCTACAACCATGGAAAATTACGCATCAAAGCCAAAACATTGCTATACAATTATTTTTGTACAACTGCAGTTGTATACAATGAGCTTAATTAACAATATTACAAAATAAACATACAAAATGAGCATTCCTGTAAATATCACAACATGCAATACAACGGCTAAGATAAAATTGCACAGTCAAAGATCTCAGAAAATACTTCAGCAGACTGTTAATAAAAATGTCTGTACAAGATTTGATAAGCAGTTCTCCACGCTGTGAGCAAAAATTGGGAAGAAACCATTCAAGAATAATTACCTCACTCACCATCTAAAGTGTTACGAAGAGTAATAATTAAAAAATCCTAAAAATAACTTTTCAGGTCGATTTTCCTAACACTTGTAAGTAATTTTGACCGACAGCATTTTTGTTAAAGATCATGACACAAAAATCAACCTAAACATTCTTTTTGCTTCTTACTTTACGAGGAATTGGAAGAGATAATTCACTAACACGAGGGGTTGCATTAGCCCGTCTGGCCGCAATAGAGACTTTATAAGGGTCAAATTCCTCAGGCATTTTTGTACGGCTTCTTGGTCTGGCCAGCTGATTGACTCTCAACGTAGCAATGGCTTTCTTAGCAGTCTCTGACGGGATCCATATCACTTCTCGATCCTGAAAGTGCGGGCCTTTATGCAAAGCTAGAGTCTCAACGCGTTCCGTACAATTTGCTTTTAGCGCTGCACGAGAGATAGGGTTAGGTAAATCTGCCCAGAACCAATCGGGATGTTCGGCGCGGAAATCTACAACGCCGAAATTTTTCTTGGGTGTCGCTAAAACTGCGATCCTTTCCGAAGCCTCCGCTTTCTTCGCTCCTCGACTCACTTCTGTGTAGACAGAACGATCAAATTCAAAGCTTTGTGGAGGATTCTTATGTTGAGCTAACTGCGCCACACGTTCCGACGCCTCTGCGCTCATGGCGCCTTTTGATACGGGAATTATGGGCTTGTACCTGCGGACATAGTCGTAAGAATTAATAGATACTAAAATATAACGTCAAATAAACAGCTGGCAAAGCCATACAATTCACCTCAAGAACTTCTTTAGTAACTCTTGAGCTGATATCTATCGCTGCATTGCCTGTCTTGCGGACAGCAATTGCTTAATCAATCAGTCAGTTTCGTACTTTATTTGTAGTCTTGCCTCACATGTATCATGTAATCACAGAATAGCGCTGGGCGACTTATCCCAGAGGGAAGTGGCGGTAAAAATCAAATTTCGAAACTGGGTTAATTTCGGTTGGTAAGCTCCAACGTTTTCATTAATTTTGCAAATTTCTACTTATTTGGCTCACACTAGCACCACTCAGATATAACATGGGCGATGCACCATAGGGGGCTGGGGAGGCTATAACCCCCATTTATTTCAGTGCTGCGGAGCCCACGTATAATTTGTTGTTCTAAGAGGGCAGTACTTGTTACATACATAGATAAAATGATATTTTTCATCAACATAAAGAAACAGCATACATGATAGAATTGTTCCGTTGTGAAAAACAACTTTGATTAAGACCAATTAGCCTCTTAAAATCAAGTTGGGACGTGATTTCAAGGCTTCAAAATAACTGACAGTGCATTATAGCTTTGAGGTCAGGATGTATAAGTTAGCTTGTTAAGTGTGTCATTATGTGTTGAGTGTGGTTTCCATGACAAACTCTAATTCTTTGCAAACCAATACATAACTTCACATCTGATTAAGCGTACCTATCAAAAATTTGGGCGTTTATACATTTTCAGAAAAAAATCAATGAAAAGTTGCATAAAACAAGTCTAAGGTGTTTGTTGTTGTGATATACTGCTTTCCTGTGACTCATAAAAATACATGGATTCCTATAGAATTGTGCGCAAATGGCGGAACTGAAAAATTTCATAGTAGACCCTCCTCTCCTCTGTAAGTAAGCAGAAATTAAATTTTGCGATGACAAACTCAGGCTGGCCACAATACCTGTAAGATCCAGTATATCGATCGCATTGCCACTCTTTGTGTGCCATCTTTGGGTAGACTAGCTGAGCTTGACGTGGAGTTAACACTGAAATATGAGTGAAAGTGTCAACTGAACATAAACACATTTAAATGTGCAATAACTTAGATCCATTTATAGAATGATACTTGAGTACATTACAACTTTTTAAGTACTCCTTCGATTTTATTTACAATGGAATAACAACGAAATCGGGTGATGAAAGTTTAAAAAGGAAAAATAAGTATAATTTTTAACTTCAAAACTCATATTTTAAGCTTATCAACATTGCTTACAATTTGAAATTGCGTATTCTATAATTCCAATTAAATAAATAAATTGTAATAAATAAATTTCCATTGATGGGAACAGCATCAAATTATTCAAATTTTCATCTGTCTGTATTCAATATTTCACACTCAGATTTTGGCGGCCTGGTATCTGATGTAGGTTACCTGCTAGACTATGATTTTTCCAAAAATTTACACTCCGTAAACTTTCAATTATAGGATTAAAAACCTCAAATATTGTTTACCTGAGACAGTGATACCATCACCTCCTGGCTGAGCTGGCATCTTGTCAATCCAATAGAGAGACCTCCTGTAAAGGACAATATGAAAATTTCTTTTCTCGATTCCATTAATGGCATTGAAACCTTTTGAAACAAATGAAGTGTACCCGTGGCAATTTAGGTGTAAGCTATTTCACCCCCAATGGCATAAACTTATTTCACCACACGATGCGTCCTCTACAGGTGAAGTTAAACACTGGAAGTCTCCCTAACATGATGATCCCTGCACCGTGAGTAATGGTTCTTCCAAGTATTAACTTCTAGCTATAAAGGTCCCATCACATGGTAAGACAAATCTACACAGTATGGACAGTATACTGTACATCTACTCAAAACCAGGTATGCTTTTGTCACCTAAAATATCCGTTCTACTTGTTTGAACCAATGTCAGCACAACAACATCGAGGGACATATCTCACAGCTGACTTCATATATCTCTCATCTAGTGAACACGTCCCAATTAAATGAAACTCAGATCAATAAACCGAATGACATTTCATCGTTTTTCTAATTGTATTTCTTTGAAGAAAAATTATCCTGGCTTTCACATGAAATTCAATTTCAGAAGTCAAACAATTTAAAAAATCAGTTTCAATCCCTGTTCAAGTTGCTATTTATTTCAGAAAGTGCTATTAAAGCAATGAGATTCAAACACCTGGTTTATGTGAGAGTAGAATTTTAAATCAATTTACAATCCATGGAAACGTGACTACACATTTTCTAATCAATAAAGCACGCATAAGCAGTGTTACATTATGTGTAGAAATCAAACATAACATTATGTCCGTTGCCAATACAAATATCATAATACCCTGTAGTGATTACAATCATTTGCACTTTGTGTAGATAGAGTATTTGAAATTCATAAACTATCAGAAGGATGTCACTGAATCATGAGAAATCGATGTTATAAAAAGCAAATAAATGAAGAGCAAACTGGAAAGAAATTTTTTTACGCCATTTTGATGTTTTGATACTAACCCTTAAAATGGCAATAAAGCCACCTTATAACACAAAAACCAACTTTTGATTAAGAACCATACTGCTCTTGCAAATTGTTCATGATGTAGTCAAATTGGAGAGGATTTCAGGTCTTTGACAAAAGGCTTTTACTGCTCAACTTTGTCTGAGTGTTCTGATGATGGTCACAACAGATGCTGAACAAACTGCCAGTTCTGGAAAACTTGGAAATCAGTCACCTGAATAAGGACAATTCAGAGCAACTTCAAGTTTGTGTGGGTAAGTGGTCAAAAGGACAGAACAATGAGAATTGTAGTCGCTAGTAGTCAAAATAATTAAGGCGGGTTTCGGCATCTGAGTAAGTCAGTTGAGAAAACAAACTATTCATTATTTCACGTGGTTATTAACTACATTAATTGTCCGCAGCTTGTGTGGTAATGTTTACTGCCAGGCCTGTATGGGTGTGAGGGGTTCAGGGTATCCCTTTTCTGTACTCGTTATCATGGATTTCTCGTTATATCCACGCTGTTACGCCAGAAGTCTGTGATTGTTCATTGTTAGGCCTTTTTTGGTTACGATCATGGATCTGTGGTGACATCAACCTGATGTTCGTGAGTTTCAATCACATGTTATTTATCTGACAATTCAAAGAGAAAAGTGAAATTTTGTGGTTAATGTCAGTGTTTTGACACCGAAATCTGAAACGCAGATGATGTTCATTTGTTTTGTGAATAATTAGTGACTTGCTTATAAGTCCAATTTGCTGGGTGTTAATTTCTGAATGTTATACGAATTGTTAAACCTGTTCAAAACATGAATTCACCCATTCATACACCATCCCAGCAGTGGTCCGCCTGGCTCCTCCAGGACTCTTGGCTGGTCTCAGCGCTAACCGGATAGCTACGGGCTTCCTCGGCGCGGATCAGATACCCACATTTTTACATGAACAAATTATAACGACCTGACTTTCTCAGCTAGTCCTAACGACTGTGTCCCCTTGGCCCATGTCAGTAACACGATGTCATGTGCTTTGAAGCCGTGGTTCAGCCCTACAATCGCGAGATGAGTTCGCGCAATTTCGGCTTACCTGTCTTCGAGAAAATTGGGATGGAAGGTCTTGTGTTGCGCCAGGGTGTCGATCCGACGCGATTGAGCTAGAATTAAATAAAAAAATACATTTAATACAGTCAAACAACTCATAAAATTGAAAAATTCGGAGCGCAATGTGCGATAGACTTACCTTGTACCGCCATGATGAACCGAATGTATACAAAAGGCCCAGCAGGTCGTTGTCAAGGGGGTTACTATGAACGCGATGAATGGGCAACAGACTGGTCGATACCGTGAGCAGTCAAAGATCGAGTGGCGTAGTGAACTAATAATCGCAACAAAGCGGGAACGAGAAAATGGTGTTCGGGGTTTCTCTCATCTGCGTTGTAGTCGGAAAGAGGGGGGGAGGTGTAGCTCGATCAGCCGTCCGGTACCGCGCTTGGCGTAGACCAGCGCCGGAGCGGCTACGGTAGTCGTAGGTGCTACGCAGTAGGCGCTCGATGTATATCTTGAAGCTCTTTGGCAGCGCTAACTATTTTGCTGCCACTACGCTTCTTTGCCAATAAAAAATTATTACCAGTAATATTGTTCTACGAATAGTATAGTATTTGTTCGGTCTGGAAAAACGTGAGACGCCGGACTAAAATCAGTTCATTCAGTGCAGGGAGACAAGGTAGAGGCCGACCGGCCTGGAAAGTTAAGTTGCTAAGGCGCTCAGTGTTGAGCACTGCGCGCCCATTTTATTTTTTTAAATTTTTTTTTCAATGTAGTAAAAAGTATCCTGCACTGAAAGTGCGCCGA
This sequence comes from Phoronis australis, assembly GCA_002633005.1. Taxonomy (NCBI): domain Eukaryota; kingdom Metazoa; phylum Phoronida; family Phoronidae; genus Phoronis; species Phoronis australis. Next base: position 616,153 of record NMRA01000219.1, on the reverse strand, counting down.
CCAATCCAGAAATTTTCGACGCCGCCCAACTACGGAAAGGGAGCGTCGTTATGTATTTCAATTTTGGAAACTCCCCAACGGTTGCCGCGACTCTCACTGAAACAACCGGTTGCGCGCGGGACCAGTCCAATCAACTGGCAATGGGATGGTGAATGGAGTTTGATCACCGGGTACAGTGTATTTTTGACGTGGACTGGGGATCGAACGGACATGGCATGTGGCGGCCGGGTTTGGTGTTCGTTGCATAGTGGCTGAAATTTAAAGGGCGTAATGAACTCTGCATCTTACAAATACAGTATTTCAAACTCACTGAAAATATCAATGAAACTCCTGAACATTAATTCAGGACTTACAAATTAGAGTGCCCAAACATTTCAAAAACTTTGGTGCTCAGTCTAAAACATAAAATGTACCAAAAATCAAAGGGAGTTTTTAGTATTTCTACTAGTACAGGGCACAAAGCAACTTTATAGCTCTCTAGTGCAATCCCATACGAAAATATTCAATAGGATCCTATAGGATTCCTATAGGATAAGATTTCCTATAGGAATTCGTATAGAAATTCCTATAAGAAAGGGAAAACTATTTTAAATTTCAAAGCAAGCGCTTACAAGTCAAGGGTTAACAGCCGTCAAAAGTGAGATGGGCGAAAATCAGGAATTCAGAGAAGAGGATATCATGGCACAACTATATGCCCAAGTTTAAAAAGGCAAAAAAAAACGCTTTTTTCTTAGCTGACAACCTGTTGACTGCACGCTTAAGTAACTTTTTTTTACTGGATTTCACGTATTTATGCCCATGAGACAAACACGCCGGTCTCCGGCACCTACTACACAGACCCCGCTCTCAGTTATTGGCCTTACATGATCAGTGACGCCAGAGTCAGAGCCTCAGGAACCAAATGACGTTCTCAAAAGGGAGATAAAGGGCCTGTTCCAAGAAACTGACTTAAGTTCATTTTTGACTTAAGATTGAGACTTGTCTTAACTTCCAAACTTACTTCCACTTTCGGTAAGCTAGTCAAAATTAAGACAAAATTTATGTCAAACACTTAAGTCAAACCTAAGATATCTCTCTCAGTTGAATTGGTTTCGAGACAAATTTAACTTTTATTTTAAAATTTACTAAAATTTAAGATTTGTCTTAGCTAAGCCAGTTTTGTTGGAACGGGCCCCAGGTCACCGACTTTGTCCTACGCAATGTCCCCTATATAACGCACTGAAACAGCGAGAGTCATTTAGAAAGAGTGAAAAGGCCAGAAGTCTATAAGTAGAGAACACGATTGAGTTCAATAGATGCAAGAACTTCGCGAAGAAAGTATTACATGCATCGTTTGTGATACTAATAGGGGGGCCTACACAGTAATATCTCGCGAAGTCTTGTATTTTCGCGAGGTTTTCGTGATTATACGGAAAGCACGCTAGGACCTACCAAAAATCTAACCGAAATCACGTCGTGTTCTCATTTAAAATACAAAGCAATATCTCACTTAATTTCGCGAAGTCTCGCTTTTTTAGTAGCGAGGTCCTAGCGTTACTGAACGGGAGGCTGGTTTAGTACGCGCAGGTTTAGTGCATCGATTACATACCACGCTCGCGTAGGCTTGACCCAACTTACAATAATTGTTATTTCTGGGGCAGGGATACGTGACCCAATCACCTGCAAGACATTTATAACATTGCAATGGTTCTTCGAAGTAAAAAAATCTACCATATCTGGAGCTTTCCTTTTTCATCAAAATTTCTCTCTACCACATTCTTTTTCAGAAAAAAACCTCCTCGTGTATATTGCGTTAAAAATCTACTAGACCGGAAGTTTTATTGAAGAAAAATAAGTTTAACACAGTACAGGAAGAAATTACCGAGAATACCCAGAACTTCTATTCGCAATAGAAAACCCCGTTCACTGACCGCGACCTCTTCGATCACCAGGGCACACAATTTGAACAAATAAGGTTTCTGTGCCAGGTTGCATCAAAAGAAGGGACTCAACTACGTTCCATAAATCTACTACGTATTTGTGGGCTTGTGAAAACAATGATTGTTCTTTCTTGTACTGTTTGAGTATCATTGCTTATGCTAATTTGTGGCTTTGATGCAAATAGAGAGTGAATTATCAATTTTATCAAAAATACTTTTCGTGCAATGCCACTAATTTAAGGACTGCCTCCCTAATTATTTTGATTGAATTAAGGGTTTAGGGGTTTAGTTTTATTATTAGAAAATGTCATTAGTCAAAAGAGGAGAAAAAATATTATACCTGTGAGTAAAGAACGGCACAAATACGCAAAAGATTTAGGAGACTCAGTCGAGTCGCTATTTGGGACCGTTTCGTGCAACCAGCCACTGGGCCCCTAAAGTTAAAGGGTCTAGGACCCTTTGAGCTGTCCAGCAGTAACCACAATTTTTGAGATACCCCTCAACTTTTTCACCTCTTATTGTCGTTACGACTGTCAAGTCACTCCTCCGTCATTGTAAGTTTTCGAAGGCCCAAAATTTATGACCCTATATAATGTAGCTGTTATCTGACATTGAATAAATTTCTTATTAAAAATGAACCAGAGACAACACCCTCCATCCATAAGCCCACCAGAAGCAGTGGGCAAAGAAAAGAAATTTATATCACAAATGGCAGAAAGGACTTTATTGCCAAGACTTAAAATAAACGATTGGTTTGGATTACAAAATAGTCAGTCATTCCAAAAACTCTTACTTTGACACAGAATATTTGATGTGGCAACTTTGTAATTACTTGTTCTTCTCAATGATAACAGGTTAAAAAGCTAAAAAATACCCCTTGGTTAACTCATAGAAAACATAAATATTGATCGATCAACGATTCTTCAAAAGAACTACTCCAAAAGAACGAACACTCATATTCATAAATTATCCATCATTCTTTGTAAACACCGCTTTGTCATGAAACAAAACTAAGATGAAGTAATTCGTTTCACAAATTAACACTATCATTATCAACTTTTAAGAGCATTAATGCAGCGCCAACTAAATTTTCAGGAAACGCGAAGTAATTTCATGAAATCATCCAATCAGCATCCCAAGAAAATGCTTCTGCGCTCATTGAGGAGGGTCAACCTCGTAAAATTTGTGAATTTGAGATTGTGCATGTACCATTGCTGAGTTAAAGGCTCATTAGATCATATGAATGTGGCAATGTCTTAAATCTCAAAGTACTCACTGTCATCACTGTACTAATTAAAGAAAAACTATGAGATCTATAACAAAACAAAACAAATTCTTAAGCGTTTCAGCATGGCTAATCCCACAGTAATTTCTAAATATTGTAGGACTTATTAAATCCCTCAACATCAACTTCTCGCAGTGCCTAAAAGATAACCTTAAAAGTCTTATTCTAAAATACACTCTACTGGGTACGAAATGCAGCGGCACTTCACCAAAATCACTAAAACACCATCAATGAGAATTGTCAACAATGAGATTTCAAATTCAAAACTAGTATCTGATTCTATGCACGCTCACAGACGGACTTAGGCATTTTGAAAATAAAACCAATCTCTGTACACAACAACTGAATAACCAGTCCAACCCGCTGTTATCCGAACATCCGCTAACGTGCGCTATCACAGATTTCTCTTACACATAATTCTACATTTGTTTTTATTACATAGCCTTAACCACTACCCAAGAAAAGAAACTATTACACTGCCACACGTGTATTTGAGATCATAATTCACATAAACCGGGTCAAAGCCAGGATCGCATTTATGTGATCAAATTTTTTATAAAAATTTTTACCTTAAGCTTTTTCTGACCTTCAAATAAGATTTACTTTGCAGTGTAACAAACGCAATGCATTTAACTGTAATAATAATAATGTCGAGATCGATATGAAAATAAGATTTCATCTGAATGTTTTTGGCAAGACAAATTCCAGCACACAGTCACAACTTATTGACAAATAAACCTTGGCAACATCATTCCTCATACATCTTTGGTCAGTTAAAGCCTCCCATTCCGAAATCAATCTTGGTGATTCCACACTGTTTTTATGAAGACGATCTTTTCAGTCAAAAGACCGGTATGCGTAGCTTTACGCAGAACTGTTTCTATCTCAACCTATTAAAGCTTCATCCACCAAATAATAAATCCATCCATCAGCAGTTCTACATGTTCGCTGTACCATCATGTTTTGATATTAGTGCTTCCAGCAGACGCAGTTTAGATTTGACTTGCTGCAAAACAGGTAAAGAGACAAATTTGAATATAGAGTAACAAACTAAAATGAACTAGCCATCTTTTCCAAGCACCCAAAAGAATTACTTTAATTTATTGAAACATCCATTTTTTGGTATTTAATCAAGACAAGGCGCTGGTTTGGTAATATGGTTATTACCTTAGGACATCCCGTTTCACACAGTGGCAAATGTTAAATCTTTTTCGATTTAATTCTGCAATCCTTACAAAACATCAACAGTGAGGTCAAGCAAATTATGACTTTTGATTGTCTGTTCTTAAATGGTGGCTGGTATGGGTCTCATAGAACATGGTGTTATTTTTGACTTAATAATCCACTTCATATTTATTTTATCTTACTTTGAAGCTGGCCATTTTTGATCCACAGATGTAGCACTCAATAACTTGTAACTTTCAGAAAATACCGTAGTTGTTTTTACATTACACTGCAGATAAAACATTGGTAAATATGTGGAACATTACAAAGAAATCTGTTATCCCCCATGCAACTGCTCAGTGTAAATTACTTCATAGCAGAGCTTTTATTTCCTATGCTATAGGGAGTACTTCATAATCTCCTGGTAGCCATCATAGTAATCCCAAATTTCACAATTTCGAGGGTGTTTTGAAAAGGCACCCGGGTTATGCCCAATGCAGAAAATTGCCGTGAGGGACATATCCCCACCCCTGGCCCAACCTGCAATCACAAACCAGTTAAAGACCAGAACACACCTTGTAGTCCTCATACTCAGTTGCCATGGGAGCCCTGTCCTCCTTTAGTACCTTCCTGTAAACAAAACATGGCACACAGAATCACCTTTAGGAGCAATTATGTACTGAAGAATAAATGAATTCTACACAATTTTATCTGTTCAACAAAAATTTGTAGACATAACATTTTTGCATTTCTTTTGCAATATAACTTCATCATACTTATCATTTTACTTAATCACCCAAGACACGCCCATGATTTTATTTTCAGTAACGGGCAAATGAACGCAAGTGCTGCGTTGTACTTTCAGATGAAACCGATGTATACAAGCCATAAAGCCGGTCTCACTGTACCTGGTCACAACACGGGGCAGACTTCTCGAGTAATAGTGCCATACAATTTATTTGTGATAAATTACTCACCTGCCGTGCTGCTTTTGAAATCCATCTTCAAACTCACGTAATATTTTTCGTAAATGCTTTTTATCTAACTTTGCTCTGTGCTGCTCATCTAGTAATTCACGCCTGTAATGGAATTTCATGCAATCCATTACAAATTCATTAACAAGTTTTTCTTGCTAATGAAAACCTAGCAACTGAGCCCATCACCACCAAACTTTAACCGAGACCACTAACAAAACTAACCAATCACATCGCGTCAAATCAGAAAGTTTTTTCGAAGCTCGTCACACAATTGGTCAATTTGAGTCGAGTCTCAAGTAAAGTTTGGTAGACCCAACTCCAGGCAAATAAATCTAGTGGTAGATCGATCTGCAGTTTGTTTGCTTCAGCGTGCAATATCTCCGAGCTTGACTCACAAACCAATAAAACTGCAGAAAACTAACACAAACATCTCATCCAGAATAGTGTACAAAAGCTTATCTCGCGAGAAAAAGTTGTTGTTTACTGAGATGTATTGCTCTTAAAAGGATATTAAACCCTGTTTTAATAAAGTTGCTATTACTGAGATGTATTGCTCTTAAAAGGATATTAAACCCTGTTTTAATAAAGTTGCTATTACTGAGATGTATTGCTCTTAAAAGGATACTAAACCCTGTTTTAATATTTCAACCAACCCTCATTCTGCCACCTGCTACGGCATCACTGTGTCAATCTTGAAAGATAAAGAAAGGAACTAAAAACTGATACTCCTTATGTCGCAGATTGGACATTATGGTCCTTGATGGGTGTTCTTTTCCCACAGTTGCTGTGTAATTCGCTTGAAGCGTAGGTCACGCTTGCCCATTTAGCAGACTTTGAAAGGAGTTTTCAAATTTCCCTAAAAACTTTTGAAGTTTGTTGAGGGTTAGAGAGCATTATTTTGTTCTAGAGAACAGAATGGGAAGTTGTTTTTAGTATCTGTTAATACGACAAAACCGAGTTTGGTATTCTGTATAAGAGGGATAATATCTTTGGTAACTAAACCGAAAATTGGTTTTTCCCACAAACACAATTTTCCCTTTCAATGTAGCGAAATGCTGCCAGCTCATGCAGTTACTACCCCAACTATCATTCAGTTACCAACCTCACTCAGGGTTAAATTAGCAGGCAAAATTTTGTACACAACTTTTGTAAACACAGTCAAATTGTGTTTCCACTTCTGCACCGAAAATAATATTAAAGGGCAAATACCACATATTTTAAAATATCCAGGCTTTCTTATTCACAAACCGTGTTCTCATTGACAAATTTAGTTTCTTATAAAAACAATTCCTTTTTAATCAGCTGTATTTCTTTTACACATCACAATACTTTTGAAAACAAAATTATTTTCTCATGAACTATACAAGAGCAGCAGAAGACAACACTGTCTTCCCCCGATTCTAGCTTCTTCCAAGTCCTTTCAATTTCAGAACAACACACGCTGCATCCATTGGCACACTAAGAAATATCTGACCAATACCAAATGTGTGTAGGTCTGAAATTATGAGTTGACTTTAGAGGAAGTTAGAATCCTTATAAGCTTGAGTGTTGTCTTCAACCGTACTTGCACTAGTCACATTTTACAACCCACTGCATAAAAAGCACAAAAAAAGAAGATTTATGCGGTTCTTGAAGGTTGAGTTCTTTAGATCGCAAGACATTAGCTAGCATTCACGGTGAAAAATTCTCACTTATGGAAAGGTATCACAGAATTCAATCCCACAATTCAACATTCCAACCTCGCCGACCAATCATTTTAATAAGACAGGCCAGTAAGCTCAAGAGCATACTAGCGAAACGCTCACTTTTCCCTCGTGATTTCGTAAGTCTCGTGAGAACTTAGGTCTACCGAACACTCTCCAGACTAGCTTGAATTTTGTTCACCCCACACAAACACTCACACAGACAGGGCATGCAGGTGAGAATGTCCTGAAGTCTTAGCCTGTCTGTCTGGACTATCGCCCTCCTCATTATCACTGTCTTCAGCTTTACTGTCACTGACCACATTATGCTGTGTCGTCTCTTTAAGCAGAGCCAGGTTCTGGGTCACCATAAAATCAGTGGTGCCTAATTCTTCTGCACTCGGCTGGAATGGAATTACGATAAAATGATATACGTGTGACAACTGGCGGCGCTAGAAAATAAATCAATTTGTTGGAACAAAACCTGTTGAATTGTTACAATGACAACATTAGCTTCTCCTGATGTCAGCTGATGTGGACAATTAGAACTGTCAAGGTACCAATTTGGGTTGACATAAATTAAATTATTTCATTCAAATTAATTTATTATCTACTTTCCAACCGCACAGATTTATTTGATAAGAGCACTACACAACATAAATAACAGTTTAAGAAAATGCATTCCTACAGAAAATCTGCAAAATTTGAATCAGCATTTTTCTATCTTAATTCTCTTCACATATTTTTGTCAATTACTTTTTTATTTTTGGAATGCATTTTCCTGTCGCTAAAGCAGAAAAATGGCCTGCACAAAACTTTAACAATGACTTTGAAAGAAATTTGCTATCATTAATATGCAGTATCATATCTTATAAGTAAAACAGAACTCTCCAGTTTTGGATAATGTTTGGATAACTAGAATTCATTGACTTTAACAGTGACTACAACAGAATTTTGTCAGCTTTAGTGCACAGGATCATATTTTATAATTGAAGTGTTCAGTTTTGGAAAAAGTTTGAATAATGCAAACACTTTAATTCTGGTCAGCACGCACACATTTTTATAAAGTTTAATAACTACAAAATGCATTGACTTCAGGGAAATGAAAGATTTCAAAGAAAAATATAAACTACAGTACAAAAATTAGAAGTGAGTTTGTTAATCTTAATACGAGCTTTGCAGTTAATTATAAAAAAGAAAATCGTGACAACATGCTAAAAACAATTCTTACCTTTTCTTTTTGAGTAAAATTCATGGAATGATTTTCAGGTACAGGCTCCAAATCCACCTTGTCTTTAGGCTGAAGAGAAAAAACTTATCTAGTTAAAAATAAATCACACTACATTATCATTAGCTTAATAAATTCTTGATAAACAAAAGAGATGTATAAGTATTGATCCCAATGAATAGTGAGAGTAAAAAACAATGATTTTTGACAAGGGCAATTAAGTCGAATCATATAGAAGTAGAGATGGATAAACCAACAGCAGAACAAATCCAGCAGATTTTTATAGGATTCTTGAAAGAGGCCTAGTCATTACATGGTTGAATCAAGTTTCACACAAACTCAGAGTTAATACCTATCTGCATCCCACACGTTGGACGCTAGTACTAACTATTAAGTGAATACATTACGTTATGGCCATAAACAAACCAAACCGTTTTGGCAATTATCACTAACCTTTAGTAAGACTAAAATGGATTCATTTGAACGCCTATGAATTATACACGGCCAGGTCAATGTTAATTAAGGAAAATGTCACAAGTAGGCAAAGCTGGCAACCCCAATTTTGTTAACATAATTAATAAATAATGAGAATTTCCAAAACAAGTATAAATCTTGTGACTCAATTCACAGCTACAAGATTGCTTCATGAGAAAATGAATAACCTTTGACCTGATGTCATATGACACACAGCTACTGGTTAATTAGAAGAGACAGACAAGTTAGAGATATACAAGAGCCAATCTACCACACACAAACATTTCCTCCATCACCTGTGTGCTTTCAGAGGTGCTTGAGCTGGCTTTAACAACCTGGTTGTAAATCACGCAGGACAACATCAAAGAAAATGACAAAGAGGTGTGTACACATTACGAAGAACATAAAACCTGAAAATCACTGATTCTGGCCATAAACTACTGGAGTGTTTTTCTGGATATTTTGTTTTCCAGACCAATTATCACAGTCTGACTGAGTCATATTTATATGTGTCAGCTTCAATTCTAACAACACGTGGCGCGGTAAAAAAAAAAACTACAGTACACGCTGAAAATAATAATTGAATAAAATGACCCGGATTTCCCCCATCATGGCATGTGGAAGCAAGTGGAATTCATCGCCATAGAATACGTCCACCAGGACTGGGAATGATGCGGAGTTTACTACAAAGGTAACAAGGGGAAATGCTAATCAACGGCCAGGATTTTGTTGCCATGACGAGTATTTCCAAGTCACTTTCATGGTGAGCGGAATAAAGCAAACGCCATGTTGCCCAACAATTGTCCACCTATTCTGTCAATTTGGTTCTGGTAGAAACAGTAACTCTGCCAGATGAAGGCGGTCGTTTCGTCATAGAAACACTAAAAAGATAGTTTTGCTAAACCAAACAATGTACAAAGCACAAGTAAAACTGACATACATGGTAGACCACACAATGAACTTGTACTTAACAAAAACACATTGAGCTTCCAATAAATTTGTGGAAGAATGAGTGCAATTCAAATGGAAAGCTGCAGAACATTGAAGCAACGTCTAGAAAAATTACAATAAAAGATAATGTGAGGTCATACGTGGAAAACTTACTGATGCTGGCTTCGCGGCTAATAATTTTTTCACATTTCTATAGCGATCATATAACGGCCTCATCAACTCTTTATCTTGTTTTGTTGTCTGCAAAATAAAACATAATTTATCTATAAAGAGCACCCACACACACACGCACACACAAAGGGATAAAATTTTACAAAAAATTCCTATGAATCCATAAAGGGACACATGATAAGAAGGATGTTAAAAAGTGTAGTGCTGACGTACAAAGCAAATGAAGTCATGGTCTTAATTAAAGGTATGTTAAGCGCTTGGAACAATGCGTTTCACACAATGGTGAATGCTGAATGCGGAATTTTCCAACATGTCACACAAAATGAAAAAAGGTAAATTAACACTTTTTTAATTTCTGTGATTATACTGTGGTGGAAGTGAAGCTCGTACATGTTGTTTTGGCTAAGAAACAACTTCATTCTTTCTTTGAAGTTGGCCAGGTTTCAACAGTTGAAAAAGTGCTCAACAAAACTTTTACCAAAGAACAAAAGACTATAAAAGAACTTTGAGAACAATGATATTTTTACTTGTAAATCATTGAATGTTATAGCATAGCTACGAATAACTGGCATGAGTTGAACTCTAACAATACAGATTTACTAACAATAGATTATTAAGACATATTTTAGCCCCTACCGGTCGACCGTGAATACTCTCAAAGTGTAGTAATGCCTTCTGCACTGCTAACTTCTCCTCCTGAACTTGATCTCGAGACATACTCTGGAAATCGAAAAGGAGCAATGAAACTAATGACATGTTTACAACGACCACGATTCTTTGTTATTATACTGACGTCCTCACTTTGAATATTAGTTTCTTCACAGACAAATCACACCGAACGTATTTGACTTTTATCTGGTATTGACCTTCAGTATGAATTTACTGATTTTTCCACACCTAAGTTTTGACAGTTCTGGCACAAACATTTACACCTTGGTGAATCTAAAATACACCACGGGCAGGTTCTGAGAAACTTTCTGGGGCTCATCATCCTATCAGTTCAAGCCATCAAACTCAGAGTCATGCGTTTCAGTCAGTAAATAACTAATGGTGACCTTTACTACACAGGTGGGCTTACAGGGACCTATATGAATTTGAGTATCATTAATAGGGATCTTTGACTTTGCTGACTACAATGGGCATGTGATAAATATAAGCGCAGATGATAGTCCGCTCCAAACACTCGGACAAGTACTAATGCTTGATTAGTCATGTAAAAATAAATGATAAGACTGTTTTACCAGACTGTGTATAAACAGAATACAGCATTATTTACAAGAGGAAAGTGCTTGTATAGTGAAAAGTTTAAACCAACCTGTTAGCCTAAAATAAGTTAGAAAATTAGTTTGGCCAAATGACTTTGCGCGTGCCGAGTAGAATATGCCAAACAACAGAGAAATTACTTACCGTGTAATTTCAAAACCACGCTATTTTGACTCCACTTACATTTAAATCAGCAGGTCTGCCACCTTCCATCCGTTTGTCCATCAACCTCTTCAGCAGCTGGTCCAGTGTTCTGGCCATCGTTGGCGGCTCGTTCTGAGCATCTTCTTCTTGACGTTCATCGGATGACGCTGATCGGCCACTGGTTGGTCGGTCTTTGCCACTGGTGGGCCGATCTTGAATGTTCAAAACGAAACAAATTAAGATATATTAGAATAAAATATTTTCATTTTTGGAGAAAGAACGATTCTTCCATGATGCTAATGAAAATGGGAGACTCGAAATACACTATGACGTGCCAGATCAGCAAGAGCGTTTCCCACAGAAATGCCTCGAATCGGATATGGGACCCTTATCACACGAATGCCTCCAAAGCTGATGATTTATTTTCTCAATCCATCCAAAAGTTAAAGAGTGAGCTTTCACCATTAGCGCCACCTGGTGAATATCTAGTCTCCCATTCTAGAACAGTAGAAAGTCACACATGTATGAAATGTTAATATAAAATAGAAACTGTAATACATACCAATGATTTTGGCTGTTGTTGGTCTTGACTTTGAGCTTGCTGACCTTGTGGCACTCTCTGGTCTTGTATTACTGCTAGGACGGTCGTCTGTTGCCTGATCAGCTGCCTGCTGCTTCTCCTTCAACTCTGTAAAAGCAGACGACATTTAAACTACTCGATGTTCATACTGTTTTGAAAAGTAACCAGAACAAAACGTCACAGACTCTGGTTTCCCTTGAATTCCAAACCAGGGAATAAAACAAAGATATACCACTAAATAAGAAAAACATTTTATACCCATGCCGCCAACTAAACATATATTCAGTTTTATTTCCTTGAATATTTAGAGAAATGAGGTTAATTTTTTAAATTATACAGGCAACAGTCGATCTACGTTACAAGAAGAAATCTCTCACGTTTGAGGTCTTTTCTGGCCTTGTTCAGCTCTGTGATATACCGCTTCACATCTGGCTTGGCATTCTTATCACTCTGCGATGGCTGGAAAAACAAGTGTTACAAAGTCAGAATACAATAGACAAAAAGTACTTTTAGGTATTTTTTTGGTAATTGTCCACTTATATCGCAGAACAATAACTGCCAAAATTGTAATTTTTCCATTTTTCATAATTGTTGTATGGCATCTACACAGTACAAACCACGCTAGTAACAAACTAAAATTATCTTAATTTTTATTTTTGGATAAATTTGACAAATAGAATTTCACTAGTCGGCCATGTTGTGTGCTAAATTAGAGAGGTATTACCATACTAGAAAGAGGACAGAGGTTATAATAAATACACACTGACATCTGCACATGTAGATCAACAGCTTTTACTGAATTTATGCATCATTTAAAATGTAGCAGACATGCAATACATCCATTGATTTAACTGTTATTAGCAGAAATATAATGCATGCATTGATTTAATATGTATCATAAATGTAATACATGAATTAATTTAAGGTGTAATAGAAATGTAATGTAATGTATGCATTGATTTAGCAGAAATATAATGCATGCATTGACTTAACGTTATGAAAACTATGCTATCTGACTAGCGATGACTTGTGTGGTTATGCAAAACGACAACCATAATGGAAACCAGTTTGACACGACACTTTCAACAAAATGAAAACCAACCTTGTAACCTTTCTCCTCTTCAAAATGGTCCTCGAACTGTTTTATTTTCTTTTTCAGAGCTGAAAAACATAGATGCAGAGTTTAATCAGAGTCCATGTTACAGTGCCGTGTGGGCCCAACAGTTGTAATGTTTTACCGTCAAGTAAAAAGACAACCATCAAAAAAAACAGAAATATTGGATAACTCTATTTCTCAAACTGATTGTATAATGACTCATAACACAAGGAACTGCTAACAGTGCTTTCATTGCCACGTTTTAATTGTTATTGCAGTCTTATTTGTGGAATTCAAGTGAATGACTGGACTACATCGTTATGCACTAAACTAAACATATCTGTAGATGACAATTGTATATGGCGCATTCAATTAAAAATCATACAAGAGGACTAACTCGTTACTCATTCACAAAATAACATTAAGAAACGCAGTATGTGTCATGGTACCTAGATAAGTACAACAACCATGGAGTGCCAACTGCCAACAATATCAGGAACACTGATCTGAGCTCCATTAGGAAGAGCAATCATGTCAGTAGTAACTTTTTGAAGTATGCTAGATGACTCCTCTGTATCAGTGTGAATAATACTGGATAAAAAACTGCCGGGACAACAAATCAAACTGATACACAAATCAATTTTAAAATCGATCTCTTCTCGAATGCTCAGTTAACAAGGGATTTCTGTAATGTCGGTCAGGACTAACTGGGATTGAGGCTTGACTTACTTTGTATTTTCTTGGTCAAGTTCTTCAAGGCAACAGCTTGATCTTCTTCTCCTTGAACACTACTATGACATATGAATAAGAGAGAAAACTGAAACATTTAATATGCACAACCATAATACAAACACAAATAAGGCCAATGACATACTTGGTTTTGGTCTCTGATTTTTTTTGAGAGTTGACTCAGTGATGCAGCGCTCACTTTTCCGAATTCAAAACACAATCAACCTATGACAAGGAAAATTCATGCATTTTTTTCTCATAGCCAGGCAAATCAGGGCATTTCAAACCTTGGTTACACACCTCTGAGCGGCATTTCAAAAACAGAGACTTGGCTCAAATTGACGAAGGCCGGCACTTTTTTTATTCCGTAAGCTCAGGATTCAAGTTAGGGTAGATTATTTACCAATTATTTTTGGCCTAAACAAATAACAACATTCTAGGAATGAACATGTTGACATCACAGGACAACAAGACAATCCAAATTTAATCAATGGATATCAAAAAATGCCTAATGGACTTAAAATCAGATCTCATTAAGCGTGAACAGATATCGGCAATAAAACTGACAGCTTTCTGAAAAGTGAGATCTAACAATACATCAAAGGAAATCACGAGATCGTGTGAGGATAAATGGATGGACATCAAGAGAGGAATAAGTGACAGCTTTTTTGAAATGAGAGATCTGACAATACATCAATGGAAAAGAAAAAACGAATGAGAGCTACGAGAGCTTTTTGAACAAGAATAAATGCAGCGTCTCAAGCGACGAACCAGAATTGGAAAAAAAAAATATTCACAAAACCTAAGACACACAGCAGGGGTAGGTCACATCCAAGACAGATAGGAAAACAAACCACACAGGATGCTGATGTTATTATTTCATGGACCGTAGTGACACCTAGTGGCACGTGTGATGAGGAAGTATGAAAAACACTGCCAATTATGTCTGATTTTATTTAGTCAAATTAAACTTGTGAATTGCAGAAAGGACATTCGGATGTTACATGTTATGAACAAAAGCTGGTGACATGAACAGTTTCTAAAAGAACATACAACCAACTTCTGCAGGTTAATATTACAAACACATTTGCTAACCAATGTTGTTTTTTTACTGGTGCAGGTGTGGATTCAGAGGGAGCAATTTTCGGGGGGTTCAGACCTCCAGCCAGGCCTTTATGCAGCGAACGTCCTGGGCATCCATTTGGACGCCCTAACATTAATCTGGACGCCCTGACAAGGACACCCAATGTATCATTTGGACGCCCACTGTCAATAGGAACCTTTCATGTTTGGACTAACACATTGTAATGAATACTAGGAAGCCTCTGAAGGCTCACAGTGGGGACTCTTTTTTAAAGCAGGAAGAAATATACAATGTATATACAAAGTATATACAATGTTGCTACACTCACACTTGGTTGATGGCATTGTAAAAGTCTTGGTCTACAGTTTTTTTTAGAAAAAAATGCTCACCGTTTAGTTAACTTAGATGTAAAAACCTTGGTCTATGCATGTTTTGTAAAAATATCTGTGTGTTTGGGGGGATTGCTGGGGGTGGGGGGTTTACGCGTTGGAATCATGGATGCCCTGGAATACTGGGAACCCCATTTTGGACACCCTATTTTCGAAATCCTGGATAAAGGCCTGCCTCCCGCTCAATCATTTGTACATTGATGTAATGGAGGACTCTGAAGCACCCAATATAGCCCTCAGCTGGTTCCCCTAGACAAACCCTTTCCTACGGTGGACAGTTAATAACATCAAACAAGCTCCCAGAATTCCACAATACGGTAAAATCTCACCAATTCAGGACACAATGTGGCAGAAAAGTGAATTTATATTTTTTCTCATAAATGATACGCAACATCAAACTAATGCTTTATCATATCCTAGTTCTGAACCAGACAGTATTTTGAAAAAATACGAACAGTCGCAATAATGTTAGGAGACCTTGAAAATAGGAAAAAGAGCGAATTTTGGCATTTATTTTTGTCTGAAATCTGTGAAATTTTACCACATTTAATTCACTGATTTAATGGGCACAAAAATACCACAGGAAATCCAGCTTGAATCAAATGCGAGAAACAGCACCCACTCAAGCAACTGCTCGAGAACTTCAGCCCAACATCATTACAAGAAACACTGCAATCAATTAGTGTTACTCACCTTGCAGAGTATGACTGTTGACCACCAGGGGGAGAAGGCGCCACGTCCGTATCAGGGTGGGCACTAGAATTAAAATTGTGGGAATTATATACAAATCTACTCAAAGGTTGATATTTACTCTAACAATTAAAGGTGCATTTCATCAATGTTTAGTTGTCAATGTTGAATTCTTAACTGAAACACTTTGAGATTTCAAACATTCCACGCTCATCTGATCTTGAATTACTGCCGAACGAGCCATGCAGTCATTCAAGTCACAGGAAATACGCACATGCGCCATTTTCAAATCCTCAATTTTAGGATTGGCCAACCCCAATCAACTCTGAAGCGTTTTCTCGAGTCTCTAATAGTTTCAATATTCTTGTTGGTAATGGAAATAGTATCCTATCCTAGTAAGGAATGTTTTGAAATCAGCAAGTAAAAGACCTAATTTGCTTTTCACACATCCAGCTAAACAGGCCAACATGCAGCTTAAACTGGCAAAATGATAAAGGGGAAAACCAGTTCTCCTAGCCCACATCAATTGTGTTGGGAGACACTCAGTCGGAAAACTGACATAAATCTGTTGATCGCATTTTAGCAAAAAAAATTCATATTTACGCGAAGGTCTGCTAAGAAAAATCTAAATTTCCAAACGTTTGTGAACTTAGTTATTAAGTTATATCGTGAGGAAAATTTGGTACATGTTGAATAATCGTTGTAAGCAATGTACGCGTACACACTGTATTGTATTGTTTCATATTCATGCTAGAAAGAAATAAAAATCTGAGCCTGAAAAAGGATAAAATAAAAAATATGTCTACAACATCTCTGAAGTGACATAATTGCTTTGTCTGTTTTCCACATAGCAGTATTTCAGACTATTTGCTCTTGGGTCACTCAAGATGTTTGTTCAGGAAAGGGGAACGGTGACTGCAGGGAATTGAAGTACCCGGTATGACAAGTATGTCATGAATACCGCACAATGATGTCGTATAATTAATTTGGAAAGGGAAAATATTGAACTTAAGATGATATTTAGTTGTTCAGGAAGACAGGCAAATGATATTTTAACAAAATTGATCCCAAAAACTGTAGGTTTTCTCCTTTAAACTAATACCCAAGTAATGAACATTGATGCTTCAGTTAAAGCAGTGCCTTCACAGATGGCCAATTGACAAGCAGGAAATCGACATTGTAAAATTCAGAAAAAAATGAAAGTTACGTGGCAAAGCTTGTCAGTGGTAACAAAAAATGTCTGAAAACAATTATATAATTAAGTGAATTTGTTGGCTGATAATTGAAACTTCATGACAATAGATTGCAAGTAATAACGACAATGCAAATCCTTGTGCAAGAAAGCAAGAACTATTGCTACGGATGCATTTTAAAATGAAATTGGAGCTTCAACTAACATGCAACCCAGAGTAAAATGATAAAGGCCAACATGCCAGGCTCCAGTTACAAGCAAGTGTTAACTTAATTCAGAGTGATGTCATAGTACTCCTAGAATTACAAAGTGAGACAGATTGAGACTGCTTTGACAGAGTGATGTCAAAGTATCCCAATACTTAGACAGTGAGACAGATTGAGATTGCTTTGTCAACCTAAATTCTGTAATTCTTCAGTTATTTTGCACAACAATTGTTAAAACAGCGATTTTCACAGTTTACAAATTTAAAGCTGATTACTTTTTTTTTGCAAATAATGAGAGTTTTAGCAGAATGTTGTTTTATGATGTCTCTGTTTGTAATAGATTAAGATATTCTTTACCGTTACTTTTGTGGAGAAATTTAAACAAAACAGAATTTGACTCATCGGCCATATTGCATGCTAAACAAATGAAGAATTACCGACTCAATGTTCTTCCAATACAATGATGTAAAGATCTTCACTTCTTACACAACTCAACCACAAATTAAACAGTTTGCATGGTTAGCTTTCCCAAGCTAAGTTTCGGACTCCATAACAAGATTTAAAATCATTATTGGATGAGAACACCATTTTCCACTCAGATTAGTTTACATTCTGTCCCATGCCAAGGATATGAAGACAAACCATTAACCATGACAACATTTAAGACCAAGACACAAGAGGTCAGAATTAGTTAGTAAACCAAATGTCGGAGTTTAATACGCATGACAAGAGAGCATTAAAGATGCATAGTCTCGTTAAATTGTGAATTGAGAATCAGTTGCCAATACAATCTCACAAAAGCCTTGTTTCGCGAGACTATGTTTATGTAAATGAGTATAGTAATATCTCATCGTTATCCTAATGAAACAACGCATAGTTTTTATCATTTGTTTAGTTACTATCATGAAACGATTGGGTAATATTTGGATATAATTGGGGTTTATATAGTTCACACTTGTTTTTAAGTGTATCAGTTAGAGTTTTCTTTAAAACCGCAATTTATTTATAAATTGTTTCTTTTCCTGATTATACTTGTACACACAGTTCTCCAGGACGTCACTAGGTGGCATTTGCTACAAAATTCAAATATTCACCGTTTTAATGAGACACAGCATCTTAAATATTAGCAGCCAAAAATGTTAAATTAACAAAATAACAGTGGGAACAAAGGACGGGGGTGGGACACTAGGAGGAGCCCTATGGCTTGGTGTAGGCAAACAAACGTAGACTGGGAACAAAGGACAGGGATGGGGGTGTTACACTAGGAGGAGCCCTATGGCTTGGTGTAGGCAAACAAACGTAGACTGGGAACAAAGGACAGGGATGGGGGTGGGACACTAGGAGGAGCCCTATGGCTTGGTGTAGGCAAACAAACGTAGACGGCAAATAATCTACGTAAGAGTAAATCAACTATGGGTCTGTTTCATAGATTTTAACTCGGTAAAAGTTTTCTATTTTATGAAATCAAAAAGCGCCAGTAGAACTTGATGTTTAACTTTTATACTAATCTGCCCTTAGTTAGGTCATGTGACCATGTCTTTTTAGTGAAATTTAGCAAAAAAAGAACGGTACATCCATAGCCAAACAGTAGTACGTAACAATAACGCAACCAACATAAAATCCAAAAATGTTTAGTTTTCTAAATTATCGTTTCGTTTTCGATTGCAACTGGCAATGACATTTTTTGATAGCAACTCATGCAAAAATGGAATATCTGAAGACAATTGAAGAGCAGTACATGAAGCGTCCTATTGCAAAGTTTCATATAAATCCAATCAGCCATTTCTGAAGTATGATGTTCCACAATTAACCAAATTTAGTCAGTGATTTGGTCTTACATTCCACGCAACTATTTCAGAAAAATAATCAAATTTCACTTTAGCAACAATATTTCTACATTGTGACACACTTATAATTACTTGGCTAAACCTTCATTCACCAACTGTGAAATTTCCATCATTTATAACGAAACAGACCCCAGAATGCATTAACATTTGCATAGAATCTTCTCTGTTCTACCTTGCACAAAATTTTCATCCAGTGCATGTTCAATTTTTACTATTTTAAAGATCTCTTTGACATTGGTTTTTATTTTTAAAGATCATTCATGAATCGGAAGAGAGCTCAAAATCCACGGTCTAGTTCCAAGATGGGGAACAGTCTAGGATGTCCCTTAGGCTTCTGTAACACTACGGAGGTTCTCTATCAGTAGCACTATAATGGGGAGAAGAGTGGGAATAGATTAAACAGTACACACCATGGATTTTTGCACATTTTGAATTACCGGTGGCCACAAACTAAATGTATGACGTAAAATTTAGCTAAACCCATGTTTATTTTGTGTAATTAGCTCGAAATTTTGATTTTTGTTTCAATTTTGCCAATTTTCACATTTCCCGCCATGTGACGTCATGGGTTGAACACAAGAGATTAGTGACTAGCATTGAACAAAGGCGGAAAGCAGGGAATTTGAAAGCGACGACGATTATGAGCAAAAATTGAACGAATACTATGAAGAAACGTACGGGAATTGTGGCCAGGATGAGGAAATGGGGTTGCATGAAAGCGAGAATAAGTTTAATGTGCTTCCGGCAGCGTACTTTTCTACTTTGAGCCTTACGAACTAGCGGATCCTCCCGCGAGAGAAGCGGCCTCGGGCTCGGCGAGTCAACACAGTCATCCAACAGACGATTCTGATGTTTCTGAATGATAAATATTGTCCTTTATTGAACCAGGCCTTCATCGTAACGTCTCTTGTGACTGGAGTCGAAACGCGAGTCCTCAAAGTGGGCAGCCGAACACAGAGTGGCCCCGGACCGAATCGCTTGGTCCACGATGACGTCCCACACTCTCGTTCGGCGCACGAAGCGATGCCACTTCTGCCCAACTTTGGTATCCTTCGGAACTCCGAGACGTTCTCCGCCTGGCTACTGTTGCTGCAACCTCCGGAAACACATCTTTTGATCCTTCTACGAACCTTCTCGACGCTAAATGTATTTTGCTTTCTCTTCACTCAATACACTTTGTCTCTGATCCGAACAGTATGGCGAACGACTTGGGTTCAACCCATGACGTTGTACATAATTATTTTTTTTTTCAATTTTTGCGTGTTTCTTTATGAGCTGCGCACTAAAGGCACTGAAATCTAGTAAGATATAATAATAAAATTTATTTTGAGGTACAAGAGTCATGTTGTGTACACTTTAAAGTTGTTACGATGTGAGTAAGGACCCCGTACATGGTCACATTTACTCAGGCTCAAAATGTCAAGACAGGTTCTGACGTTCTGAGAATGAGATCGGTGCGACTCGGCCTTAAGAGAAACCTTGATAGCAACAACGATGAAGGAAAGAGTGCTAAGTATATAGGAGTATTCAATCACATGGCTAAAATAAACAAACCACGAAAAGCCGCGTGTATTAACTAAACCTCAACCATACACTGGTCATTTGCTTTTTGACTAAGTTCTCATCACTTGGACGGGTAATAGAGGAAATCAATGACACCAAGCTTTTGCTTTTGAACAGGAACATGGAACCATGCAGAAGCACTGATAAAAGACAGCCTCAAAACCACATAATCTCAAACCTACGATAACAAAAATACGCATTGATTAGTTCAAAATGTGAGGAGTGAAAAAAAACTTTCTTTGTATCGTAAAAATAGTAAAATAAGGTGAATATATAAAATATTCAAACACTGACACAACTAGGAATAAACAAGAAGAGTAATATTTAACAACATTGTTGTTTGACTGTATAAACGCTGTACTTTAAGTAAATTCCTGTTAAAGATTATGTGGTCAAGTGACCGCCCTGCCAACGAGAACAGTATCCGAACCTGAACTGAGGACCGGTAAATTTGAAGACGCTGGGCGACTGACTACCAGAATTGTCCGACCTGACAGGAAAGTTCAAAATTTCTTTTCGAACAAATGCATAGAAAACATCTGGAAACAGTAATGACACATAATAATCTACCATTAACTTTACAGGACAATAACACTGTAACCAAAACAACTAGTCTTGTAACTTGCTAAAAAGGCATATTAAGTCTTTATTCTAAAAACTAAACGAAAATTTACGAAGATGGATTATGATAAAAATTCCAAATTGAAGATGATCGTGTTGATTTGGAACAATGAAAATTCTCAGGAGAAGAAATGACAAAATGTTAAAGAACAGAACAGTACTTTTCTTGTTTGAGCAGCATTTGCAGTGTTTTACACCACCAATTTATATTTTAATGGTCAAACATTCTCCAATGTTTCGAAATTACAAGCCTGACCTACGACTAATATTTTAGTTGGCTTAATATGCCTTTTTCATTTTTAGCCATTTGATCTGGATCAAGACCTACTGAGTCATGGAACAATATCAAAAAGGTTGAGCTGAGGATTATAAGTCTGCTAGACATTGCTGAGAAAACGGACAACACAACATTAATTGCATCACAAACATGTTTTAACAGTGTATTTTGCAGAGTAATTGCCTTTTCAATGAGAAACAAGAATATGACATGTGTCAACAAATTGTGCAAAGGAAATTACGTAGTATTTTAACTAAGTCAGATGCTGTTAGGACAGAAAATATTTGGTGAAGTCACCACATCAGGAAAAAATAAACGACGCTAAATGAAGGGTGCAAACCTACCCGCTCTTTTTCCTGAGTTTGTGAGACCTGGGCGATAAAACTGGTTCCTCCTGCTTCAAGCCTTTGCCCATTTGGAACACAGAAGGACCCTGCTCAGCCAGGATAGGATCTGTAACAATGAGAGGACCATGCAGCTTTAACAGCCTTCTCGAATTCTTGAGAAAAACACGCAGAATGCAAGATTTCACCCACGAGGAACCCTTACCGATGAGGGGTTCCCGTGACTCATTATCAGGTGCAGTGGGCACAGTTACGTCGCTCAAGCACGCCTGTGGCCCTGCTAAAGGCACTGGACTGTCTGTCTACCTTGTTTAGAGGTTTAAGGTTTTAGACAATGGCATTTGACATAAAGTAACAATAGTCTTGTAACAGATGAAAATGGAAGAGATCAACTTTGGACAGCAACAACATAATTGTCCTCCATGCCATCATAGATTCCGTCTGTAATTTTTGGAAATGTGGAATTTTAATCATATCAGTAAGAAAAGGTAGATATTAATGGGAGATAGAATTATTATCTTTAGGGCCGTAAAATGAATAAACCAGTCATTGTCTTTGCACATCTTTGTCATGTGACTTGTAGGGGTTAGTTTCCATTAGCACCAGAGTATGTCACTCATCAAGGGTCTCAAGGTCATCATATAGTGATTTTAATAGCAAACAAACCAACACATCTATTAAAGCGGCCATAAGCCCACATTATATCGACGAAAAAACTTACGATTTAGCTAGAAAATTGGTCTGAACTTCTTCCTAGCTAAGATGATACGTGATATTTGGTCAAGCAAAGAACAGACAGTTCATTGTTGCTTATAACCGTGTCTGGCGAATAAAATGATGCACTGTAAAAAGTTCACTTACAGACACTTGTGTTCAGTAATAACAAATCGTCACTTCTTAACAGGCTCATAAATCATAGCTATTTTGACCAAGTAACAATTTGAGAACAGTTTCATAAGGATAACAGGTTTAAATCAAATATTGTGTTCGTGATACAAGGTGAATGTATAGCCACTAGACAACATTTAGTTGCAAAACAAATACAAACCACGACAATAATTCAAGAATAATCTCTGAATTATTTCTGTCAAAACTTTTTACTCAAATCCAACATTATCCACGTCCACCATACCGTGTGCTCAGCAGGTAAAACTCAAGGTAGTTCTATTCTCTCAACTTTAAATTCAGACTGCTTACCTTAACTGGTCTCAAATTGTACCTACGTAAGTCAAAATAAACGCCATTTCTGGACTTGAAAAGAATTGGCAGCTCTTTACTTAATGAGATCATAAGCTGACTTGTCACAAGGCGTCATTATATTTGCCGAATATCGTCTTGAGCAATAAAAAAACTGTCAGTTCCTCGCACGACCAAAAGCCATTTTTCATCTGAGTAAGGTACAAGTTGAGACCAATAATACAGCGGCACCTAGTGGTCTAAATCAGCAGTTAGTTTCTTCAATGCAATGAAGATTTATAGCCACTTTATAAGGCAACATATAAAAGACGTTCGTCCCTAGTTATTGCATACCATTTCCATCGCCGTGTTCGTGAAGTGTTGTCAGGTCGAGGGGTGGAATAAATGGCTTCTTGGAGTTAGGCGAGGGCTCAGCAGGGCTAATCACCTCCAGCTGTGCTTGGTAGGGGATGTCGAGGAATCCAACGCTGGGCTTTTCGTCGTTGTGGTTCACATCTTGGTACTTGGAAGAGCTGTCCACGTCATCACCTGAACACAAAGGAAGTCAGATAAGGCCAAACAAGCATAATTTAAATCAGGTCATTGGTGTGGTATTTTTAGCTGGGTCACTTTTTCAAAAAGAAAATCCACCCAAGACAAGCAAAAATGATGCAGAATTTTTTTATTTTTACTCATCGCTTGACAAACCATGGCATTTCAAACCTTGCTTGCACTTGGATTTGTGCCCCTGTGCAGCTTTTCAAAAAACACTCCTTGGCTGAAACTGTAGTGAGAGCAGGTGTCAAAATGATTTGGGAAACACACCAGGACCCACTATGCATTTGGCCTAATAGACAAAATGAAGGCAGAGAAGTATCTTAATATGTTGAGGGGGACGTTGCGTGTGGTGTGATGACCATGTCTACGTCATACTCCAAATTCCATTAGTTGAACAGCCAGTTTCAAGAACACCACAGCGACCTCACTAATGAGCAGCAATGCTACATGACTTGTGAATCATTCCAATGATGCTTTGATGTACACAAATCTTACCTTCTCCTACACCAGGTGAAGATTGTTGACTAGAAGAAACAAGTTTCTGTTTTAATTTGGCCCGGGATGGAGGACTTCTGTTTTTGGGGCCTTTAGCTCGCTTGTACTGAAAAAAGAAAGTGGTTCGGAGTTATCCGTGACATTCAAGGTTACAAGAATCTGACGCCAATCTCCTTCTAAACTGTAAAAGAAGTTGTTCTCAGACATATTTGCAATGTAAATGTGAATGAAGAGTATGTAGGAAGGGAATGTGATAAAATCCGACAAATTCTGGACAAACCAAATTCACAGAATTGCTTTTTTCATCGTCCAAATGCTTTTAACATTCTTGTAAATCCAAGAATTTTTTAACAGACTGTCTGATGGTAGCCACAATACAGAACATGAAAATGCTAAATAACTATTAATAATTTCATTTGGTACTAGTTACTTACTTGCTTCTGAAAAAATTAAAATTAAAATAAAATTTCACTAATTTTGTGTCAGAGATTTTACTATAAGTAGCAGTTCATTCAGACCAGTTTAAACTTTAGAGAAGATGTTCTGCAATCAGAGCTTAAAGTCGCACCAGAAGCACCAGTAAGGCTACCCTCTCCAATCACATATAATAAACAGTGATACAGTGTTAATACCAGCGACATCACTGCATTCAGTAACATTACGTTGTGAGTTTGACTTGATTAACAAATGATAACAGTGGTATTTAGGTATTTACCCAACCACCCAGAAGTACTGGGAAAACGGATTATTTAATTATGATAGCAATTGGTACATACATTCCACATAGCTTCTATTGTGTTCTATGAGCATATCTCTCTACAATAATGAGCCTCATAGAATGATCCGATGGTGAAATAGTTTTTCTGGACTATTTCTAATGCCACGTGCAGTGTCTAGTTCAAGGCAAAAATCACCGATGTCATAACATTGTAAAACAAGTTTGCAATGGAGAAATTAGCAGTGAACCGTGTAAAACTTGGAATGCTACTGGTAACATGTCACTGCTAAAAACCTCAATAACTGATCATTTCTATACATTTTAGCAGTTTTTAAAATAAGTAGTGAGTAGTATTCAGGTAATTTAGTTTGGTTTATTCAGCATACACATTTGTAAGCAACATTCTTGTCTCATTCAATAGACCCATCCTCAACTGAGCTCTCAACTTTTGTGGACGTAGAAAAATAAATTGCACGGCTAACCTACATTTCAAAATGTCAGACACACCCGAGTTGCTTAACAAAATAAACATATGGAGCAATGATATTTGCCATTATTGCCAGTTTCTTGGTGCCAGAATTGCAACTCAACATGCAATTATGCAAGTCACGATGAATTACACTATAAAATAGTGACCAGCACATTTTCATATGAAGAAGCAGGACAAATGCTTGTCACGTGTTGCATTGTAGAAAAATACCTTGAGTGGTGCTGTGCCTTTTCAGGACGGGCCTACCAGTATTACACAATGTGTCCGGGTTAGTTGCAGTTAGGAACCCAGTTTTGCAGGGTTTTGTGTAAACGATGCGCCAAATGTTATTGGAAAACAAGCGTCAGATTAAGATAGTTGTCTTTAAGATGAAGTCTGGCACAGCTAATGATTTCACTGGTAATATAATATGTACCTCGACAATAACATTTTCATTAAAAATATGTCTTGTTCCCCTCTCCCTTCCCACAGTCCTCTGAGACGGGTGGGTTCGCCAGTGAAACATTTTCCTCCTCGAGGAGCATTCGTGTTTATTGGAAAAATATCAATTTCATTTTTACATTAATCAGAAAAAATTCTTATTCCGACTGTGACAAATGTTTTGAGCTCTAATGTGCTGTCAGTTGCGCACGGGGGAAACAAACTTA
This sequence comes from Phoronis australis, assembly GCA_002633005.1. Classification (NCBI taxonomy): domain Eukaryota; kingdom Metazoa; phylum Phoronida; family Phoronidae; genus Phoronis; species Phoronis australis. Next base: position 590,193 of record NMRA01000219.1, on the reverse strand, counting down.
ATTTTGCTAAAAACTTATTGACCCACGTTGGAAAATAAAATAATTTTAATTTTCCAGCTTGAGCACAATATGAGATTCAATGGATAATCATCAAAGAAATATCTTTAAATTATATTTGAGAAAGATACAATTAATCAATTTCAAAGAATAAAATGCAAAATAATAATAAAGACAGCAAACCCATCAAACCGTTGTTACAGAAACACAAATTGTGCAAAACTGGATGCAAGTGCGAACTGAAATCTATCACTCAGAAGCAGTTAAATAAAATAGCCTAAAATAAATTCAAACACTATCATGCGACTAAAATAAACGTATCACAACATCTGTCAAAGGCACACAGTCTGACTGAAGGATGAGTGTCATGCGGAGACAGGCAACTCTAAGGAAGACTGGAGATAGTTAATACAACCAACACCAGGGGGCACAGCCGCTTACCACATGGAGGGGAGTGGATATTTCTAGAGAGCCAAACTCAGAATCGACCGAATCGAAGCTAAAGCTAGCTTCTGGGCGGCCATGGCTCAAGGATTTGCGTGGACTGCGAGGTTTAGGGACTGGACAGCTTCCCTGAGATTCTTCCTCCACTGCCTGCTCTGTGTTGACAGGCATGTCTGACATATGGTTGGGGTCAGACTCGACCGCCTTAGGGCAAAGAGAAAATAGCATTGCATGTATTCTCAAAGTTCCTGAGGCCCAAAATTCGGACACACCATTTCAGTAAATACTGCGAGTGACAAGTCGTCAGATCACACTTTGGATAGATTTACTAAATTTCCGTAGTGTTGTTTACCGTAACTATAGTGATACATGAAATGATATTAGTAATTTTCGACTTATCTCTGAAACTAGGGAATATACATTACTGAGAAAAACACACAAGGCAGAAATATCAACTACAAGCATGGTGACTAAACAATGGTATGGCATCTCAGAAAAATGAAACAAAAACAAGGCAAGCCTCCAAAATAACAATTATAACTGCACAACAAAGGAAGTTAAACCTGGCAAAAGCTTAATTCCAAATGATTTTAAGGTAATGCTACTCTGGAATAACAATAAGTACGGTAAAACGTCACCAATTTAGGAAAAATCATGGCATGAAATTCCATTTTCTCATTTTTTCATAAATGACACAAAGCACCAAATGTAAGTTCTGTACCATAACTACCCACATACAATGTTTTGGAAAATTGTGGGTATTCACAACTAGAAACCCTTAAAAATAAAAAAGTGCAATTTTGACAACTTTCTGTTCACAATTGGTGAGATTACACCGTAATCATCCTACAGAATATATATAAAAATTGTAATATTGACAAATATGCATTTTTTAAGTAGTTGGCTGCCAAAAACGAAAAATGAATTGAACGTATGATCATAGAATAGTTTTCATATTAACTTTCACAATATAAACGCGATTCCTTGTGTCAACAAGATCATCAAAACCATCAGAGATCCAAGAAAACACTTCAGAGTTTACTGAGATCGGCCAAACCTTTAACTGCGAATATGGAAATGGCACATGTATGTGTTACCTAAGTTGTCAGCTCATTTACCAACAATTCAGGATCTGACTAATGAGGTAATGTTTTTAAACCCTAAAGCACTAAGAATTCAACATTGAAAACTAAACAGCAGTAGACTCTACTCTTAAGTTATTCCAAAGGTTTGAATTCCCCCCAAACCAAGAATCTTAACAAGTTGTAAAAATAGCTAAAACATAATCCAAATAATAAAAAATAAAATAAAATGCAAAGCTTAATTTGTTTGCAATGTCAAAGTCTCTTCAACATACCGACGAAATGGCTGCCTGGGTGTGTTCCATGCCCTCAAAAACATCACCAGGCATCTCCACCAGTGTTTCTCTCATAATAGGTGCTGCTCTGCCATCGACGGTATCAGTCATGTTTTGTTCCAATACACCCACTCGTTCCTTCACGCTTCTTGGCCTATCATCATCATATGATCTGGAAAAAAATAGACGACGATCAATTTCTGTGTGTCTAGTTTCACAAGAGGAGCATGCTAAAAGACAGTAAATAATCTTGCATGTTACAGAGGTTACTAAGAAGTGCGTGTTATTAGCAATGTACTGTAAAGTTTTCTAAAATTTGAACAAAAATAATTGCCAAAGTCATAATTTTTTCCAACTTTCCAAAGGCTCTTGTTTCATTGCGTGTTAGCTGATAACTGCTCACTAGAAACATTGATAGTGAAGTTAACTTTTCTCTAAAGTTTAATTTTGCTGGAAATTGTGAAAAAACATAGCATTATAAAATTGAATAAACTTCACCATATTCTATAGCAAGAGATAGTTGTTGGTTAACAATGACAGAAATGTCAAATTACGTAATAATAATAACAACAACAATAACAATACTAATAAATACTATCTAATTCAATAGACAAGATTGAATTATTCTCAAAAAGTCTGCATTGCTGGCAACTGAAACAGGAATGACATCATTAAATGATACTTTCATCGAATAAACCTTCATTAAAATCGAGAATGTGATATCACAAATACAGCTGGGTATATGTGTAGAGAACTGATTAGTTCTAATCAGGATGAAAACAAAATTAAGTCAAGCTTTTAATAGCCAGATAACAATAAAGCTGTCATAACTGAATAAATGTGTCTGGTTAGTGGTTTAGTCATATCATTTGAAAACCCACTTGATGAGTACAAGAACTGAGAAAGGACAACAAGGGTAATACACCATGAATTGCTAAAGGTAAACAAGTTTTTGCAGATCTTGCATGCAATGCAAAATTTCATTCAATCTCTGGCGAGCTTTCTTCAATTGGGATCAGGAAGTCTTCAAAGAATCACTGATTTACATGGCAGAGAAACAACGGTTAAAATTAAACTTAAAACATGTATTCATTTGTTTTATTTAACTGGATTAACATGACTTCCCTTAACTCCGGAATACTTGAAGCGTGTTAATCGAAATTTGTTTTTTGTTGAAATGATGTCAAAAACAACAAACTAAAAGTGCAAGTGAGAATGCACTTGACACTTAATTCGAAGTCAGCTACAAGGGCTGGCGAGCATAAACTGAAGGACTTCATCGTAAACTGAAGTTACTAACGAGGCACCATTTTAGCCATTTATTCCTCATTTGATAAAAAATCTGCATTGACAACATCAGACAGTGTGGATTGAGACATTATGAAATCTTCTTTGAGAATCTGGACTGTAGCAGATTCCATCAGTGTCATCTGCGTAATTTTTGTGTTTTTGTTGAATTTTCTGACTGCATCTGGTCAAATTGCAGGCACTTAGGTGATTTGATCTGACACACCCTTCAAATTATAATGAGCTGCAACAGTCACAACTTGAGCCACACATTTCATTCCCAGATTACTCGCTTGTAGAAACAACCAACCACCAGATTTTAAAAAGGCACAAGATTACCCACTAGGCTACCAAAGAATCAGACAGCATTCCACAAAAAGCACCAGTAACAACTCTCTCTCGTGCACAATTTTACAGCACATTTGATGCAGTCAGTTCCGAAAAACTCCATTAAAAACATACGTGTGTTCTTTCTCCTCGTCAAGACTGTCAGTAGATTCCAGTTTGTTTTTTCTTCTCTTGCGTCTAGGAGCTGGCACTGGGGCTGAAGTATAAGAGAACAGGAAGCGTGTAACCTCATAACAGCTACTACATGACTGAATGCATGTATGTAAGTCTCAGCAATCATAGGCCAATAGAATGGTAGTATGAAGACATGAGGCAGGGCATTATTTTATCAAGACAATGTGAATTGATTTTATCGAGTAACTTGTCAAACAAACCATGATAATTGCAGATTTTTTCTCTCAAACACAGGCAATCCGTTTGCATTAATCCCAAAGTGTTTCTATGGAAACAATTCAGGCAATTGTGTTTTAAGACACAGGCCTATTAACTAACGCTCATGCAAACATTTCCACAAGGGATGCATATCAAACAAGCTTGCAGACTCTCCAGGGCATATAAAGTTTCTAATGAAATCTTAACACTTGACAATGGCGATACTTTTCAGGCTAAAGGATTGAATCGACATCACAAGTTTTATTTTACTGCCACTTCTATGGTGATTAGTTTGCTGAAGCTTTCTGCAAGTCATGTAACATTTCAATCATGATTTACTGACCAGAATTGTTTCACGGGAGCAATAGATATCTGACAACATGAAAGAATGAAATGTCATGTGACAACCCATAAAAAAGAAAAATCCCATGTATACACACACATGCGAGTATGCGACAATAATTTTTGAGGACAAGTACCGTAATCAACATATCAATAACAAACGTGTTATAACACACTAATCAAATCAGTTTAAAACTTCCTGAAAAAACTTCTCTGTATTGATTGCATGGAAGGATTGAAATGCTGTATATGTAATGGAACTTATGAGTCATGTCTTTTACATAACTATTGATGTTTGGCAAAGTGCCAGATGAATGTCACTAAGCGGAACGATTTTTTGAATATGAGTCGGAAACAAGGAAATTCAGTTGAGGTTATGAACGACCTGAAAAATTCAAGATTTGGTCAAATTCCAAGTAGCCTATCTCAAAAATAGTTGATTGGATTCAACAAAAGATTTAAAAAAGATTGCAGGTGGCCTGATGCCTTTTGCGGTACATCAGGCGCGCTTAGGCCGGGCCTGTTACACTAACGACTCATAGGAACCTGACATCATTGGTTTCCTCATGGGTAAAATCTTCCAATCTGCCTGTTCGTTTGCAAAATTTTACAAAAACTGTTAGATCTTATGGCTTATTCTCCCAACCACTGTAATTATTTTAATACGTTGGGACTTTTTTTGGATATTTTCATGCAAAATACTCAAAATCAATATTCAACAAAAATGAAAAGATTATTTAGGAAGAGACGACATCTTATAAATTCCATATTAAATATTCACATCAAAAGAACTTTGGCAATGTTATTAATTCCATTGTTTTGCAGCAAACATATAATTTCTTTTTTGCTAAATTTCACTAAAAAGATGTGGTCATGTGACCCAATGACACATCTTCAACTTACAAGAACATACTTTTACTTACTGAATAAGAGACATACTTGGCTAAATGCAGTGAGTCACTGTTACAGTTACGTGTAACCTTAAAGACACTAACAAAATAACCATGTTCTGGTAGAACAATTTTCTTCACAAACACATCTGCACTTCCGAAGCAACATGACACAACCGAGCAGACAATCAGCTACATGAGACATCCGAGAAGGTGATCAGCTACGTGACACAACCGAGCACACGATCAGATATGTGATATAACTGAGCAGACGATCAGCTACATGACACAACCGAGCAGACGATCAGCTACATGACACAACCTTGTCTCTGGATTGGATATCACGAATCCTATAAATCTATACTTTGGAATGCACAGCCGGTTTTCGCTATCCGTAAACACGCCAATAAGAATGATACCATTCAGTTAAAAACGCTAAATGTTTACAATTTATATTTTAAAATCCTATGCTTACATTTGCCATCACCCTTGTCCGGGGACTCTGTCCGGCCTTCGTCAGAACTCCAGCTAAGCAGGCCACCCCCGAAGAGGTGCTCGGACACCGCCTCTGAGATTGTCTTCTCCACCAACCTAAATAACAAGTAATATAACATCGTGACACATAGCGTCTTTCAAAATAACATTTGGTACATCCAAAACTATTAGAACAAACTAGTTTTCACCTGCCTCTAATTCCATTATAAATAGGTACTTGTATTAGAGAAAACAGGCTGCTTTGTACAGATCAAGATATATGAGATCATAATTTCATCTAGTAGTTATATAATAAACAATATGTAAATCCTTACATCAAATGTAATCGTTTCCTTAGCTCTTTGATACAACATAAGAATACACAAACTTGTCAAGATATGCACAATTTATTTGCAAACAAAAATGCAGAAAACACATCTTCGTGAAGAAAAATATTTACACAATTACACAAACTCAAAATTGTTATTTCCACTGTTTATCAAGTCAACGATACCAACAGCAAAGCCTAACCTACCATACAATCAGTGCAAGTTTTCACCTAATGCACAACAACATTATCATTGTCTGTGAAAGTCTAATCAAAATCTTGTGCCCAATTAAGGTGAGACGCAGAGGGTGCGTCTTTACTTACTCAGATGCAACAAGCGACAGTATAGGACTTGGTGATTGGACATAGCTTGACCCGCACTCACTGTGTGATAGAAATACAAGTGAAAACCAAAGGATTGAAACATGCAAAACAGAAACACATACTATTGACATGGCAGAGAGGAAATACAATACAGTGACTGTGAAGCGTTGACTTTTATTAAAACAATGTCAAAACAACTTTATTAAAGGAACACTTCATTTTTACTCGCCTTTGTCAACACAAATAGTACAAATAATGACAGCTACACAAGGTTAGCCTGAAATTCAGAATTAAATGCACAAAAATGGAGTCTATTTAATGCTCAAATTACTGGTATGTTCGTCAGCCATTTGAAGAGCAATAATTGAACGGATGACCAAATGACAATACCACCACAACAGAAATAATTTCCATCTCAAACAATTGAGCCTGACTGAGCTTGATCAAATTCAGCTCAGTTGAGAGCACTCAAAATGATTCATCATCAGCTGTCCCTCTTAAACACAAAACATTTGCTTCACCAAAAGTTAAGAAAACTTCATAATCACCCACCTGTCTAACATGAATGGTGATGCTCGACTCGACATTACTTCATCCTCAGCCAGCCTTGGACTCAACATTGAGTTACGACTACGGGGAGAATTAGTCCTGGAATCAACTTGATCGTCCTGGTATAAACCCGCCTCATATTTGATTTTGGACTGAAATTAAGGCACAATTCAGGTAAGCCCAATTTCCACTCCTTACAATTTCAGTACACAAAGCTATTGACAAGAATGAAAACTAACACCAAAGGATGTTTCGCTATACTGTGATGAAAATTTATATAAAGCTGCAATGAACCAAGGACTAAAACACGTCAAATCTATTTTTAAACTCCTGAAATGCTGAAAATTGTGAAAGCTGAATTTTTGTGATTCAAAGAGGCAAGACATTTTCAGAAGCTGTTGGAGCTCATTCAGCTCCATCTCACCAGTCTTGGGGACGGAATTGGTAATGTGTCTGTCAGCTCTCTGTCAGTGACGAATTTGGGGGGTGGGGGTCGTGCAGGAGGTGTGCGTGGACTTTTGGCTTCTTGAACCTGAAACAAGATTTATTTAACCGTTAGAGAGAAAAAACACTGCTTGAGAACAAGAAGGTAGTTATTTTTAGATCACAACACCACTGAAGCAGAGACTAGTCACATAAAATTTTTGTCCATTTGAAATATCAGACTGAACAAGAAAGAGCTTTCACAATAGCGGGACTTCTAGCTCTAGGTACAACAGAGTAGCAGCAACTAGATGGGTGGACTTTTTTACCCAAAACAACTTCAAACTACAGAATAGCACTTGCAGAAATCAATGCGCATTTAGTTCACATAACTGTCATTAAACCAGACCCACCCAGTTTTTTTCATTTTTAAGGGAACTACAGAGGCGTGACTGTGCTGGCAGTGGCCAAGGGAGAGTGACAAATACAAGCCACTCCCAAGTTTGAGACGCACAAAATCACACTTACGACTGACATCTTTCCATGTGCACCACCAAGATACACAGACTACATACCTTGTGCTCTCAGTCTCTCCCTACCTGACTGACATCTTGGCATCAATAATTGCAGCTTTTGTTATCAAAAATGGCTGCTATGAAATTAAGTCTGGATGAAAATCGACTCTCAAATTGATGAATTCCATGTCGCGCTTGGAGTGAGCTTGTAAATTTGTACTCGAATCATACAGTGTGATTTATTGAATTTGGAGTTCCACTTTATTTTGAGTCCATAGAACAGATCCTGGACCATGGTTCCAAGTAAAATGAAGCAGGAACACTTTAAACAAAACCAACAATGGAAACTTCAGAAGATTACAAACCAAACAGTGGTTTCTTGGTTTCTCAGATATTTTTGTGAAAGATTAAACCCAAAGCCAGTTCTTGGGATCTAGACACAAAGTGAGATATAATCATTACGCTTTAAGTTTAAAAAAAGGGTAAAATGATTAACCATTATTTGCAAGGGTGTAATGTGCGACTATATTAAACTGAACCAATTATGTGATAAACATGACATCACTGTGTTGTCACGGTAATGGCTGCACTGGATTCACTCCTATGCTTCAACCAACCAACCAGCAAGGACATCTGATTGGTTCTCGATGACAACCAACCTATCAGATACATCTCAGCTGGTTGACTCAGCTGAACTGATAGAGTGAATCAAGTACAGCCATTCTGTTTTACTTCGTCACAGCCTTAAACATTGAGTTGGGATGGGAACGAGGGGGTATGTGGGTGGTCATGAGACTTCACATGTCACAACCTACACAATGAGATATAAAATTGTTGTGAATACTGTCATTTTTCTCTTATTTGTGACACAATAGGAAGGACAAGTGAAATTCTGTTAAGTGAAATTCATTCACAAAAATAAAGATTTTTAGTGTATTGCTAGGCAGCAGAGTTTGACAAACTGTGTAGATTTCATAGAACAACATTTTGAAGTTAATCATTCTTTACAAAACTGAATGAAAATCACAATTTTAATCGTTATTTTTTGCAAAATATATGAAGAATTACTCTAACCTGTAACACAATGTTGGTTCTGACCCAGGTAAAATGTAACACAAACAAAAGAAACATGGAGTGATGTTAAACATTCAACCATATGACAGCTGAAAGTAGCAATTTGTAGATTTGAAAACTATGGGTTAAACAAGTTTTCTTGAGAGACTATGGTAAAGTCTATGTTCTGAAAATAACTGTAGACTCATCTACGAAGCAACTACTTTAAGCATAATTAGAATTTCTGAAAACAAAGCAGTTTCGAAAATTACACTGCAAAAGTTCTGAATAATTAAGTTTTTAAATTAACAAAATAAACTCATAGATGGACATGAAACACGCTAGCACAAAACAGCACACTCGTACAAATGTTAATCTGGCCTTACTTACTAACGAATGATCACACATAAAAGGTTTAAACCAAGCAAGCTTTCAAATTTATCATCACATAATAATCTTGCCAAATGTCACACTTACCATTTCTTGCACTAAGCTAAGCATATTAAACTTTGATGCGTCTGTACACGGCAGTTAGTAAGATTTATAACAGTTGCGTTAGCATACAGTGCAAACAGACCTACTGGTTCCACAAAATTCCTATTTTTTTCGCCTCCAAATGATCATAAAGACTTAATTGCTAAATAAAACACGTTTACCAATACACTGACTTAAGGATACTGGGTTTTCTACATGATAATTCAATACCAATTTACGATTACATCAATGTGTTTTAGCAATTTGAATGGAATTTGTATCATTATGTCAGTTACCGGTATGTGAAAAGTTACTGCCTTGAAATGTGCGTATGGCATTCTGAACTAATAGTACAGAGCCTCTGCTGATGTCTGCCAGATTACTTTAATCCAGTTAGCACATCACAGAAGCCGTTTACAGCCAGAATTCATCACAACACCAACACGTCGTACAACAGATTATTCAACAAGAACGCAATGCGTGGAACGAGACAAAACTGACAAAGTGCTCCCTGCCAAAATGCGTCTTAAAATTTTAGTAGCAGAATTTGTGGAACCAGCGAGTAAACAACAGAAACAAATAATACAAACTCTCTTACCACAAACGAATTGGGTGGTTTCCTGGGCTTTGCACTCTGATAGAAGGTGAATTGGATTAAGATATGGTTAAGACTACTTTAATTACTACGTGTCTAATCATTATATGCATGCTGTTTCTAGATATCACACAAATCAATGCAGCTGTACACGTCCTCGACTACTTCATGACAACTATAGCTGTTACCTGTATGTTTGCCAATACTGTTGATGACTACAATGAATTGTCGACAAGTGACTACACAGTGAATAGCAATTGTCAGCAGTGTTAACATAATCTATTCACAGTAACTAAATGAAAGCTTTTCTGAAATTTGAATACATCAATTCAGGCACTATCAATTTTATTAAAGATTTTTGAGAAGATATAAATAACCTTACTTTACGGGTAGATTTACGAAGGTTTGGGGGAACATGATCAAAGTAGCCCAGTGGTGCCAAATTAAAGAAATTGCATAAACCTTGTTTTTTGGATATTATAGTCCTGCAAGTGAAGACTACTGTATTTTAGGTACATCTTTGATTTTCTGTAAACCACATGCCCGGGTGATTTTGACAGATCAGCTGACCTATTCTTAGCCAATGGAATCAAATTTGACACCTTGCACTCTTAAGTTTCCAAGCACTGTATTACTGACACTGTCAACAGGGGCGCCATTTTACGGAAATGTTTATGCATACATCTGTACGTGTGTTGTTCACCTTTCCTAATACCAAGTGATTGAATCTGTGAAGGTTTTATGTCCAAGTGGTCAGTAATTAAGCTTTCACATTCTCAGACCAGCTTTGTTACAAAAACAATTCTTACCAAAGACAGTAGCTAAAATTACCAACTTACACGTTATTGCGTAACGGGGCCCCTAGACTTTTCTAGTATATAAATTAAACAATTACGTGCAAGACAATAGCTACCCAAATTCTTCCAAGAGTGTTTTGATGCAACAAGTCTACCCAAAGGCAAGGACCCAGGGTCGTGACGAGACGGGAAGGTCTGATGATAGACCAACAATGGAGACCCACTACAGCAATGCAAAAAGAACCCAGTAGTGGAATCCATACCCATGGACACATCTCTGGATCCGAGCAAGTTATAATCAGGACAAACGTAGTTAAGTCAGTAAGGACTCCACATGATAATGTTACAATGCTATGACAGCATTATCTCACTGTTAACAAATTAAAATTCAAAAGATTTACAGTAGTCCAACCAAACTTGTACGTGCCAAGTAACCAGAACGCACGATACACTGACACTACAAACAGAGGTATGTTTTATGAAAAATGATTTAAGACTTGGGACAGAAGTTTGGTCCTACGCTCCTCATAACTGTCTCTGAAGAATAATTAAATCGCACTTGATCAAACAAATAACTGTTAGTTACCGAGATGATTTTTATACATTATTTCCAGACTGTGACGTGCTCATACTTACTTGGCTAAACCTTTCATCACTCATTGGGAAGTGGGAGCGTAAGACCAAATTCGTGTCTTAGTGTGAAGTCACTTAGTGTGAAGTCACTTAGTGTGAAGTCACTTAGTGTGAAGTCACTTTCCACGAAACAGACCCCATGCCCCGTCAAGCTCAAGCCATTTAACAGTCTGATTACATTGAACAGCGACAGGATTACTATGCTGCATTGTCTCTATCAAAGAATCTATGTGTAACAACACATAGTGTCAAATGAACACATAACTTGTTCAAAGATAGAATAGCTTTACAATTAGGGGGATTACCGAGACAAAGAAATAATGAACAAGGGCACGAAATATAGAAATTTAACTCCAGCAAGAAATGTGACACCATGTTTCGTGTTTTAAAGATATGATAAAATCTAACCAATTTTAGAGAAAAATAATTTCCAAAATATTTGTTTTTCATTTGTCAAGATCTTTTAATACAGTACTGTTATGAAAACCCACAATTCTCAGAATATTGCCTATGGACAAGTATAATACACAACTTGAAAATGGCAAATCATTAATTTGTGGCTTCTCATATTTTATAAAGAAATGAGAAAAGATGGAGCTTTTCCTTCATAATGTCCAAAACTGGTGACACTTTACTCACCCCTGAGGATGCAATGACCATCCAAACAAAGCTAAGGTGACCCTACATATATTTCAATGCACATAAATTCCCTGTCGCTGTTAAAGACAATACACTTATTTTTCCTCACTGGTATAGAAAAAGCATCAATTGTAATGCAATAAAAATCCCTACACCGTAATGAACCAGACCGAAACATGACTTGGACTGACCAACTGAAATAATTGGCAAGCCTAGCCACATACTTGTCTCCAAACTGATACAGTGACAAGAGCAATGTTTACAACGCCAACTCCTTTCTCCTAATTACATTTTCTGTCCCACACTGCACAACTTCCATGAAGCAATGGTGACCGGTCATGCGCTGACAAGGACTCCTATGCCATCTGGTAGTAAACGAAAGAACTATCTATTACAGCAGATGACATCAGAGCAGGTTTTTGACTCAAGGAAACAGACCTTTTGCTGTTACAAGAAGAATAGTTCGGAGTTAATGCTGAAAGGCAAGTTGTTTTTTTTTGCCAGAGGGCGCCAGGAGTTCCCATGACCAGTCCCTATTGGTTAGTGCTAGTCCTCCATATGACCCCAGTTCACTCACCTGTATCACTTTACTGGTGTATGGTGACTGCTCATTTTCCGACTTGAACAGTTCATCGTAGTGCTGAATAAACTTACACACAATGTGGTTGGTCAGACCCTGTTGTTTCAGACCTTCTAAGCCTTCCTTGCACCTGTGTGGAGGACAAGTATTTCCAATGTAGCTTTTCTTTAGCTCTCTTCAAATTGATGAAATAATTCACTTACTCAGAGACTGTGTGATTGCTGATTCGGACATTTCGAACTGCTACCTACAGTGCTTTGTCAATAAGTGGCGAATTGTCGATGTTTCCCGCCGTTTTCCTAATGGATTTACAATGCTGTACTACTTTCGGATCACAAAATGGCGGGAAACAGCGACAACCCGCCAATAGTTAACAAAGGATTGTAGACTGCAGTTCGAAATGTCCAAAACAGCAAACACACAGTTACTGGGTAAGTGAATTACTTAGTAAAACCTATCGCCACCAGAGACTATGAAAAATCTTGTTTTCTGTCTTCTTTTGAAACTGTGAAACTCAGTAGCCTTTCCCACTACAGCAAAACCATCAGTATCGATGTCGATTGAGTAAACAGGAATAAATGGTTAATGCAGTGTTTGCTTGGTGCTCTCATGCATGATTCTATAACTTAACTAAAGCCCAATTTTTAATCAAATTCAGAGATGTTTTTTGTATACCTGACTTTCCAAAAATGATAAAACAACATTCATCTAAATGTCCTACAACGCTAGACAACTGTGCTTCATCTATACAACATTTGTCTATCCTCGTAAGACATTAATGAAGGGTGCAATTCAATTCACCACGATGACTAAATGTTCAAAACCCACACACGTTATACACTCCACTAGGATAACCATACCTGAAGAGATTTGGTCCAAACACAATGCCTATCGCCACCGGAGTCATCTTATTTGTCTCTTCCTTCATTGACACTTGGACAAGAAAACGAACCAAATATTTCAACAACTGAACATTGTCTGCTGGTAAACTGTCCAATAGGGGGAGCATCTTCTCCACAAACTCAGCAGAATCATTACTGTGATCTGAAAAGGTGAAGAATACATAACAATATTCCATATTTTTGGATTACTGAAGAATTCAAGCTTTTCCCATAATTTGTGTCCAAGAATTGGTTAACGTTTTGTCAATTTCATTACCATGAGGAAACATTTAGAGTTTAAAATCTAATTTGCATTATACCAAAAATTGTGCATCTACATAACATCGCAGTAGCCTTAGCACTCAAACATTCGTCACCAGAGGGTGCTTATTGTGTTACCACTCAGAAGCCCCCAATTTGTCACTAGAAGTGATTATTGTGTTACCACTCAGAAGCCCCCAATTTCAACAGCAATACACAAAATCATTCATAATCTCAGGTTTCAAATGTCGCAATTGCTGAAGGTACATTTATCTCAAAAAACTTTTGTGAATTCTTCCACCTCAGGGTAATATTTATTATAATTTTGCAACTTTACAGACTTTACAGTGTTGCGGTTAAGTTCAGACAATGATACTTTTGGGAAATAATGTTTACATGTCCTCCAGTGCTTAGCCGTAACAAAGAATTTTGTGATGCATACCAAAAGAAATGTATTAGGTGTTAATGCAGAACTTACTTTGCTGAACATCAATAAACTGATCTGTCATGCTCTCTGGGATCACAGAGTCGGGCATTTCCCGCAAAAACTGTTTGAGTAAGCCGGCCACCGCCATGACATCACCAGCATCCTCCAAATTAGCATCGCCAGTTTTGTCAAAAGAAGCCTTCAACTTCTCCACCACTTTAGCGCTGCCACTTATTCGAAAGATACCTTCATGACCAATTCCTTTTAAAAATAAAGCATTTAGTTTTCAAAAATTTTATGAACTGAGGAAAGTTCCATTCATATACAAAATTGTTGCCCCAGAGAATCAAACTATACCCAGACTTGACACAAAATCGACTAAACATCCAATTCTTCCAGCAACTTTCAAATTTCACACTTAGTGATTGGTTAATTTTCAAATAGAGTCTCAAGTCAAGTTTAGTGGTCTAGAGCCTGAGTTATTTGTTCACTTAGGGAGGCTTGTCATTAGTTGTTTACAGCAGTCTTTATTTCTCTATTTCTCTGAACACTGACACTACACAACATATTTTGTCTTAAATCTATAGAGACAAACATCGATATGAAAATATGAAATTGTATCATAAACTCAAATGTTTTGAGCATTGCTCAAAAGAAATTTCATCATCACTGGTAAAGGCAATGGCTTTAAACCTCCTTTTTAATTTAATATTTTGTCAAGTACAGGAGTTTCCTTGCCACTGAAACTTTCGATTTGTCACCTATCGTGAGTTCAAACTTAGCAGAGCAAAAAATATGAAAACCAAGTTGGAGATTGGACATAGAATATTTGACTCAGACTGAGACAATTAAAAAGTCTACCATGATTCTGTATAAAGTCCACCGTCTTCTTCACAACGAATGGTATGGGTGATCCGCTGCGAGTTGTCAGGTCCTCTAATGGAACACCAAATGTCTTAGTGGCGGGACTACCGCCTTTCCTCTTGCCTAGCGGGGAGTTGAGGACTTTCTTCTTAAGAATGTCCATGGCAGACTCAGTGGGAGGACTCTGTAAATGTACACCAGATATTAATTTCCAGTAAGGAAAACGATTTTCTGATCATACTGATCTCCAGGTTAAGAAAAGAGCAAAAACTGTTTGTAATTTCGGAGCCAATAAGCATTTGAGAAGATGTTAAAACTTCAACAGTTTATACTATCACAACAAATGACAGGGCTAGTTTGTGACTGACAATATAAACTTTTCAACGACTTTTTACAACTGAAAGCAACAGTAACATTCAATCCTCATCTAATTAACAAAAATTAGAAAAACAATCACAGGTGAAATTGATATGAGATTCTATGCAATGCTGAACTTTAAAACACTTTATTTTTCAGCAAGGCAACTAAAACGCTTAGCATTACCACAATCTCATGTCCTCGTAGTCATCAAATGCGTCAATTGAATGACTGCAATATCTAGTTATAAGTCAAGAAACTCACTACCAGAAGGTCAAACGCACTTGAGAAATCATTTTCTAGATTCCTGAGTAAACAAAACATGTTAACAGTAAATGAAAAAATATTTTAACTGTTGCTAAAACATGTAGTTAGTGCATGTGTTCATCGTGTATCCTTGTTTTTCTTAAAATATTTAAGCCAAGTATCCATTTTGAAAACTTCCCGGTGATTCACATCACTTCCCTTTGTTCAGAGGATAACTACAAATTTGCTGGACTTGTTCCAACCACCATATAAGAGCATATTTAGGTCCATGCGCCTATACACAAAATATTTTTTAAAAAAAACTAATTTTCCCAAGCATTTTGCACATAGACGCTCACCGCCAGAGCCTATGCTTCTCCTATAAATAGGAACGTGTGGTTATCCTTTGAATACAATTAGGTGCATGTCTTAAAGTGTTGTTCTAAGTACCTTTTGTACGTTCATAGAATCGACAACTGGAAACACAACATCTACTGCTTCACTGACAAGTTATTTTAAAAATCGCCCCATGGGATTACTTTCAAATGTTTTGTATTTTGGTGCACATGCCTAATTATGCAGAGGCAGTTTCCCAAATAGGCGCATGAACCTAAATACATGCAAATATAGTAGAAGTTGATTACATGATAATTGTCATTTACACTGGTCCCATATTTTGAGAACCAGTTTCCTCTACTGAGTAACAGGCATCACACTGGTTCTCAAAATCAGGGCCTCGTGTAAATGATTACTGTCGATACCACAATATTACTGAAATCAAATGTCACTCTTCTTGGCAGAGTTCAAGGACAATTCCAAAGCACTATAGTACCCATAGCACAGAGAACAAACATTGTGGAACACCCTTTCAACAGAACACATTTTTCTTTCACATGCCACCAATGAAAACATAAGGAATCTCCCAAACCAAACAGTAATGTTGTTTTACAAGTTGTGCCTTACATCCTGAATTTTAAAGGGAAAGTCCCACACATACACCTGCAGAGTACAGTACCGCTGATTGAGCTCCACAAACTTGAATTCTTAAAAACTAAAATCACCAGTCTAAGACCCCTGAATTGCAATCTCACAGCTCCAGACTCTTAATAACGCACACAGTTCTAAGTGACAACAGGACTGGACATGTCAATCATTCAGTAGTGTGTTAATTTTTCAACTCAGTGGCCTGTGTCCAAATTAATGTGAAAATTTGTCTGGAAATTGACGGGTAAATTCCGACTGTTCTGTCGAGTAGACTACACTCAAGTGCTTGGAAAAGTCTGGAAATGATACATAGCAGCAATCCAAAACTGTTCCCAACTCAAGGGTTACTCTTGAGAAATGAGGTTACGTGGTATCAGTCATGCTGAGACACATGGAACAATACTTCTCTATTTCTTTCCTGTCAAGACCAGTTTAAAATTTCAGCTTCACACAAGTGCCGTATTCTCGTTTGACGAATCAGTAAGCTTCATTGGAGATGCTAGTCTTAAGTTGACGATGTTTTATGCTATTCCTGTATGTGATTATTCATCTGCTTTTGAAACCTTAAAGTGTTGCATGAAAATGAGATGCATAGATATGCGAATTTTGAAACATTTTAGAGCATGCGGACACTCCATACTCTATGGGTGGTAGAGAGGGTCAGGGTTTAAGCATCACCTCAATCAACGATTTCTGTGATAAATACTCTCTTTAACAAGACTGAATGATTAAGACCACGAAGAAAAAAAATCGTAGTTCTGCCACTGAAAACAAACAGAAGTAAATTAAGGTTGGCATACACAACATCAGTGGGCAAAACCAGTTCTCAAAACGCAAGACCCCTGTAATTGACTAAATTACCCAAAATTTGATAGTCAAGTTGGTGTTGCTACACAGAACTGAATAGTCAATAGTCATTCTTTTAATGAAGTGCCATTCGGAGATGTCTGACACTCTTTGGAAGTATTCAGAAAAGCTTTTCAAATATCATGCACTTGACAAAAAGGCTAATTTGAAGATAACTAAATGTTTTAACAATGCAGAAACGAACTATTACGAGGTCAAGACATACTATAATTCTGGCCATAAATGAAATGTTTAGAGCTGGGGTGCATTCCATTACGCTAGTTACGAAATACTTAGGACCAGAAATTTTAGGTTCAGCAACTAGGAAAAGTTAATTTCAACATTTCAGCCTGGTCATATAATACCTTCAGTGGCTGTGTATAAGATTATGCGGTTATATTATGTGAGATTTAGTCTTGCAAAAGCATTATCTTCACGACATTCACAAGAAAATAGCGTCATAGAGCATCCTACGATTTCAACACAACTTGTAGTGCAACACAACAGACAAACACAGGAAGGGAAATCATGTATTGAAAATTCTAAATTTATTTGGCACAAAATAATTGACAAAACTACCTTTCTGTTGGTTTTCAAAGCCTAATTAACTTGCTAAAACTAAAGGAAAGTTTGCCAAATATTGTTTTATGAAATCTACATTATACAAACTAAGCTAACAATAAACTAAAAAAATAATGACCTTTATTGTAGTTGAGAAATTTGACAAAGTAAAATTTCACTATAATGTCTGCCATATTGTGCGCTAAATGGGTGAAGAATTCTAGAACTTTCATGAAATATATCAGAACGGTTTAACTGTTTGAAAAAGAGTACACACACAAATCTGGGTTAGTAGTGTTTCACACTTGGCGTTATGTGCCTTGCAGGTGAGAATACTGTACACAAGCACAACGAGTGAATGAAGACGGTGGTAGATTAGAACAAAACATACAACTCACAGGGTGGTCAGGAAACAAATATTTCTACAAGCCCCTTGAACAGGTTAGGTGAATAAGACAAACACTTAAATTACACGAAGACAGAACTAAAGGGTGAAATTATTGGAATTGAAATAAAAATACCACATACTGAAAAACTATTCAGAATAGATGTTTGGGTGACAGTCAAAGACAAAGGCAGCAGGTGGGTTTCTGAGTGTAATTTGGCACTTATCTTTAAAAAACAACTTCTTTAATCCTTCCAGGGCAACATTTTAGGTAATGGTCAGATATAATGTGCCCTAACTTTGAGAACCAGTTTTTTCCACTGAAAAACGGGCATCAAACTGGTTCTCAAAGTACGGGCACATTATATCCGACTATTACCACATTTTAAGCTGCTATAAACCTGCATTTCGTCCAAGACACCAACTTCTGATCTAGTCCACTTAACATGATAAAACTGGTCTCAATTTCTTCCTTATCCAGATGAGAAGCAATTTTTGGGTTAGCAAAGAGCTGACTAAACTTGTAATTGATAGAAACTATATAGTGAAGTCAGTGCTTTCACAATATAGAAAAATCACTTCTCATTTGATTAACAAATAAGTTGAGACCAACTTCAGTTACAATTGTAACCAATCCACATCAAAAATTAGATTTTTTGACGGTAGGCAGGTCACTGTAATGTGACTGCAGCGAAAGTCCCTCAATCACTACAACGGGTCACTGCGTCAGCCACGTACAACTGATCAGGAAATATGAGGAAAGTGAGCATGCAAAAAATAGAAAAACTGTACAGGTGCGAATCCAGGATCACAGCAAGGGGTCCGACAATGGGTAGTCACGGAGGAGATACTTCATATCTTCCCATTACAGCTATATGTAAAAGCAGCTGAGGGGGATGTTTGGACCCCATGGACCACTTCTGGACTCGTGCCTGCCGTTAGAAGAGACATGCAAGTGGTATAGTGTTAGAAGTGCGTACTGATCCAATGTAAAGAGCTACTTGGAGAGTGGGTGTGGGAAGATGGACACTTAAAACTCTAGCTAATAAAACAAACCTTTCACGTTGTTGAAATTGGGCTGAGAATCGGTTGAGTGGTCTTTAAATCAAAGGAAAAATGATGCACAACGAGGCAATGCTAACACCAGCGAAGTCAAAACATGCGTGCAAAATGTCAACACAAGTTTACTATTTAAATGACAGACAATGAAAAGGAAGAAGAAGGTTGAAGCAATATCGTAATTTGTTTTCTTGTAAAGCCAGATCCAATGACCTAGTTCTGACGACGAAAATAAGCATTTACAACAACAAAATTATTGGTAAATTCAGATAAATTAAAAAAAAAATATCTTGAATTCCAGAAATAAATACCTCAAACACAATACTTTCATAGAAAAGACCAACAAACTTATACATATCTGAGAAATTCTAGTTTATTTAATAGTCTCAATTACCAATGAATGACGAGATATTTCTAATCAAAAAGTCGTAATTACATAAATTTTTAACTAAAAAATTCGCAATATTCCTTCATCACCTACAACTGCAATCTGCATATTTAATAATTAATTCATGATCAATCACTTAGAGCAGACTGATCGGTGAATAATTCATGTTTAATTCTCTAATTCTCGACAAACGGTATCAGAACAGCTAACACAAAACCTCAAACACAACTGGTTACCATGGCAACCCCATCACTCACCTGATCTGTCATACTGATTCCATGCAGGTAACACACGGCGCGTCCTATAAGCTAACCATGGTCACCTCACCTGGAAAAATAGAAAAAGAAAATTTGTGATAAATTAGAAAATGATTTAGATTTACTTCATAGACAAACAAAAAGGGGCGCTTCAAACTTTTCACAGATCCTGACATAAACGCACAGCGGAGACCTACAATAGGGAATTCTAGAATGTAATTGCCGCAACACAATACAAATAGGTCACATTAGGAACAAACGATTGCCATCTGTGGGGAAAGCGTCAAAACACAACACTACAACCACTCCATTATCACAACATGATGTTGTATACTATTTAACACCAAACAGAAAACTTACAGAAGCCATATGCAAAGATGCACATAACCACAGCACGTTTTGAGAACACTTGTTTCCCCACAGAAATTCTAATCCCCAAAGAATAAGTCAGACCCTGGAAAACACAGTTTAACTATCCACAGCCAGTCAATATGAAAACAAGTTATCCAGGCACCTAAGGCCTCAAAAAGGGATTCTAATGGGAAAATAATGCGGCGTGTTGAATTGCTCAAGCAGTTGCAAATCCTCGCTGTTTTTTATCAGATCAATCCATTAACTTGACAGCAAGGATGGAAAAATTACATGACAATTCAAGAGACTTCACAAATGGACAGAACAGACCTAATTATAATGACAGATTAATAAAGGTTGTTTCAATGTTAAACATAATTAGGCCAAAGGAAACAACATAATTGGTTCTGATTTGCAGCAGACTGATTTTGAATCCTCCTCTTCATTGTTTATGGGAAAAAAATGCCTCCCACATCATTTTAGCAGTGATCTTTTTCAAGAGATACACAATATACAAGCTACTTTTTAATAAAGAAACTGGCTTGGCAACTCAGCCACAATCTTCTTTCATGACCTTAATTTGACTTGGTTTTGACATGCGGCAGTCGTAGTGCTGTTAAAAATGCCACTTCAATTTTCAAAAAATACAGACTCAAGCCAATTTGGCAATTTTCATTGGCCTTAGCTATCCAAAGGGAGTTACATAGCTACTGCAATGATTGCATGTTAAAAACCCTAATCTACGTCCATAACCCTATCAAGATGAAGACTATTATGAGACCTAAGAGTAAAAGGCCTAATATGATTGTTTCTTAGAATGCTAAATAAACAAAATAAGTTTTAAATGGAAAATGTTTGGGCAATAGTCAGATTTAATGTGCAAACATTTTGAGAACCCGCAGTTTGACGCCCCTAATTCAGTGGAGAAAACTTGTTCACAAAATGCGGGTACATTATGTCAGACTATTACCAAATGTTCTAAATAGATGATACTTCGGCAACATGCTAATCAACTGTTGCTCTTTTCAGTTTGAGCATACAGTACAGTGTTAAGCTCATCTAATGCAGTTAATGAGCTAGTTTAAGCCAGAAATATCATCAATAACACACGAAACTGATCTCACCCACGAGTGCTTATTAATTATACATTAGGTTATTACATCTTCAGGTATACAGTTGTGTTATTACCATAAACATGACAAATGGCTCACATGTGGATAAAGATCAATAGGGGACAGACTTAGGAGTGGACAATATTTGACGCGTAACTCTTCACCATTGTAAGATCATAGCATTTGATGATGATTCAATGGCATATTCTGATGGACAACACAAGATCACAAGACACCAATATATCTATTTGTTTCCTTTTATACAACTCAAGTTGTTTCCCTGAAAATCATAAAGAGTTCTATTTTTTGATAACCTCTCATGCAAAAAAGAACAACTCCCATCAGTTTTTGGAAAACATTGCAGTATCTCAAAGTTTCATATGAATCCGAACTACCGTTTCTTAGACATGATGTTGTGAAGTTAGTCAAAATTTGGACATATTTCTGGGTCCCACATAACCTTATAAGCTTTGATAATGAATGACCAGTGCCAGTTCTTTTCCAACTGAGAAGTCACTTCAAATCTAAGTAAATAGAAAGTGACTAACATAAAAAGTGATTTGTTGACAGAACACCCGATTGATTTGTTTTAACATATACAAAAAGTCTCCTACGCCAACTCCAGTCCGGCAAGAGGTAAAAAAGAAATGCAAGAGCCGTCAATGAGTTGAACCACCATAACAGTTCCAGTTGAACCATAAAAATGCCATACCAATAGGAGTTATTCTCTTGCAACAAAAATTTGGCACCGACTCAAAAATGTGATTGGCAAACAGCAGTCAACAAGCCTGTATTCCAAATGTTAAGTATTAAAGTTAGGGAATTTTGAACATGGCCTATTTATATCTACCCCGATTGTTCTTTGGAGTAATTTAAAACAAAGAGCCAAACATGAAGACACATATGGCTATTAAGAAAATACTTAAAGCACCATCCCAAAGTTAACAAATATGTCAAAATATTAGCAATCTGGTCCCACAATGCATTAGTGCAAACTAGTGTTGTAGTTTTGTTGACAACAGACTGTTTAAAGGACACTTGCTGCTGTACCAAGTAATTTCTGAGATATGATGGTACAAATATAGTCAAATTTTCTGTAGTCAAACCTTAACCTAAAGCCAGGAAATGGATGCGGGTAAGACCTGCAGCCTACAACTACTTACCCAGGCACTAGCAGCTCAAGAAAACAATCAGGGTTGATGAAGTGCTCACAACTCACACAATCTAACGTTAATCCTTCAATGCTCTGCCCACGCATAAAAAGACCAGCCATTCTCAATTGGTATTGATCGGAGAAATTAAACAACTCTATAGATTCTGGAGATGGTGCAGTATACTGAACAGCTGACAATTTTAACACAGCATCCCTAAGACCAGGGATTACAGCTCGTCTTGGGGAGACAGGGGGTACAATTAGCATCATCTCTGACTGGAAGTCCTATTGTATCCCATATCACCAGACTGAGCTGAACCTTTATTAAATATCGAGGATCAGACATGCCAGCAGGTTATGTGTGTCAAAATTCAAACTAGTCTGACTCATGTCGTTATTCAACAGTGCGGACATGTCTACAACACAGAAACTAGTACAACACTGAAATTCCATTATAAATTCTATTTCTCACAACCATTACTGACCTTAGGCAGATACTACACGGAAAATGTTTACTGATCAGATGTTTAGAGCACCTTCTGCCAAAAGCCAACTTTTTATTTTGGCAAGTACTGTTATGAAATTGGTCTCACCTTGTTCTTTAGCAAGAATAGAAATGATTTCTAGATGCAGCGCTTGAAAACAACTAACACTTGCTTCAAACAAGGCTCATGAAGTTTGCTTCTCATGGTCAGTTAGTTGCAGCCACCAAATCAACATGGCAGTCTTTCCAAGCGTTATACTGCAACCAACTTCAAGCAAAGGATAAGAGTACAACGATATTGCTTTGGACTCCTTTCCAAATACTTTCGTGAGGAAAGTTACTTTAAGGCGCTTTTATACTAACGTCAGCGCGTCGATGGTTTGGGGAGTTGCGGTCAGGATGAACGGTCAACTTCGGTCCTGGACCGAAGTTAACAGCACCAGTTAACTTCATAGTTTAAACAGGTGGATTTAACAGTGGAGCGTTGACGCTGCAGTGCAGTATGAATGGTTAACTCTGGTCCCATCGAAGTCATTGCTAGAGGTCACTGCTATCATCACCAATTAAAGGGCAGTGTCGTCTATAATAGTTACTAATATTTTTGGACTGAATAATCACCTATCGTTTACTTTGATGCCGTTAAACAAAGCTGTTACGAACGGTTCAATTAACTTGGCAGTTTATAACCACGCTCTACTCATACAAGAGTTAAGTTAGTATGAAAGGGCCCCTAGACAACAGGACGTGGTTTATACTAGTAACAATTGTAAATTTCAGACCATAAAGCAATCACTGTGCTGTAAGGTGAAATAGATTTTCTGTTGGTGACTGAGGTGCTAACGAAAGCCGATTGTAGTTGTCTGAAATGTTCAAACTCGTCCTCTACTAAGTGAGCTTGCATACATTTTAGCACTGTGGGGTAAGTTGGCGAAAAAATATTTCAGACAGCGTTTTAGATTACTAAACTTCGTTGTTTCGAGTACCCATTGGAAAAGAGCCCCATCCCCCTCACTAATGAGCAAAGGTTTCTAGAGGACAGTTTTGTTCCCCAAGTGTTCTGACGTTGGGGAACATGGTCGAATGAGGCAGTGTCATGGCAATCAGGGAGTCTATACTTCTACAAAAAAAATTCTAAATAAAAAATACCTTTCTGTCAATATTTCCATGACCAAACCTCAAATAATAAACATCATTTTTACTTCCTGATTTAATAGACCTGTAGTTCAGTGTCACTTCCATGAATGGTGATGGTTAAATACTGGCTAACATTATACAAGGCAAAAATGCTTATGGTTTATTTTGGACTTTTGAAAAATGTCCAAATTTGACTACAGAACATCATCTCAAATGGCTGATTGAATTCATTTATGGCATTCACATACTATGCTTTAGTTTAGACACTGTTCTCTAAAATGCAGAAATGTTTTTAAAATGTTCCACTTTTGCATGCTCAGCATTTAGATTTTTTAGGTAAATTTTACTAAAAAACACACGGTTATGTGTCCTGATTCATGGCAGATTTGGTACAAAGTCCACAATCAAATTCTANCATTTTAGCACTGTGGGGTATGTTGGCGAAAAAATATTTCAGACAGCGTTTTAGATTTCGAGTACCCATTGGAAAAGAGCCCCATCCCCCTCACTAATGAGCAAAGGTTTCTAGAGGACAGTTTTGTTCCCCAAGTGTTCTGACGTTGGGGAACATGGTCGAATGAGGCAGTGTCATGGCAATCAGGGAGTCTATACTTCTACAAAAAAAATTCTAAATAAAAAATACCTTTCTGTCAATATTTCCATGACCAAACCTCAAATAATAAACATCATTTTTACTTCCTGATTTAATAGACCTGTAGTTCAGTGTCACTTCCATGAATGGTGATGGTTAAATACTGGCTAACATTATACAAGGCAAAAATGCTTATGGTTTATATTGGACTTTTGAAAAATGTCCAAATTTGACTACAGAACATCATCTCAAATGGCTGACTGAATTCATTTATAACTTTCACATACTATGCTTTAGTTTAGACACTGTTCTCTAAAATGCAGATATGTTTTTAAAATGTTCCACTTTTGCATGCTCTGCATTTAGGTTTTTTAGGTAAATTTTACTAAAGAACACACGGTTATGTGTCCTGATTCATGGCAGATTTGGTACAAAGTCCACAATCAAATTCTACAGACTTCGTACTCTTAGAAAATACATACTTTCACAAAGTAACAATCTATAGTTTAGTAGACATTTGACTAAGTACATTGACTCATCGATAAGGGTCTGCATTACCTTAAACAGCTAAATACACTTATATGCAGTAACACCCGCCAGTGTCGCGTGATTGTAAAACAACAGCTGCTAGGCAATTTCAAACTTTGATGTTATTGAACAAAAACACTATGAGTCATCCTACATCAAGATGCCATCATCATTTGCATAAGAACACATGCATAGTTTCAATTCTAGCCTATGCTATGATAAACAAAAACTTGTGAATCCAACTCAAACTAAAAAGCACATTTTGATATGATACAGCGTTGCTTATGGTCCTATTCATTTTACCCTCCCCCCCCCATTGAAAAGGCATTACTGCATCTTAAGCGTCAAAAATAATAGTCATAATAGTCATTTAGGGTTATTGGCTTAAGTTTTTCAAATCAGTGTTCTCCATAACCTGTTTTGATTAGTCACTGCGTCGAGGTTAAATTTTGCTGTGACGAGCTCAGCTTACACGCGTCGAGTTTGGAAATCTCTGCAAGGAGTTTGAAGTATTGGAAGATTTAGTCATTTCTTGTGTAATTTACGAAATTTTGAGCTTTTGTTACAAGTATAATGCATTTATTCTAAAACTTAATAGACAAACTCCAACTCAGTGGACATAGACTTTCGAGCACATGCATGAATTTTGTAATTCCATACGAGTTTGAATTCTCCGTTATGGAAAACACTGAGAAATAATAAGCAAGTCTGGCTCATTTTAATACACCAATAACAACTGTCTAGAATACTTCCATAAACAAAAGACAACTGTACACAAATATCTTAAATACAGCAACTTTAAAACAACAATAACCACATTGATATGTGTCCACCATATGTAAAACAAATAGTAAAGATATAAGGAGTGGGCTTTATTCAAATATTACCATGACAGTAGTCAGATCAATTTGAAAATCAGCACAACCGCAGCATTCCTCGGAAATGGTCTTATATAACGTGCATGAATTTTGATAACCAGTTTTCTTAACTGAATAACGGGCATCAAACTGGTTCTCAAAATACAGGCGCGTTATATCCGACTATTACCCTTTCCTCAATAGGAACACACATGCCCAATTTCATAAAGTTCCATAAAAAATTGGCAAAATCAAGACAAACATAAAGAAAACCTACAAAGAAACACCACTACACCCAGTTCTGTTGAAAGATCAACACCATATGCTAAACTCTACGAAAAATCCATCAAGAATAGGTAGATTCTGCAATGACCAAACTTGAATGAAAAAAACGCATTTTATGCACCTAAAATTAAAATGACTGTAAGTCACTGAGAACCAGTTACTTTGTGTATATACGATCTGTCGTCATAAGTTTTATTCATTTACATGTTGACGTAGTTACCCTGTAGACCCTTCTTAAAAATATGTCATTAATATTCATGTGGAATACAAAAGTGAGGCTAAGCACAGCAATGTAAAGATGAGCTCCATTTTGTGTACAGGTGATCTGTTGTTTATACCTAATTTAACTCTTGGTTTCGTTGAAAAATCTATCAAAAAAGCTTTAATAGCTATGGGGATAACAAAAGAATGAAAGATTCAAATATTTATTATAGAAAAAGGTCTGGACCTCGGCTTTTTCATGGTCTCATTAAAGTGGAGCTTACATGCTAATTCATTATCTCTGTGTTTGCTTGGTCAAATTAATTAGAAATACAACATATACCAACAATGTCAATATGAAGTAAATTGAAAATTGCCAAATGTTTTAAAGAACGAGTTTTGTGTCGAAAATCATCTGCCATAAATTATTGAATCGTATCCAGTAAGTATCATGACATGTGTTGGGGAATAACACTGCATGATGATGGCTATGTGAGCCTCCAAGGTACGTCATTAGTGCAAAGGTCACCTATTTGCAGAATGTTTTGTGTTCACATTTACAAGTTGTTAATGAATACAGCTGGACTATGTTAAGCATAGATGATGTTGAAATAACATTGTCGTTTAGCTCCTACTACGCATCAGCATAGTTAGGAGTCTGCAAATATACATCTTTAAATGACTTGTGTAACAAAGGGGTGAACAAAAAGGTGGGATACTCAAAAAATCAATGAATTGCTTATAGAAGCCAGTTTTCCAAAATAAACCGGGGTATACTAAAGGTTCGCTGTTCTCAATAAACCTCAGGTCTCTTAGTCGCAGTAGTTTTAACCTAGGGTCTCAGATTTAGGCTGGGTCTGTTGAACATGAATGAAAATAACCGTTGTCCAACTTCTATAAGATGATTTGAAGAAAACACAAAAATGTTAGTTGCGTAGCATAAATAGTTTACAAAATGAAAACACATGCGATTTTATGTTTCTTTGATTTGAAAACAAGAAAACCAGAACCTCTCACCTCAGTCTATTCATGGTGCTGAAAGCTGATTCACATTGTTACTTCACAAATTTAGCGGTAGAATAACTGTCTAACGATAATTTTTAGCAACTCAAGGAGTGCAGCTTTTAACGACATTGATGTTAAAATCAGCGCATATGTAAACAACGACATATTGTGAACTTTTGTCTTGAGAATGATTTATAGACAATAAAAGAAACGTCGATCAATATGTCGTTGGTTACATGTGCACTGGTTTAAAGTTTGTACTCATATTTTGGCCAAAAACAAATGTGACATTAGTTTTGCGCCACACTAAGGTTTGATTTTGCTAAGTTTGTGCCTACATCGTTCTAAAAGCTATACACAGTTTCGAGTAATAATCGCATACATTATAATGTGCCCACTTTTTAAGAACCAGTTTTCTCCACTGAATAACGTGCATCAAACTGGTTCTCAAAATGTGGGCACGTTATATCCGACTATTGCCCAATTTTATGGCTAAGGCTATTGTCCTCCATTATGCCGGATAGCAATCACCTGTTGTTTTCTCAATTCTTTATTCTTTTCTGGAGGAAGTGATGGAAGCTAAGCACTACTAAGATCATTGTGCACATTGTCCGATCACTCACATGATTGTGATTATGCCTGCCTGCTCCCTAGCTGAACCTCGTTAACTTTGACTTTGAGATTCACCAGTGTTGTTAGTGGAACTTGAGGGCACTGGTCGAGAGCTCCAGTCCCTGATTTAGAGAACCAGGCAACCACTGAATAACGCACCTGTTATTCAGTGCCTGCCTGGTTCTCTTAATTAGACACCGCTACATCCGACCACTGCCGAAATAGGAGAGCTGAGTATAGCCTATAGTAGAGCCCATAGCAGAGGACTGGTACTCGATTACAACTAGTTCATTTGAACGCCAAAAGAGCAGGATTACTGGAAGTTTGCCTGAAAATATATATACTGGAAGATATGGAACGTGTGTTGTGCCCCAACCCCAAGCATTGGCAATGCATTTTTGCAATTTGATGACCCACCAAACACCACGCACTGCCGCTCACGCCAGACTAGCACTCACTCGTTAGTAAACAACAAGCAAGGCTAGTCTTTCGAAACCACACCAAGTTTAACTCCACTACAAAAAAATTACCTGTTACAGATCAAGTCGCATCCCGTCTAAAATATTTTCGGATTGATCGCACTGTTGAAAGCGTTACGGAGTAGGTAATCTTTGTAAACTCGGAATATTTCGCTGTCAATCTTGTTCTCGGCGATGGTTTAGAAAACACGAACCCCCTTTTTGTTTGAATGGACTATATTTATATTTCAAATATTTCGAAAAATATTTCCTTTTAAAATTGTAGAAAAGTATTATCACGTTGAAAAATTCACCAAATTATTGAAATTATTGAAAATAAAATGACATTAATTCATACATTGGCCAATGAAGGGAAATATTTTCATGTACTGCTGAACGATGTTTTAAAGGAAATGACGTCAGTATCATGAGAAAAACACTGAGCTCTGAATCATTCTTCTTGCGAGCTGTCGTGATGTTTTGTGTTTTTCTCTTGTAAATCATTTTGTTAGAAACTGTTCTATTTCTAGAGCGGCAACTGAAGATATCGTGGTAAGTTTATGGTTAAGGTAGAACGTCTTTTGAAGCGAAATGCACTTCTCAATTCTTCAACAACCAGCTCGGCCGCCCATCCAGGCATCCTGGACCTGGTTCACACTTGACTCGTTCTTGCAGTCACAGGCACCGCAGTCTTCTGATCGTCACCAGGGCTGCATTGCATTGCCTGAAGAAAGTCAAGATTATGCAAGTCTTTTTGGGATATCATTTATTACAAGCCTGTGCTCGCCACCTAGCTTGACAAGAAGTCGCATATGGCGACTTGGTGAAAGTTCGGCACTAGCTGGATATAATGGACCCTAAGTTATTCCAAATAAATCCACTAAATGTGAGTCTAAATGAATGATTTTGATATCATTGCATTCCTCATACATCTGGCTATCCGTACATATC
>NMRA01000219.1:529953-559036 GCA_002633005.1 Phoronis australis | reverse complement strand
GGGGGGGGGGGTATGTTGGGAGTTAGGACACCCCATCCTTCCTTGGCAAAATATTGGAATTTACTTGCAAATGTCATTTTCCTTGCATTTTAATATTTTGTTTGCACTCTTTTTCTTTGAAATGTGTTGATTGAATATGCAAGAATACACATATTCATGACTTATGTACTTTTGGACTTCTCAAGTTTTGTGTATGTAAATTACTAGTGTCTAAATATGGTGTTTAAGTTTGACTAGGAAGATTCTACTTCTTATAAGTTATTTGGTAGACTGTTGCGTTGTTTGACACCAGTGTAATAAAACAAGGGCTGGCCAAAGGTTTTGCAGAAGTGCATTTGGAATACCGTAGTGATGAACAACTTCGGGCATTATGGCAGTGAGGTCTGAACAGGCCTTTATGCAGCATACTCCAAATGGACCCCCTAGCACTAATATGGACTCCCTTGCCAGGCTCCCAATGTATCATTTGGATGCCCACTATCAATAGGAACCTTTCAAGTGTGGACACATACACATTGTGGTGGCCCTTTTTTCAAAGCAGGAAGAAATATACAATGTATATACAAAGTATATACAATGTTGCTATGTTCATACTTGATTGATAGGCATGTAAATGTCTGGGTCTACAGTTTTTTTTAGTAAAAATGCTCACTACAGAAGGCTGTTTTGTAAATGTAGATGTAAAAACCTTGGTTTATGCATTTTTTGTAAAAAAATCTGTGTGCTTGGGTGGATTGCTGGGGGTGGCGGGTTACGCGTCAGAGAATCATGGACGCCCTGGAATATTGGGAACCCCATTTTGGACACCCTATTTTCGAAATCCTGGATAAAGGCCTGGGTCTGAATAGCAATGGAACCAAGGTATTGTAAAAGATTAGGCCGGAGTTCAACTATTCAGCAGGCAGTAACTTTTACATTTGAAAACTCGTTCCCACCGATATGAGATTTACATGGTAGGTTAAGGAGAAAACAAACAATTTTATTTATTTTAATTTATTCATCTATTTATTTTTGAGCTTGTTATTATTATTATTATTATTATTATTATTTTGCTAGAAACTTAGATAGGGCGGGGCATGTTGAAAATAATTTTTTACTTTTTCATGCCATCCGTACGTCAATTAATTGATTTTTGTGTACTTTTACCCGTAACTCTCATCTGTCTGAATGTATGTCTTTGTTGTGTTGTATGGTATTATTTTGTGGATCACTATAGTTAAATAAATCAACAAATCAATCAAACATGCTTTGCTCTGGGTCAGAGCTCGTACCAAATTTAGAAGTGGGCAATAATGGGCGTCCCAAATACAAGAGATTAATCGACAAAGGATCACTCACCTCAGTGTTACATGTTATGGGGTTCATGCATGAAAATGTGTTGGCAGTAATTTTTGACGATTGTATGAACAGTATAGTCTATTTTCTCTGTTGATACAACTCACATTGTCTAATATATGAGAAATATGATGAACACAGAAAACGCCCTTGTTCCAATCTTGAGTATCAAGAAAATGCCATTTCAACTTGAATTTTGGTGTCTAAATTTGGAGGCGGTTTCAAACTGGAGAAATTTCAACTTCAGGACCAACTGTCTGGTCATTGGTCATGGATAAGTAGTGCTCCTGGGAATTTTTTTCTCTTGTTCATTTCTGTCCTTACTATTCTTGCAGGTTACATGAGTCACCATGCCGTCAACTGGCACCATGTTTTCTGATATCCATGACCCATCATCCCGTGTGCGTGCTTTGTGTGACTATGGGTGCAAGGTCGATGTTGATCCCAGTATTCCACCGAAACGCTACCTTCGCTCTGGACTGGAGATGATAAGGATGGCGAACGTTTACTATGAGGAACGCAATCTGGAAAGTGCATTCATATTGTATTCAAAATTTGTTACGTAAGTGTGATAAGTCTTCTCTGTTTGGTGTCAGTGCTCCATAGTACCTCAGCAGGGGTTAACACCCAGGCTACTTGGGAAACACTTTTCTTCAGTTTTAAGCTGGCAAAAATGAAACATGAATTAAGCCACTGAAGCTCATGAAATCAGTTTCTTGATGTTTCGTACTAGATAGGATTTGATTACTGTTTGCAATAAGAACATTGAGGCCACTAATGACGTATGAAAAACCTTCTGAATTTATTGGGAATGGCCATTGCTAAAATTGTGAATTGGAAAATGTTGCACGTACACATTTCCTGTGGCTTGAGTCGCTGGTTTACTTGGCTACAATTCAAGATGTTTTTAAAGCTCAGAAAGCATTGGTTAAGTAAGAATTCAACATTGATATCTAAACAACATTGAAATGCCCCTTTACTTTAGGAAATAAAAAATTACAGTGTGTGACGAACCGAGGCATATAAATACAAAATTTTTTACATTAAAGTCTTTGATGGGAGAATGGTTGCTTGCGTAAATGTTTTTGCTATTTTTCAACATATGTACCATAATATAAGAATGTATATGAGCCAACGAATCTTCATTAAGAGACAGGTATTTTAGCACCTGAATACGGCAAGGTTCCACTGGAAATAAATGTTCATTAGCCTCAGGTTGAGGGATCTGAAATTCTCACGACATGGATGCTCACAAACACAGTGGCACTTTTAAGGAAGTCTTGATCATATTTGCCATTACTGTCTTTTTGTTATTCATTAATTATTTGTGTATGTATTTTTGGTTTTGTTTTTGGTGGTCAGCTATTAGTGTCTTTGTTGTCCATCCAAACATGTAATGATTTTCCTCTTTATGTTGGGGATGGGCGAAAAGTAGAGCATGGGCTTTTTAAAGCGAAAATTTGAAAATTTCAAGGGTGGGTTATAACTCGGACGAGTATTGCATGTTTCATGCACTTGTAAATACTGCATCTTATGAATACAGACTTTGTTTCTGTTCAAGTCGGGATGTTTCTGTTCAACTTGTGAAAGAAAGGTTGATGGAAAGTTGACTATTTGAGTTATGTGACTGTGTGCAGGTCATGATATTGTGTTATGATTGTGATATTGCTGGCTGTTCTACACAATTATATTCCAATGCTGATAATTTAAATTTACTCACAACCTAGTGTATCCTGTTTAGGTTATTTGTCGAAAAGTTGCCGAGACATCCGGAATTCAAGAGCACACCCCCAGCAGAAAGGTCCAAAAATAAAAAGGTGAGTATTATCATGCAGTAATTTAATATAAACCAACTTCATATAATTTTAAGTTCAATTTTAACAGTCTGATTTCATAGGTCCATGTAAGCTTCTAAGCTGTGCTATAGACCTCATGTTCTTTCTGGTGGTTAGGTGTAAATACTCACAGTTACTGACCAACCATGTGCACAAGTTTGTCACAAGAATACATCCTGGCCAGTGATATGTCTGTTTGTCACTGGAATGCATCCTGGCCAGTGATATGTCTGTTCGTCACAAGAATACATTCTGGCCAGTCATGTCTGTTCGTCACTGCATTACATCCTGGCCAGTGATATGTCTATTTGTCACAAGACTACATCCTGGCTAGTGATATGTCTGTTTGTCACAAGAATACATCCTGGCCAGTGATATGTCTGTTTGTCACTGGAATACATTCTGGCCAGTCACGTCTGTTTGTCACTGGAATACATCCTGGCCAGTGATATGTCTGTTCACAAGAATACATTCTGGCCAGTCACGTAGGTTTGTCACTGGAATACATCGTGGCAAGTGATGTGTCTGTTCGTCACAAGAATACATTCTGGCAAGTCATGGCTGTCACTGGAATACATCCTGGCCAGTCACCTGGCTGAGTTTTTTTGCTGTGAATCTTCCCTTTGTGCTCATGCCTGTCGTGGGTCTTGTCATACCAAGCCTCGTCCTAAAATCTTGTTGAAACGATTTGATGATAGGCGGAAACGTTCCACTCTGACCCAACACCACGTATTGAATGTGACTCCGTCCAGGCGGTTTTCGGGTTATTACAAGTGTTTCTAGCTCAAATATTTTCAAGTCTGGTTTGCACGCCACCTGTTGTAATGAATATAAGTAAGGAAAATTTTGTGCCCCAACGGGGACTCGAACCCGGGACCTTCTGCTAACCATGCAGACACTAGCCCACTGAGGCAATGGGGCCACCGGTCGAATACAGAAATCCAATCAGACCATGGACATCCTTCTGGCCAACTGGTGGCATGCAGACCAGACTTAAAAATTTTGTGATCTTCATTTCCGCACTGGTTTAAGATTTACGTATTCACATCAGTGTCTCTAATGTCCATTGGGTCTGTAGTAAGTTTTAGACCGGTAAGAATTCTGGGTGTGACAGTGTCACTAGTGATCACATTATCGTGCCTTGGCAAGTCTATTGACTGTTTTCAGGTTCATGTCAGAATGTCTTTGATAAAACTATTGCTGTACACTTTTATTGTCTTATCTACACTTCCTTGCACCAAACTTTGAAGGAAGTTGACCAGATTGGTCCAAACTGTGATACAGAGCATTTTATTAATTTTTTTCCTGTGATTGTGAATAAGTGGTCTGTCTGGGTAGACGAATTTTGTGGACACGACCAAAAATATCAAAATGTAGGGCTTCCGCAGACATTTTCCTTAGAAGATTGTGGTTAGCCCTTCTTACGACATTCTGCATACGCCAATGATTGGTAGTAAAAGTCTTCTATGGTGGAAAATCGTCGTTAGGGCTTCAGTTATTTAGATTAGTGCATATTTTTGTTGTTTTATAGTTTTACAATACAGAAACTTATTTCATTTGTTGTGATACACGCGTCTTATGTCGTGTACTTTAACTAATATGACTTACGTATGGTACGCATATTGTCATGAGTCATTTTCCATTTTGATCTGTGCGTGCAACATGGTTTGCATTGTCTTACAGAAATGCATGGAGGCTTTCGACAAAGCAGACACTATCAAAAAGAAGTTGATTGAAATATATACCATGGAAGAATCAAAAAGACAAGAGGTTGAGGTGTGTCTTGTTTTGGTAGAACCTGGCATTCAAATTGCAGTAAACATCAGTTCTGTTAATGTAACTTTTCTAGAAAATTTCACCTAAAATTGAATAGTGGTGGGGACCCAATGCAGTCAGATAGGTTTGAGGTTTGTTTACATTATACATTTTGATTATTTTCTGCAGAATATTATTTCTGATGCTGTTTCTGATCATAGATACCCAGACGTAGACTAATTTTATATTTTGTGATTGTAAAATTACTTTAAAATTGCCATGTTCTGAATACTTGCCTTGAATCTACTTGCCACATTATTTGAAGCCTTTGGTATCTCCCATGGATGTTTCGAAACAGCATTGTAGTACAGTCGTCTGTTTCATCAGAGAAAACGTTTAGAGGAGTTGGCAAGGCAGGAAGCTGAGCGACAAAAGGAACTGGAAACTCAGAGACTGAAGGAGGAAGAAGAACGGCGTGTTGAAGAACAACGGAAGTTGGCGATTCTTCAGGAGCAGGAGAGAAAGCGTGCTATGGCAGGTGGGGACACAAATGGTGCTTTGAACAAAATCGTGCCTACGGACAACAATAACGAGGCTGGCATTGTCTCCCCTGTGCCACTGGTTGCTCCAGGGGACGTGATTCCGCAGGTTCCTATGGATGTGCCAACACCACAGCCATCGGCTCCTGCACTAGACTCTGACAATCTTCCTCCCCCACCGTCGTATGACAGTGTTGTGCCAAGTGCTTATGGGAAACCCGTGTTGCCACCTGTTATACCTAGTCGTGATTTAAAGAAAAATGTCCTAGGGCCCACTATAGGTGGTGGAGGCCTGGCCGTTGATAGGTAAGAAGTTCTGTGGAGACCTGACAACTGTCCATATTGTTTTGAAAGGTTATAAAGCTGTCAAAATTGTGAATGACCTTGTAAACTGCTTTGAAGTGTGATTTTGCATGAACAGTATTAGAAGTTATGGAATTCTTTCGAATGTGAAATCAGTTTTGTAACAACACTAAATGTTTGTTTTTAAGAAAATCAAGTTCTAGAAATGGTGATAATACTAAAAGTAAGTTAGTACTTATGGAACAGTAATTCTCCACTTATTTAACACAAAATTGTTGCCAAAATTCCCATTTTTTCCATTTTCCAAAGGTTTATTTCTATGCTACAAATAATGGGAATTTCAACAAATGCCATTTTTATGAAATCTACACAATACAAATTATGCTAGTAATAGATTGAAATTTTTTTTGAATCTTTTTTTTGTGAAGAAATTTGACAAAGTACAATTTCACTTGTCGACCATATTGTGTGCTAAATCAGGGAACAATTACGACAATGATTACGACAATGAAATATTGATGATTGTTCGAAGGGCAAAGATTTCCGAAGGTATCTCCAACCAAGAGCTTTTAGATTGTTGTCTTTCACTGTGGCCCGAACTTAAACCTTTCGTCAATTCTGCCTTGGTTTGTGCTTGTCAGTGAAGTTAATAACTATTTTACATTTCAGTGCCAGCCCGGTTGTACCTGACCGTGGTACTAAGCCATCTTTAGATCACTTCACTAGTGTGGGACATACAACCAGTACAAATCGATTTGGTCTGAAGGATATAATGGTACCCATTGACCTAGTCGAGCAGTTCATCAAGGTTGCACAGGATAACACTCGCAGGAACGTGGAAACTTGTGGAATACTATCTGGGAAATTGGTAAATTTAGACTCTTATCATCTGTTCTGCAATTTTCATTGTTCAGAGACAATCTTTTGAAGTGAATGTCTTACCAACATAAAATTGCTTCAATGTATTCCACAGTCCTTGATTTTGAGACTGGTAGAATGGAAAAAAACATTTTGGACGGACTCGGTCAGTTAGGTTGGACCATATGCAAAAATTGATACTCCAAAAGCAGTTTCACTGTTGCCTAGATAGGGAGAGGTGGTTCCCTGACCACTCACTAGATGGGTTGAATGCTGCATGTCCCAGCATGTGTTGCAGCTTTAAGGATTCAAAACCTTTTGACGTGTGTCTTTGTACTAGATTTGTGGAGTGCATTCTGTTGATTGAGTTTGTTATGAGTTTGGCGGGATCACTCGAGTGAAAGGCCAGTGTTTTGCAAATAATTTTTATACATTACTTTGCTTCTGTACATGTCTAGCAAAATGGCCGCCACTGAAGGGATTGGTTAGAGAGGCTAGTATGTTGGAAGGAATTTTGGTAGAAAGCTTTAAGAAACTTGCTTTTTCTTTATCTAAGTCGAGGTTTTGTGCCGTAATTGTCTTGCAAGTGTCATGCGTTAGGAAACACATCCCTGGTGTGACGTCAAATTGCATTTGATTTATTTACGTAACTTTTACTCTGTAGTCATGATCAGATATGTATTGCTTCATGTATTCAAGTGGTACAGTCTAGTTAAATGCAGCTATCATATGCTCCTTGAAAATGGCGTTTCTCGTATCTTCAACTTTTTGTTGCTTGCACGATCACAATACAACACGGCACATGAGGTGATGGACTTATGACTCATCTTCAATAGACTTGTGGTGCATTCACGATTTCTCCACAAAGTCATGTTACCGTCAACTTATTTCTTGTAGTCTCGGGGTGCATTCAAGATCACGCACCTTTTGATTCCTAAGCAGAGCGGCACGTCTGACTCCTGTACAACACAGGGCGAAGAGGCCCTATTTGACTACCAAGATGCTCACGACTTGATCACACTAGGCTGGATTCATGTGAGTTGTTTGCAGGATTTGGCCCAAAGTGCATTAAAAAGACAAAACACATGACGAAACCATTACTATCCCCCATTTTCCAACTGTGAGAGCAGTGTAATGGAATTAGCAGCCTCAAGCAGTGCTGGTCAGTCAATAACTTGAAATGACCTAAACAAATGGAGCTTGTGACCAGTACTATCAACCATCATGGTATAATGGTCAGTTTGTGTAACAGAATTAACAGGCCTGATAACCAATAGTAACAAAGAGGGCAATTTCTGGTAGGACAAATATTCACTAATAAGTAAGCGTAGAATCTACAGTCTTGTTAACAAGCCAAGACGAAGTCAAAGTTTCTGGTAAGCAATTATTTTGTGCATTGTGTTTAAGTCAGCTTCTGTGTCAGGTTCAGTATGCCTCGCGCCTTTTCATACCATGATCAATGTATTTCAATGTCCATACAAAGCATTCAGTTTTGACAGAGGTGATCAATCCTTTGAAAGTTGAGCTCTGTTGGGTTAGTCACAATAGTCTTTCGATTCCTGTATTTGACAGAAACCAATTTCCATTGTGGCAAAGAAAAATTTTGCACCATTTTGTTAAAGTTATCGTTATGATGTTAAGTGATTGAGTACGAGAAGTGCCCCTTTTATACTACTTTTTCACAAACTGTCATCCTCAAATGAAAGAAAGAATGCTTCATTAATACTCCATTTGCATGAGCTTTTATTCTGAAATGAAAAATGAATGTCTTAACTGCGTTTCCATAAACTGTTATTCTGTAATGAAGGAAGAAATGCCCCCTTAGTACTCGGTTTTTAGGAGCTTTTATCCTGAAATGAGTAAAGAGATGTCTTTTAACTGCTTGTTCATGAACTGTTGTCCTGTAGTTCTTGTCTCACTGTTACAGACTCATCCTTCTCAAACAGCCTTTCTCTCCAGCGTGGATCTGCACACACATTGCTCCTATCAACTCATGATGCCTGAGGCAATCGCTATCGTTTACTCACCAAAGTTTGATGAGTAAGTTGTCGGCATTTGTTACTACTACCCGGTTGTCTTTACATTGCGACAATTTTCAGGACTTTCAGTAGGTAGCATTGGGTGCTTGAAAGAGTTGCAGTGAAACTGTGTTACATCAATGTTTATTTTATTATTGAGCCTTTTGAAAAAAAAGTAACTTTTGATTAAGAGTGCCTTTATCAAAGTTGATTTAACTTTTTTATTAGTCAGATGAGAAGTGAAATGTCAGTGTATAAGTTTGTGCTAATGCTCTCACAAGGAAAAATGTGTTGCGCAGAAATTTGTAATTTTCTTTTTTTTTCTGACGAGTCTTGTCTTTAGAGAATTCCTGAATTAAGACAGTCACTTAAACTAAAAGTTGAAGAAAGTGTCTGGATTCGTTGTTGCACTTGGCTTATTCGGTCTTTTAGAACTGGAATCTTCTACCTCACACCTGATCACGGGTTGGATTACATAGCCAACTGTCGCCTAGCAGGCTTCCATCCTCATCCCAAGGACCCAGCTTTGTTTGATGTGAGTTGAACTTTATTTTATTACTTGTAGGTTGGTATTTTCGTTGCAACACAAACGTCTTTAATGGCGTGAGGCAGTGTGTTGTGAGAATTTATGAATTTAAAGAAACAAAGTTTAATTGTTGTTTGTGGATTGTAGTT
Source organism: Phoronis australis (assembly GCA_002633005.1). Classification (NCBI taxonomy): domain Eukaryota; kingdom Metazoa; phylum Phoronida; family Phoronidae; genus Phoronis; species Phoronis australis. The sequence continues at coordinate 549,718 of NMRA01000219.1, read as the reverse complement.
CGCCAAATTAACTATTGGCCCAAAAAGAGTTGGAGCATTGCCTGAGCAGGTTTAATCTTGCAGCCAATCTGACATTGATGTAGTTGAGATGTATTTTACGAAAATAATCACACTAAATAACCTGGAAATTCTCTCTCAAGATGGGTGTGTGCAAGTGTAATTTACTATCAGAATGTCTGGCTGCCATGACTAGGAAACTTTTTGTTCGATTACTTTCGACATGTACTGTATGTATTTTTTGTTTCACCTTGTTCTGCCAATGTTCTTACAGGAGGCTTGCCATGCAAAAATCGACACATCCTCCAGAATCACTTTGGTTGACCTAAGACAGAAATGAGGTCACACAGCAGGTATTCTGCTCTTGGATATCTGTTAGAGCTGGCTGTGGTCCCTGCAATTTAAAGGCAATTTTTGTCTTTGCCCCAAAAATTATAAAACTTGCTCAGGTCTCGGAAAGCAGTAAAAATTGAAACCTATTCAGGTCTCGGAAATCATGATATACGGATCATTTGAATAAGAATACAAGTAAAAGTGTGGGTCAGTTATTTAAAGTTTCCATCTATACAGTTTCTTACAGTTTGGTCTATTATTGAATGAACATGTCAATGCTGTTCAAAAAATTGCTGTAATTTCCTAGTGCTTTGTTGTTAATGACTTCTTAGTTCAAATATGTGCCATTTCTGCAATAGATTGTATTTTTTATCAAAATTGCATAACTGTATAGTTGATTGTCATTGAAATGTTGTTAAGGAGCCTGTGAATTTGTGTTATGTAACATTAAGTCATATTTATACAATACACATTGCATGGATGCATTTAATGGAAATTTCAGAAGGTTACTTGATGATGTTTACTATTCAGTCTCCTCTTTTCATTGTCATATCCAAATCAAAGTCAAATTAAGGTTATGTAATAGGAACTTGTTGGGAAGGCAGTGCATTCAACTAAATATTTACAAAGCTATAGAATTTAACTCAATGATAAAAAGAAGTTAGAATTTAGTTTTTGACTTTATATCAGTCTGCCATTGATTGGGTTCTGTGTCCACGTGTCTTCAGTAAAATTTAACAACCAAAGAAAGGTACAATCATAGCAAAACAATGGTATCGATAACGTAATCAAATTTCATTTGCGATAAATGTTCATTTTGTTTTCATTTTATGCAACTTCTCATTTTTTAGTGAAACTCGTCAAAGTGCTATGTGTTATAGTTCATCAAGCAAATCTGAGTCAATTTAAAGCAATTCTTTGCAGCATTTTGAAGAACGTTCCATAAAGCATTAGTATCTGAAAGTTTTGCACGAGTCCAATTAGTTGTTTCTGAGCTATGATGTTCCAAAGTTTGCCAAATTCTTCTTGGATCCTACATAATCTTAAAAGGATTAAATTAATTACTAAACTTTTTGTTCAAGGATTAAATTCACTACTAAACTTTTTGTTTCATGTTTGAAGTTGAGTTTGACAACTAGACCTTGAGTGTCTAGTGATACTTATATCTTTGTAGCAAAACATCGCTAAGTGATTATTTGTAATAATTAACAGTTCATTTTATTCAACTGTTCATGGTTTCTCAACACTTGTACTGGGCGTGCTAAAAAGATAGTTGCAAGAGAAATGTTGTCCATTATTTGTTTAAAATGTTTGGGAAATTCATTTTAAAGTTATTATTAACCCGCGTTCTGTCCATGAAGTGAACTTTTCATGCAGATCATTTCCTGCTATAAAACTGGTCTCAGTTTTTTCATTGCTCTGATGAGAAGTGATTTCTGGTTTTACCAAGAAACTGACAGTTCATTATGTCTTGAGACCATGCTTTGCTCATCAATTGAACCACTGTGATGAGCCAACTTGTAGAGTCTGAGACCGTGCTTTGCTCATCAAATGAACCACTGTGATGAGCCAGCTTGTAGAGTCTGTTTTCAAGACCTTTTAAAGCTCTGAAATTACCTCTTATTTGATGAAAGAATAATTTGAGACCAATTTCATAACCAAAAGTGGCATAAGGCAGAAGTTGTTTTTTCTGATGGAAAGCAAACGAACAGAACTGGGAAACTTTATTTGAAAGACCAAGTGGAGTCGGTGCTGCAAAATATAACTTTTGGGGATTTCTAGAGCACATCTCAGAATTCAGTAAACAGGGCTGCACTTTGAAAAACTATAAAAAGACCTTTGCGTGTCCTCCAGTGGGATGTCACTAAGCTTCAAACGCTGCTTTCCAATGGTGCTTTTGTAACTTCTAAGGTTACAGTATTTCTCTATTTATTTTGCAGGATACTATTTTCCATTTTTCCGTTTTTTAAAAGCTGAATCATTTTACTGTAAATGATTTTTTAAAAAATCACTCCTGGGCCATGTTGTGTGCTACTTAAGGAACAACTACCCTAACTGCCCTGAGTTGTATTAAGCCCATCATCTATGTCTGCGCAATTTCTGGCGGCTTTCCAACCCATTACTGTAGCACTTTGTTTTGTTATTTGTGAACTAATTAATATTGTGATGTACTGGTCACTGTTGATATGCAATCATTAAATATGTCAACCTTTGGTGTCAGATGTATGATTATTGTTTAGTTTGTACTTTACAAGCTGTGGGTTCTTCAGAAGACAGGATCGTTAATGTATATGTGCATAAGTTATGGTGTCTTGTAGTATTTGTGAGTGTTTAAGTAACCGAGATAAACAAGCAATTTATATTTGATCTTGTTTATTTATGAAATATTTGGGCCCCTAGTTATACAGCATGATGCCAGTTACAAAAGCGCAATTATCTTCATATTAAATAGAATACAGAATAAACAGTTTTAAAAAATATAGCGGTTTGAATAAGTAACACTACAATTAGTTGACCACTGTACACAAAAAAAAAATAAATTGGCGAAAAATCTTTGGAGAAGCATTTTTGGTATATATTATGAATGTGGTCACAATTTCTTACAATCGACACCACGCGGTATGCTACTCAACAGGAGCGAAAAACCTGGCGTGCGTTCAGTAGACGCTAGGACCTACGCTAGGACCTAGCTAAAACCTAGTCAACGTCACGTGTTCTCATTTAAAATACACGACAATATCTCACGTAATCTCGCGAAGTCTTGCTTTTTAGCGAGTTCCTAGCGTTACTGAACGAGAGGCTGGTTGAGCATAATCTGTTTTTGCGTGCTCTCGGTGGTTCCACATGAATCTGGCGAAGTACGTTCTTACTTCTGTTTACTTTCATAGAACTCTTTCAACTTCTCCATAGCATCGGTTATCTCCTCAAATTTCTTCGCTACCTCGTCCATTCGCGCATACCAGGCGCTGACGTTTTTGTAGGAACTGATGTCGTAACCAGTCACCATCAGTTGAGAGAGCATCGTGTACATGGTGAGGTCAGCAATCGTCATGTCGTCTCCGCAGACGAACGACTTGCCGTCCATGTGACCGTCGACAAACTTCAGGCTTTTCTGAAACGCCTCCTCCTTTTCGGCCTCTGGCTCCTTGTTCAAGAATAGCTTTGGAAACTGGAATTAAGTAAACACAGAATCACTGAATAAATCATCAGTCGTTATGACGCTTTATTTAGTCCGTAGAACCTTAATGGTCTGGGATAGAACAAAAATGAGGGACCGTGAAAGTTTAATTGCTTAAATAGAGTCCTTTATAAAGTTTATTTCATTAATAAGTTATTGAAGCGCCAGTTGTTTTTGTTTTGCACTTCGAACAGTGAGTGACCTGCAATTCTGTCTTGTAAATTTTTTTACCCCGCCATAGTATTGTAGTATGTGGTGAATTTTTCGCGATTCAGTAGTATGTCTGAGTCCGGAGTTGGCAGTTCACTCGGTCCGTTCCAAGAAAGCCCTTGCTAACAAAGACCAACGTGTTCTGCATTCGCGCACTTATTTTATAGAACAAACGCTCGAATTTTCTTTTGTTCTGCGCGTCGAGGATGAAGGCATGACTTAGCGCGATTAGCTTGGGTCGCCGGTTATGAGAAACTTCCAAAAAATTAGATACTCTGTCTTGTATACGATGGTCACTCAGGGTAAAAAGGTTATGTTTAAGTGACACCGTTGTTCAAGTCTTACCCATGAAAACTTCCTTGCCCGTTTTCATCAAATTCTGTATGTACGAACTCCCAACACGCCGCAACTTACCGTAATGCCTGCACACGACGAGTTCCACGTGCTCTGATCATAACTCAGCCATTGGTCCACCAAAGCCCGCTTCTGCAGGTCGCTTGGATACAGATCACAGTCTGGTGCGTATTTGCTCAAGAAATATGCCAATATAGCCCGACTGAAATAAATTGAAAGTAGGTAGTGTACTCCGGTAGCCTATACATGGCTCGAAAGCTCTATTGAAAAGTGTGTGTCTAGTGTACCTGCTTCGTATACCTTATCATATAACCTACGAATGTGAGACATTCACACTCTTCCAAAGAACAAGAGGTAAACAAGATATAAAGAACAGTCCCATCATTTCGAAGTTGCTCACCAGAATCATGATAGGCTGTATTAGAAACCAACTAGTGTCTTAGTATTAAGATGTCTATGGCCTGAACTTTACATCAACTCATGGGAGCAATTTTTTGCGAGAAAAGCAAAATCCTGCCAGTCGACCTCACGAGATATCGCTATGCATTTCTTGCGAAATACGTGATCACTTAATAGCTTCAGTAGCAACTGTCTGGATATTGTAGTCGTCGTCTATATATCTTCATTATATGTGCGTACGTTTCGAGAGATAATTCCAACATTACGGTCCTGTGCGATCGCATTTTTGAAAAAGACCTGGGTTGACTTCCTTAGACCACAAGTGTTAGCCACTAGTAAGTCCCCGGGCTACTTGCTGCGAAAAACTCGCTTTTTAATCGCGCAATTTTGCGAAACTAGGTCTACAGAACGATCTCCAATTTGTCCTCTAGTTTGCTTGTTCTCACCTTTCGCTTAGATTCAAGTCGCCGTCAGTGAGAGCCGGAACTTGGCCGGTGGGATTAATCTGGAAAAAACAAGTGAAGAAGTCACGATACAGTGTATGCTGGTCGCGTCTCATGTTAATTGCTAATTACCAATGCGTTTTTATGCGCCCACATATTTATATGTGGACGCATTATGCCGTCATCTCCGTCCGTCCGTCCGTCCGGGAGGCGTCCGTCCGGCGTCCGCTGCTTTATCTCCAAAACCCTTTGACATACGTTCATGAAATTTGGCACGTATGTTCCATTCATGAATGGGACGGCATGTGCGAACTTTCGGACGGATCCGACTACCGGTGTGCCCCCTAGTGGCAATTTTAGTTTTTTACACTTACCTTTGTATCTTCAAAAGTCCTGAACGGATTTTCATGAAATTTGGTATGTAGGCACCTATTAGTGCGATGACGCTATCCTCCCGTTTTCGGATGGATTCGACCTAGTTTGCGACACCCAGTGGCCATTTTTACTGTTTTTGAGTCTGTTTTTTGGCGTCCACCCCTCTATCAACCAAACCGCTCTAAGTATGATTGTGAAAATTGGCATGTATGTTCTTACTATGAAGAGGACGGTTGACGCTGAATTTCCCATGACTTTGATTACTGTGGCGCCTCCTAGTGGCAGTTTTTTTTGCGCCCATGGCTGTATCTCCCAAACCGTTTGCAGGATCTTTACTAAATTTAGCAAGTGTATTTATGTGATGTTGACAACGGACGATGACGACTTTAGGATGATTCTGACTACCGGTATGCCTCTAGTGGCAATTTTAGTATTTTACATTGACCTCTGTATTTTCATAGGTCTTCAGGTGTATACTTTGTGTTACTTCGTGACTATGAAGGAAAAGTTCCAAGTAGAAATTTGTTTCTGGCATTCTAATGCTGTGCTAATCTCGTATGTTGGTAAATTTGTTTTTAATTCTATGTTTCTGTGGTGCTTTAAGCAACTGATGTATAGTATGTGCTTGTATTATGAAGATCACTCAAATTTTGCCCCTAGCCTATTGAGGAGACATTGACCATGCCTTTCCATTTTGCAAAGTACAACATACTACATATATGCCCTCTACTGGCCACTTTATGGTACCAATAAACAACCCTAGAAGGATACCGTGTACGGTGCAATTGTGGGCGCATTTCAACGCTCTGCGTTGCTCTTGTTATCCTTTTGGATTTAAGTTCAATCATCACGTAATTATTGCCCTCTACCAGTAATTTCAGAAAATAGTCATAAAGCTTTCGAGTGTAAAAACCTGTCGTCATAAATGACCGAAACGCCGGATTTCTTAAATATTCTGGAACGTTCTGACACTCAGCTACAGGCAACTACTACATGATACTCACTGCAAGGTAGTCCGCTCCCTTGTGCTCTCCCTTCATCAGACTGATCTGTTTAGTGGTGAAGTCCTTTCCAGACAGCTTCATAGCGATGTATACGGGGCGAGCGTTAGGACTGATCCAGTCCATGTAAAGAACTGGTCCGCTCGACGTCCTCTGTCCCAGCAAGTTATTGTGAAAGGCTTCCAGAGATTTCACGCCTTCGGCAAATTCGTCACATTTAGACAGCTCTTTCTTCACCTTGTCCATCCACGTGCAGAGATGCTTGTATCCGGTCACGTCCAGTTTGCAGCATACTACCTGCATCACGCTGGAATACATGCTGATGTCAGCAAGAGTAAGGTTGTCTCCGCAGACATAGCAGTTGGTGGCGAGATGGTTGTCCACAAACGTCAGAGTCTTCTTGATCTGTTCCAAGGTTGATGGTTCTTGCTTTCCTCCCAAAAAGAATTCACCATACTGGAAATGTATAATGATACCGCTCAAGAGACTTCAAGGTTGACACATTTCGATGTTCCACAACACGTGCATTGGCAAATGCTGGTATTCTGGCCAGTATATGAAACATGGGCCTCGATGATATACGAGGCAATTGGAACAGCATGATTACAGAATCCTATTGTTCCATTCGTACTTTGTACCTTACAAGTTCATCGAGAATTCGTCGTATTGTAAGAAGTCGCAACTTTACAAGTTTCGAAGATGGTTATTTTTCTCTTTGTCATTTTTTATTTCGATGATTGAAAGATAGTCCTAACGAAATGTCACAGACAAGTTTGAGAGTATGCTCATCAGGTCTGCTCAGCATCAACCACTAGAGTGTCTAGGGTGAAACACAACAGGGTCATTGCGCCCCTGTTCATTGCAAAAACCCCTCCCCGGTGATAGTTGAATTCCTTTCATTACGTTTGCCACTTGATCATTTCAGCCCCTCCAACAATTTTGCCTTTGACCCCACCCCCCATCAAATATTTCTGCTAATAGCTGAGGCAATCAGGAGATGCCAAGTCATTATTACAGCTACTTCCCAGAATGGTACGTATATTTGCGTGCATGCGTATACCCGCACCGTCCCTCGTACAAATGTATGGCACTGTGTTGTTCTTACCGCGTACTTTCCGAGACAGTCTGAAAACGTTCCTTGATCGTAGCTCAACCATTTATCAACCTCGGCTCTTCTTTGTAGGTCGGCTGGATAAAGATTGTGATCTGGACAGAATTTGCTCATAACGNATATGAAACATGGGCCTCGATGATATACGAGGCAATTGGAACAGCATGATTACAGAATCCTATTGTTCCATTCGTACTTTGTACCTTACAAGTTCATCGAGAATTCGCCGTATTGTAAGAAGTCGCAACTTTACAAGTTTCGAAGATGGTTATTTTTCTCTTTGTCATTTTTTGTTTCGATGATTGAAAGATAGTCCTAACGAAATGTCACAGACAAGTTTGAGAGTATGCTCATCAGGTCTGCTCAGCATCAACCACTGGAGTGTCTAGGGTGAGACACAACAGGGTCATTGCGCCCCTGTTCATTGCAAAAACCCCTCCCCGGTGATAGTCGAATTCCTTTCATTACGTTTGCCTCCCGGATCGTTGCAAAGTACCGCCATGTTGCCACTTGATCATTTCAGCCCCTCCAACAATTTTGCCTTTGACCCCACCCCCCATCAAATATTTCTGCTAATAGCTGAGGCAATCAGGAGATGCCAAGTCATTATTACAGCTACTTCCCAGAATGGTACGTATACTTGCGTGCATGCGTATACCCGCACCGTCCCTCGTACAAATGTATGGCACTGTGTTGTTCTTACCGCGTACTTTCCGAGACAGTCTGAAAACGTTCCTTGATCGTAGCTCAACCATTTATCAACCTCGGCTCTTCTTTGTAGGTCGGCTGGATAAAGATTGTGATCTGGACAGAATTTGCTCATAACGTACTTCATGATAGCGCGACTGAAACAAAAAAGATTGTAAATGCTAAATTTGAAAACTTGAAGAAATGTGGAAAAAGTCTGCCGACAATAAAGAGTCAACATCCAACACAAGAGTGAATACTTTAAAAGATGTCCTCTCTGGATTTCATCCGGGCTCTCCTTTCTTAATTCATTGTGGACATTTTTTCGAACACGTGATACCGCTTGATTCCGTTCATAATGCTCCTTCAGGTGCCCTTTCCCGAAATGTATAAATTGTATTTTGATTTGAGAGTTTCTTAAAACCAAGAAAATTAGTTTTGATTTTAACGGTGGCACGCAAAAAATCGAATGATGCTTTTGCATATATTTCCTTACCTTTCGGTTAAACAAAAATCGCCATCAACAAGCGTAGGTACTTTTCCCAAAGGATTTACCTGAAAGAAGTGACATGATTGGTATAAAATAGTTGAGAACATGGTATGTGTAGAGTAATAACGAGTCTTGCTAACAATTTAGACTACGAAAAAGCACTAAGGTAAAACATATGACCGACATAACAATCTTACCTTAAGGTATTCTGGGCGCTTGTGTTCACCACTTAGGAAGTCAACCATTTTAGACTTGAAGTCAACACCACCAAGCTTCAGCGTCGCAAAAACCGCCCGCGAAGGTTGGCTCAAGCCGGTCCAGTACAGTGTGAGCCCTTCCGAAGGAACACCAGCCACGCCGTGCGTAGCTGATTGGTGGTTAACAGGTGCGGCGACACCAGTCTGGGAACTGTCGCCGGATCTTGCGACAATGGATTCTCTTATTTTGAAGAGTCCTCTGTTAGCCTCCTTGAAATATGGACGCTCTTTGAAGCACTGTAACATGCCGTGAAGGTTCTTCCACGGAGACAGATCGAATCCAACCAAGTAAAGCATCGAAACGGATGCTATCGTGGAGATGTCGGCGATGGTGACCGAGTCTCCGACAAGGCATTTCTTGCCTTCCAAATGCGAGTTAACGAAATCCAGCACGGCTGTGACTTTAGCCTTCTTCTCCTCACTCAGGGGCTCATTGCGCATGACAAAAGGATACTGGAAGTTAAAGAGATTGTTTAAAACAATATGGTCGAGATCAAGGCACTGTGTTGCAGTGAAGCTCAAAGTTAAATACATATCGCGATTTATGTTCGTTTTCTACGTCACAAAGTTTCGGCACTTTCTTTGTCAAGACAGTCCATACAAATTTCAAAAATATTTGAGTGGTAAGTAGGCCTAATAGGGCATTGGATTATTTTAAAAAATGTTTAATTTGCAACTGTCTGTATATTACAGACAATTCAGCCGATTGAGTTTTCTCTCGTTCTTACCACGTAAGCTCCCAGGGCTGGGTATAGAGTACCCATGTCGTAACACAACCATTTGTCCACGAGTGCCTTCTTCTGATAGTCGCAGGGATAAAGTTGACTTTGTGGGGCATATTTGGAGACCAGGTAAGAGAGGATAGCGCGGCTATAAAATGAGAATAAACGTACCTACTGAGAAATGCAAATATTAATCGAATGTTTGAGTAGGCACATGGCTCGGTAGACTTCTCATTGCAATGTTTCCGTATAGTAGCCAGTAGGTTTCGTATAGTGAATTTCTTAGCTTTTCTTGCACATAGGCAGTAAATGTTTCTTGATGTACGTTTCATTAAACACGCGACTGTATTGATTATTTACCAACTGTAATTCATTTTTTCAAGTGCTGTATTGGTAAAATTAGAGGTAAGTAGACGCCCAGAGCCCACCGCATAACCTTGAACACTGAACGTAAGTTACGGTGCGTAGGCTTTACGTTCAAATACCAAAAGGTGGTTGGCTGCGCCTACGTGCGCCTACCCCCCACTACAGCACTGATTTTTTCTCAAGAAAGTCTAAAAAGTCATGTTTTCAGCCGAAAGATAGTTATAAAACTCTCTGAAAGTCCTGATGTTCGAGCCACGGTGGCGATGGATTAAGTCAGAAAATAGGAACAGCAATTTATTCCCTGGTCGTTTTATATTTCTGTTTGCTGTTTAATGTTTTATATATCGCCATCCAGAGAGCTATAGCAACCTGCTTTCTTAACAGAAATTCATTTTGAAGCGGTTGGCCTCGTGCCACGCAAACTCTTTTAAAAACAGTCTTATTATTTATGTAGTTGAAATGGTATAACGAGGCGAACACTTCAATGCTAGCACAAATCTGCTCTTAATTAAAATTCACTTACCTCTCCGTCAAAATGAATCCATTGTCATCCATTGTTGGCACTTTTTGTTGAGGATTAATCTGGAAAATCGAAGTGAATGCATTGAAGTTTCAATATGAAGGGTACGAAGAGTTTGATGTTATTTGGAAAACGACAGTCTGCTTATTTTCTCTACAAATTGTTTATATATGGCGCCATCAATAAATCATCATGAAGAATTATAACCAGGTTCAAGAATCGACTACTTCAGTATCTAAATTCTCGACAATAATTTTTTGAGATTCATAAAAAACATGTTATTTATCTTAGTTGTGATAAAAACCATTCCAATAACATTTAATTTTCCCGAGATCATTCGAAATGACTTGAAATTCCTTTACCAGACAATGAGGTTTGAATAACTTTAATAATGGTTGTGTCATCAGCACGCTGAATACAATCAAATGCATTGGTACAATTTGCAAAATTATTCACGTAAATGGGAAACAATAATGGACCCTGTATAAATCCCGGTGGGACGCCCTGCAGAAATGATAACTATGATTTTATTGTTTATCTGAATCCTCTGAGAACTGTTAATGAGATAGCTACTCAAAAAGATGAAAGTGATTGCACAAAACCTTTAGGGGGACTAAATAAGAAAGCCAGAGGTAATTACGATTTTTCACATCTTTAACAATTTTATTCATGAGCGCCCCCCACGGAAATCATACTTTGGGCGATGTAGCAAGCCATCAGTTTGAAACTGATATTAAAACTGTTTATAAATTACCTTTCCAGAAGGCTTAAAACAAATATCTCAGGACACAGAACAAAGTTGGCCTGTAGTTGTGTAAAAGCAACGGTCCTCTTTTTAAACACAGGAATCACGTCAATTTTCATGTTTTCTGTGAAGACTTAGATAGAAATAGATTGTTTCAACATAACACTCAGTGGATCAGTTAACAAAATCAGACTTAAATATTTCTTTGTTTTCATGGATATGCCATCATAATCTAACAGAGCTTTAGCTGGGAGAGGACCAATTACATTTCTATTATCAATACGAGAAGTTGGTTTAAAGTTAAATCCAATAAAGAAGTTGAGTGACTTTCATTTACAAAGACCATATTTGACATAACATGATTGTGCAGCTCCTGTCTGTCACAGTCAACGGAAATTGACTGTGCGTTTCCAGCAGTATTTAATTAATAGGGCTTAGGACAAAAAGGGGTTTGTTGGATGAAATATCTGACGATGGGGAGAGTAGAAATGATGCCAACCACCAAGGGAAGACCAACGACAAGAGGAGATGAAATTAGTGATGGCTCAAATGCTCTCGCGACATAGTCCTATTTGATCAAGCATTTTTCATGATTCATTCCAACAAAATGATATTTGTTGAGTTGCATATTGGCTCATCCCCGTTTGAAAATTCGAGCATTCATCGTTTACTCCGGGCATGTACAAACCTTAGTATATTCTTCGCCTTTGTGTTCTCCATTCATCAAGTCGATCTCTTTACACTCGTATTCAATTCCAGCATGGGCACATGTCATCATCAATGCATGACAGGGGGCGCTACCGGGTGTCACGTAGAGGCACAACTTTTCCGGTTTCGGCACCGACTTCATCATTTCTAGCTTCTTGCGCATGTCCATCAATCCCTCGTTGACTTTCTTGTAGTAGGGAAGAGCAAACAGTTTTTTCTTCCACGTGAAGATGTTGGCATGGACACTGAAATCGTAGCCGACAAGCCAAAGGACAGTGGCGGTGGAATGAACGCAGAAGTCTGCGATGGTTAGCCTATTGCAAGCCAAGTACTCGTGTGTGCTGAGGTACTTGTCAAGGCCTTCCACCAGAGGACAGACATCTTTCTTTATGTCCTCCGTGAGCTTTTTCTCACCTTTCGAATGCATCGGTGCCTACAAAAGAGATAGCATTTTTGTGACAACAAGAGGTGTACACGAGTCTGTGATGCCATTGTGCCAACGGTTGGCGGTCATCGGCATTTTGTCGTTTAAGAAAACGCTAATGAATACCTATTTATTAAGGATTATAGAGCATTGTTCCCGTTAGGGACCTGTCACACCGCCCTTAGTATAGAGTGTAGTAACGCCTTATGTATTGAGAATGCAAACAAATCAGTACTGAGTTTTCAGTCACTACTGAGCTAAAATTTAGTAGTGTCTATTACATCATGGGCGAATCCAGAATTTTGAGTTGGGGGGGCTGGCGGCAGGGCAAAGTATTAGCCAGAATTTTGCCCGTCAAACATTTGCACTCCCGAACTGCCAAATGGAATCTGGGAGAATTTTAGGGGGCCGGGGCCACGGCCCCCTTGGCCCGCCTTTAAATTCGCCACTGTATTAGTAGGGAATATTTTTATGATTTACTTTTAAACGGCGGTTCAATACACAACAATGCCTGCTCTTGCGAACGCGATGGAGGTTGGAGGTTGTAATACCGTTAACCGTAAATATTTTTGACTTTCGTTTAAAAAATATTCTGTTTGCTAGTCGTTTGCGAGACTGCACTGAAATAACTGTCGCGCACATAAGGTATGGTCGGTCGAAGGAGGGAAACAAATTAAATTTCAATTTCCGCCTTATCTTCCTTCAATATAACTGATGAATAATAGTGAAAATGAAAACTTTATCACTTACTGCGTGTTTCATAACTTGGGGCGCGAAAGATCCACAATCCCAGTTCAGCCATTTGTCAACTATCGCCTTCTCTTGGAGATCACAGGGATACAAGTCGCTCTTTGGCGCGTATTTAGCCAGCAGATATATCATGATGGCTCGACTGGAAAAAAGATTTGAATCGAATGTGAAATTTAATTAATAGGAAACTGGTTTTCGTTCATTATTGCAATTTGTTCTAGTTGTAATATTAAATCAATTTACATTTATTAAAAACATCCAGTTTAACTTGTTGCCCACAAACATGGCCATCAGAAGTGTCTGTTGCATGAAAAGTGACCCAAAACGTAAGTCAGAATTTGGTCTTACACTCTTCATAACTATTTCAGAAAATATAATCAAATCTCATAGTCTCTGAGAACGTAGTCATTAATTACTTCTAAATACTCAGACAATTAGTATAAATTATTTTTAGGTTGTTATGTGCCAATTTATTCAGTAAGACCAAATTTCTGTCTTATGTCTTAAAGTCACTTTTCATGAAACACGTATTTGCAAATTTGACAATGTCTCGTGTACTTGGCGCAGTTACTTATCCTATGAGGGCTTAGTAGGTGACCTATGGCAAACTTTGCACAGCTTCAGAGTGCTCATTACTTTGCAAATGTGAACGATATAATCCATGCTGGTTCAGGGCAACCACTCTTGCAGTGCCAGATTATCCAAGCTAATTAGGCGTGGGGCTCGCACAAAATAGGGGGCCCGACACGTAGCTCAACAGTCATCAAAACTTTTGTCGATTGCGGGACTGAAAAATGGCTAATTGCGGGAAATTTTGGAAACTAGGGGCATGAAATTAGAAAGCTTTGGCGACAGGGGATAGAAATCGTGGGGACCAGGGGAAGAGACGAAGATCGATATTCATGGCCACCCTCGGTAAGTCGCTCAAATTACCAAGGCCCTCTTACTTTTGATAGTTCAAAGGCACCAAGAAACCTTAATCTGGCTTTAGCTTTGAATTGCACCAGTCCTCTAAAATCAAGAAATGTCAGGCTTGACGTTATATTGATTACTAAATATTAGAACTACCTACCTTTCCGTCAGAATGAATCCATTGTCATTCATTGTCGGCAAACAGTGATTAGGATTGATCTGAAAAGAACGGAAGAGTTAAGTTCTTTTGTGAAGTTTTCAACCATTGTACCTGTTGTTCTGCTATGTCCAGTGTTTAATATCATTTTTGTACAATTATTAACCGTAGAAACGTAAATTACATGTTTGTATTTTAACGTCTTTGATCATCTTAATGTAGTTGACAGTGCTGCAATAGAGCATTAGTAACAATACCAATAGAAATACCAATATTGTCAATAATAACAATAACGGAATAATAAAGAACAACCTAAATAGAAGTCAAAAGTTTTTATATCGTTCTTTTTAAATTTTTTTATGAACACAGCCAATTTCAGTGACTTAATTCGCTGTGAAAGTTGATTCCGATAGATTTCATTTGCAATACCTTCGTCCATTCTTACCCCTCACCACTGTTTGCTTTTCTGTTTTATTCGTATGCAGGCAATGATCGGGATCACCTCATTTAGCTCCGGATTTGTTTTTATTATCTTCTTACCTTAAGAAATTCCTCCGATTTGTGCTCATTTTTGAGCACGTCGATTTCCTTCTTGTTGTATTTGATTCCCGCGGCTTCACATGTCATCATCACCGCTCGGCATGCTGAACTCCCAGAAAACACGTAAAGGTCCAAATTCTTCGGAGATTCTTTGCTGTTTGATGTCTGGTTCTTTTCCACATTCTTCTGCTTTTTTTCGGCACTCTTTTGCCGAGGCTTGTTAGAATTCGTGGGCTTATCTGCTGGTCTTTTACTCTGATCAGCCGTCTGCACACTATTTTCGCTGGCGCACGCGTTTCCCATTTTTGATTTGAAGTCAGTTCAAAACCCCGAGCAAGTATTAAACGTCGATCACGACTGACTGATCAATCCCCCAGCAGCAAACTACTCGGGTAGTCTCGAGACAAGGGGTTTGTATTATTTGCTTTTGTACTTCGTTTCTAAGGAGAGCAATTGCCTGAATGTTTGATGTGTAAAGTTTACAAAACAAACAACGTGACTTGCAGAAATCAGGGGTTCACCGGGTCATAATAGGTGACAAACCATTATAACGACGTATGTATCTTACTGTGACACATCTATGAACAAAAAGTAAATGCAGTGCCTTACGTGTGGACTTTAGACAAGGCAGAAATCCTATACTGTTATTCTGTTCCACGTAGATTTTGCATTAGTCAAAACTGGGTTAATATGTATGTTTTACAGCCACTGTTTCAAGGGTTTTGACATAATTAACAACTATAAAATATGTACTTTTATAAAAAGCAAGCATTAATTGCAACACGAAGGAAAATAAGACCAAATTTCTGTCAAAGCGTTTGCGGTTACTGGGAATAATATTTACTCAGAGACGTTCACCCTAGTAACAGAGTGAAGCACAGTGCAAATACAGGTTGGACAGAAAAGCTCGTCGCCCTGTGTGCACACTTAGCAATCCACTTACGATTCACTGGCAGACCCTTGAACTGACACTGAACGAGTACACTAGTCGGAAGAACGAATTATACTGTGTTTTTAAATTTGTTCAATTGTTGGCTTAAATAGCTAGACTAAGCTATTTCCTGGATGGGAACACGGTCAAATTATCAACCAGCATTTGTTGGCATTTTCTTTCAGACATACGGTCGTTTTTCGATAGCAATAACTTTAGGATCATCCTGGGATGTATTCCTTAGACGCGAGAATCTAGCTAGTGCGATCACGTGCTTCCTATGTAATGCATGACGATATCTCGCGAAGTTATGTGTGATCTTGGGTTATAACGATTTTTTGGGTCTACGGATTGCAGCCATGATCATTGTCACTCTATATGATTGCTTTGAACCTAACGCCAAATATAAATGTTCTTTTTGTAGACACTAAATATGACACCGAGTACCGTTAGACACGGCAAATAGAGACGCCTCGCGTTGTTTCAGGCATAATCACTAAAGTAAACGTAATTGTCTGGTAAATCACGATATTTGCCTAGGAAACTACAAGTACGTGTTAAACAAACTGTCGAGAGTTGTCCGGGGAACTTTTTTAACAAACGCTAACGCCTATCAACTACCAACACAATAAAGACGTTTTTTGCAAATCTTTTGTTCGCCAAGTGACGCGTGTCCTCTCTTGTGGAAAATACTTGTAAAAGGGTTTTTACTATGTCACATTTAACTAAAAATAGGAAGGAATTACTAATGACGCTGATAATGTCAACCTATTACGAAGAAAATACCGCAGGAGCATGCAAGATGATTTGTACTTGGCGCGAAGTTGTTCGGTATTTTTTTTTTACAAAGGATCAACATGTTCTTGGAAGACTTGGGTACTTTGAATTAACATTTAGTTATGAAATGGAAAACATTGTTCGGCTTCGTAACACAATGATGAAAAATATTGCCATCTTCAATAACACATGGCCTTAGTATAAAAAGTCACCGGCACCAATAAAATATTTTGTTGAAATATTTGTGTAGTCGTGAATAATTCAGATACTGCTTTTCTATTCAAAATAACCTTATATAGTACGGACGACAAGCATTTTACATCTTAACTTATAACCGTTTTCCCCCTTTGAATACAGGTTTTAGACGTCACTACGCGCAGCCGTAAATAATTCATACACAATTTTGCTTCAAAATAACCTCACATGTTTGATCGACAAGCATTTTATATCTTTCCTTTGCTGTTTTCAATTTATGAATTTAGGTTACAGACGTCGCTACACCGGGTCTGATCCTACGCTTTCGGACATCCCCACAGACGAGCTGGGAGCGTTCTTGGTGTCCGTTTTAATTAGTTCTTCAGCTACAGATCCGACGATGGATACTTTGGAGGAAATTACCTCCTTTTCAATTGACGTTCGTGATATTTTTTTGGCTTTAGGTAGTGGTGGTCTGGCTTTTCTAAACGCGAAAAACTTGCGGTAGACCCGATCGAAGTACGGCAGGGCCTTGATTCTTTCCCACCACACCGAAAGATGTCGCCACTTTCGGAGATCAAAGTCCTCCAGGACGAGGAGAAATGATATCGAACTGGACGTACTGATGTCGGCAAGAGTAAGAGTTTCGCCGACGAGGTACGTTTTATTCTGGAGACACGTGTCCATGAGTGAGAGACATCCTTCCACCAATTTAGCTTGGTAGTTTTCAGGTGCCAAGCCTCGCAACCACTGGGGATACTGTGAAAGCAAAATCAACACAAGACGTTTGAAATTACATCTAATGACACAAGAGGGTCACAATTGTCTGCAAACTTATCCAGGACTCGTACACAGGGCAAAACGTTTAGAATTTGGAAATTTGACGGTAAATGAAGTTTGACAATATAAATGTATCGAAGAGACCTTGTCACAAGCAAACAGATTCCAACAATACAAGTTACTTCAAGTACTCACTTTTGTACAATTGTGGTGAAACTAGCCGACACTCGGCCAAAAATGATAATGCTCACCACAAAATCACTGATTGTTTTGTAGAGAGTTCCTACATCATAATACAACCACATGTCCACCGAAGATCTCTGCTCAAGATCCATCGGATAGATGGCGCTCTCTGGCGCGTACTTTCGCATGATGTACACCATGATTGCTCGGCTACGCGAAAAGAGAAACAACTTCAGCGGATTCAGGGCTCAAAGGGCGTCTTTTTCCAACAATACCCCATATCGTGCCATTTATCTCTTTTTCGAACAAAGCGGGGTTTAATGACTTATTTTCAGTAAAAAGTGCAATAAACCCTCGCCTTCTCAGTTCTAGGTATTTTTCACGAGATTCGTTGAATACACGAGATATATTGACTCTATCCAGCTTCAAGGCCAGCCTTTCGTAATTTCTCATGTCAGTGAGTTCTGTCAACGGGCGACTGAGTGCATGTAGACATTGTCCAAGGCAAAGAAACAAATATGCATACTAAAATGTCCATGATTAATGTGATCCCTCTACCGTACTTCGGTCATCATGATAGCAGGAAAGATGTTGAAACGCCGTTTATACCAATGAGTTGAAACTTCTCATGGGATTTGTAGGTATCGCTGAACGCCAGCCCACCGGGGTAGAGCTCATTAGCAGTATCTCGCGTAATCTCGCGCGTAATTGTGCATTTCTATCGAGGTTCTAGCTTTATTGAACTCTACCCTGATGAGCCGTCTGACGAGAAAGTGAATTTCAAAACGGCGCGGTTATTTCGAAAGTCGGATATTCCACGCATTTAAGGTAAACTGTTTGTGAAAAAGTTGTCTTTAGACGTTAGAACATTGTTTATAACGACTTTGGATAAGTTGAATGTACTGGAACGAAGGTGATCCTCATTTGCCGCAAGAGAGAGACTTTCAATGTAATTTCTTACCTTTGCCACAAAATAAAGCCATTATCGTCCACCAGAGGAATTGTATGACACGGGTTCATCTAAACATGACGAACTGAACCAAATTATCTACAAACTACACATCTACACAGAAGCCATTGGTCAGCAATATCTAACTTTCCTTAACAACGCCGAACTAAGGGTGTGACGGTTAATCGAGCATAATCGATTCGCATTGCGGGAGTGACCAGTTTCGATACCGATACGCCGGCCGACTCAAAGGTCCATTTCGATTTGATCCTTAGTTCCAATATTTTTGCCGTTAAGTGTGCGACTGTTGCATCTATTAAAGGGCGTAATTTAAATATTGAATAATTGAACAGCCCAGGATCTTTCGTTTGGGAGAATTTTATCAGCAAAATTGGTAGCAGTGGTAAGTTATCTACTTAGATTTGAGAAATAATGAATTAATTTGACAGGCAATTGAAGAATCGAATCGACAACAATGGAATTTCCTCTAAGGAGAATCGAATCGAATTCCTAAAATTGTACATCATTCCACCCCTAGGAATTGCTGAAACCGTTTATTATTAATATCATTGTTATTATGTAAGCATAGAATCAAGTGATTATGAGTTGCAGGCGCACGATGAAGACTTTTGTCCAGGTGTGACGTGTCAGTGCAACTTTTAGTAGTGCGGGTGTGCATGCAATGAGCATTGACATACACATCAAGAGACAATGCACCTTTTCTATGCAACATAATGTTTTATGAATTCTCACAGCAATAACGTCTAAATCAATTCTTGTTATTGCGAGCAATGCGTGAGTGAAATGAGTTTGGCAATACAGCGAATCTATCCCATTAAGTCGATCAATATTTGTAATGAATAAGCACGAATCTACACAGTTGAAAACGACCAGGCCCCATACAATTTCCCATATATGTGACGTTTTATTTTGTCTAGCTCATACAAACAATTCACTGTGAATTACCAAACTTTGCACTTATATTTTCATTATCAGTCATGGCGACGTTTCGAAACAATGTTCTAATCTCTTACTTAACGATCACGTGAACATTGATACTTAAAGTTGCTTTAATTACATTCTTAGTCTTAATTGTCAATCATTTCTGGTTTATTTGGTTAATCTGAAATTGTTGCTTTAATTTGATATTGATGTTTACAGAATGTTTCTGCATAACCACTGGTCTAGCCACAAGGAGGAGGCAGCGAGTGTTAACGGGTCACGTCCTCCTATTTATTGCGAAAAAACTCCTTCGGTGCCGTGTTTGTCCG
>NMRA01000219.1:478317-529931 GCA_002633005.1 Phoronis australis | reverse complement strand
CAATTCACCACTAACTTTAAACCCCATACACATAACCATCTTCACTTTCGGTTGCTCGCCACTTAAATGAAATTGTAAATCGGTTAACAACTTTGCCTTGTTCTTTCCATTAGATCAGGATGCAGTAAAACTAAATGTCCGTAAATGTAGCGCGCAGAGCGCTTACGACATTGAACTTAGGGTTACTTCGAGAAAATAGTGCTCTCGGAAAAAGCTGAATGGTTGAGATTTCATTTCCGGTAGCGTTCGTTATTAATTTCATATTGCTGGGAATACCTTGACAAATTCTGGCGTCAGGTGGTCTCCTTTAAACAAGTCAATAATCTTGGCCTGGTATTTCAACTCAATCGCAGCACAGGTCATCATAACGGCTCTGCAGGACGAACTCAGTACGTGCAGGTATATGTCGAGTTTTTTGTCACCTTGGAACTAAATGTACAAATACATGGCAGGAGATGCTGGCGATCTTATGGTGAGCAATAAATGAACATTCCTTGGAAGCAATACATTCATGCAAGTCGTGAATGCAAAATGAGAGTATGAAATTTTTCGAATGAACAGTAATGGATTAAAGTTTCATAAAAAGTATCGTAACGCACCTAAAGTTATTAATTGCATAAAACCATAAAACAGGTAAAGGCAAGGACGAGTATGACATTGACATTTTCACGGTAGAGGTGTGTGGGAAATCTGAAATGGATTGTGAGACATCGCTGTTACCAGCAAAATGAAACCAGGGAAGATAAAGCGTTTCTTAATGGCACCAATCAGAGAAACGAAGGAATCTTCACCCACTGTGATTTCCAGCCAACAGGTGGCGAGGAACATCTATATCCCACAATGCTCTAACCGTAGGAATGTCCATTAAGTTTAAACTTTAATTAAAACAACTGGGGTCTGGTTTCATTTCGTGAAATCTATGCGACTGGTAATGTTTCCATGCGTTACCTTACAACTCTTGAATGATGGACCTAACAATTTGCCAATTGTCTAAATTCAGATCAAGACTAAAGACAAAAAGAGTTCCCTAAAGTCTTGATAGAATTCCAAGTTCCATTGCCAGCTAATGAAACCCAGTATTTGGGGACAACAGCCGAATGAATATTAGACAACCATACTTTTTCCACTTCTTTTCAGTTAAACTTGTTCTCAAATGATGTTTTTCCAACATGTCATCAAATATTTTCGCAATGACCAGAATTGAATTCAGAATTTTCAAACTAATTTTTCTAGTGGTCAACAAAATGGCCACCTCTGAATTTTCACATTATATAATTTGCCAATTTTAACTGACAGTTTATTTAAAACACAAATACATCCAGGATATTCCTATTTTAGTGATATCTTTCTGTCAAAATAAGGGAACAAGTGTCTTTAAGATATGTGCCTCTATTGTGTGGGAATACTGTCCCCATCATCTACCCTACGGAAATTTTCCTAATTAAACTAGATAGCCGCCATCACAACAAGACACTGCTGTATGTGGTTTTCTTCTAAAAGTTATAGGATTTCTGGCTACACCGTGTCCCCAATTTGTCTTCGAAGAAAATATATGAAAGTGATCCACTTTATCGACATGGCCCTAAATGCGAATAATCCAAGGGCAAGCGCTGGATTAAGATATCACGGAGCTCTAGGCTGTAAGGAGTCTTGGGGCCCTGGTAATTTAAGCTGTCTCTTCCCAATCGTGTCCATTTTTTCACCTACCCCGCCTCGACAAAGTTCAGGTTCCCTCAGAGATCTCGAGAATTTTTAACCCGCCGCCGTGAACAATTCTCTGAACAAGTTATGAAATTAGAGATGCGATGTGGATACGAGACGGGACCCGGTGCTGTCGAGATTCGCTGCAGCGAGGAAGGCACAAGTAAAAAAAGTGTCAGTTACTTCATAACTGCACGTATCTAATGAAGAAATCGCACTTACAGGACAGAATTCGCTTGATACTGAAATATGGTGTGCTGTACATGGTCTCACATCTGTCTTGTCTGGTTGGTATTTCGCTTCAGGTTGTTTACTGCGTACACAGCCCATGTTCAAGCATTTTCAAGTCGGACGTTTGTGCCTTTGGGCCCACTCACTCTTACCGTCGAGCGTTGAAACGCAGACTAGAAAAGTTAGTGCATCACAAAATTCTGACAAAATACTCTATATTTTATGACCATTTCAGAAGAGATTGTTATTCGCGTTTTATCTCTCTCAAAGATGTGTCTACGAAACGCTTTATTAATGGTAGAAATTTCATTAACAAACGATACCTTTCAACTTTCGTCAGGAGGAGGTTTCTGTCGACCTAATTTATCGCAAGAAAGGGAAAATCCCGCAAAATCTCGCGAATTAGAGTAGATTGCTTCGCAAGTATGCCAGGTAGTTTAAAATAGCCTTTCCTAGCAAAATGGCGTCAGGCTAGAGCGTGGGATTGATTTTATTGTTTTCGCTCCATTGCCTAACGTTTTTCAACGCAGGTGTAAGCTTATGTCGTGCGGTTTACCGAACGCTGTCCAGTCTAACCGGAAGCCCATCAATACTCTATTGGTCAAACTTTTACCGTATCTTAGCCCAACACAATACTATCAAAGCTATAGCAATAACTGAACAGATAATCACGCGAAAGATTCCCGGCAGCCGGTATGCTTTTAATCTCAGTCTATGTGTTTATGTCTTACCTAGTGACACAATAATGCGTGCTTGTTTTTCGTTTGTTTAGTTTGAACATGGACAATAGAAAACACCCACTTAATCTCCCCTGCGTCTTGTGTCATCGATGACGTCATAACACTCTGACCTAATGACGAATTAACACTTTTCAACCCGACACCATTTATATAGAGACGTTCGTAAATTGCGCTCTGAGGAAAGAGTTAACAGCATACAAACGGTTGTATTCACGCATATTTCAATGTTTTACAGGACTGCACTGAACTATTTACCCTAATCCGCTACAGTTATGTAGTTATGTGGGCAATGAATATCGTGAATAAATGAATGTGATGAAGAAGTAAGGTATGAATCGCAGAATGTTAGAAAACTTCATCGATGTTACTGTGACACTGCTTCGTGTAAGATAAAAAAGCGCGAAGAGACTAATAGCATCCAGGCATACTCGTCTTTGTGGATGCATTTCTGTGGTGTCAACAGTATGGAGACCGTCCAACGACAGTTGATTTTGCACAGTTACAACGATAGCGCGATGCAGTACTCCAATAGCCTAGCAACACATTCTAGGGCGCGTTCCGTAGATGCAAAACTCTTGAGGGCAAAGCTAGTAAGATCACGTGCGTCGCTAGTAATGCATGGCGATATCTGGTAACGATTTGCGTGATTCTGCTATTTTGCGAGTGTCTTGCGTCAACCGACTGGGAAATGGCGGGAATCCCATCATCCAATCAAATGGAAGATGGGAGGAATGTAATTAACAACTTCCCAAATCCCAGAAGTTTCACCATCTTTGTAACAGGTCAGAAGTCTGTTTCGTGAAAAGTGATTTGGCCTTACACTCCACACAACTGTTTCTCAAAAATGATTAAACCTCGCTTGTGCAAATGTCTAAAGGCTGANTTCATCGATGTTACTGTGACACTGCTTCGTGTAAGATAAAAAAGCGCGAAGAGACTAATAGCATCCAGGCATACTCGTCTTTGTGGATGCATTTCTGTGGTGTCAACAGTATGGAGACCGTCCAACGACAGTTGATTTTGCACAGTTACAACGATAGCGCGATGCAGTACTCCAATAGCCTAGCAACACATTCTAGGGCGCGTTCCGTAGATGCAAAACTCTTGAGGGCAAAGCTAGTAAGATCACGTGCGTCGCTAGTAATGCATGGCGATATCTGGTAACGATTTGCGTGATTCTGCTATTTTGCGAGTGTCTTGCGTCAACCGACTGGGAAATGGCGGGAATCCCATCATCCAATCAAATGGAAGATGGGGGGAACGTAATTAACAACTTCCCAAATCCCGGAAGCTTCACCATCTTTGTAACAGGTCAGAAGTCTGTTTCGTGAAAAGTGATTTGGCCTTACACTCCACCCAACTGTTTCTCAAAAATGATTAAAACTCGCTTGTGCAAATGTCTAAAGGCTGAAAATATGCACAAAACTGATAGTTACTGAGATAACTTCGGCAAATTATTTTGTAAACTGTGATGCGCTCATAGTTACTTCGTTAAATCTTTTTGTGAAGTAGCCAATAGGTGACGTGCAGCCCAGACCAATATCTGTCTTAAGGTTATGTTGGACCCTCGAAAATTGTACACATTTGGCACTTTTCGGAACACCATATCTCAAAAGTGACTGAATTAAAGTCAAAAATCAATTTCTACAGGCGTTCTACCTTCAGAAAGTATTCACTTTTACTGAGTTAAAATCTATAGTTTTGTGTACGTTGGATTAAATAAACAGACAAGTCAATAAGGGCCTACTTAACCTTTAGCTACTTTCACGGAAACAGACCCCAGTTCTAAAAGATACGTCCGCAAAATACGTAAATTAGTGTATTGCTTTCTAGAAAAGACCTTCACCGTGTGCAGATTACTCCAGTAAATTATCTTTTCGTAACATATCAACTCTTTAGATCCTGTTTCACGGACTCACGGTGACATCCTTTTAAAACTATTACTGACGTGTTCGTGTTACGCATTAAGATCTAGGATTCGTCCAGACAATTCAAAGTGGTAACAATAATGTCTGTATCTTCGGTTGTCGGTGCTCCTTACGCCAAAATTGCTTCCGTTCAATATCTGTTATAATCACTTTCAGCGTGTCATCATAATAATCCTCAAAGTGCATAGTGACTGCCTGGTTGACATTCAACGACATCGTTGTGTAGTGTTTGGCAAGGGAGGAAATAGAATCCTTTACTTTCATATCCAAATCGTCTTGAAATTTTTCATTGGGCGTATCCTTTTCTTCAAAAACTAGGTCATTGTGAATCTCGCCACAAATCTCTCGAAATTCGAGATAACGCGAATCAGCGAACATGTCTAAAGGCAGTTTGAGCAACGGATATATCGCATCCCTGTATTGAATAATGAGCTCCGTTGTCAACTTTAATGTTTCTTGGAATTGTGGCGAACTCCTGTCGATGTCTATTCCCATGATGTTGTCCATTGCTTCAGGCTGAGCATAAAGGGAATCCTAAGAGATGAAAAGGGAATTGAAAACGCAACAAAACCAGTATGGGCACTCTACTAAAATGAGAATATACAAAGAATTCATTCTGATGTTTGCATAACGTGCCCTGAGGCGCATTCATAAACAACATCTGTTGAACTATCATCAGTTGTTGCAAAAGATACAGTTGGAAAATAGAAAAAATGCAATTTTGGCAAATGTTTATTTCCGAAATAAATGAAGAATTAGATATTTATTTCACAACTCGTTAGTGAATCACAATGAATTCCGTGATTCGTGTTTTGAAATACCCGTTATACTACCGTAGCCTATTAGATTTGAAAAAAGCATTTTTTGTCGTCGATGAATTATTTCATGATACACTGAGATTAGTTTTAGAATGGGTGTTGACGAGAAAATCCGCCGGAAAGGTTAGGTTGGCCAATTTTCGTCTGTGCAGAAAATAAACTTATTCATTCAATCTTTTTTCGTCGTCTATGTTGCCTAAGGAACAGTTTGAGACCAACTTCATTACGTCAAGTGGCTAAAATCAAAACGTTTTTGTGACAGGAAGCTCGCCGGGTTTAATAAGTAGCTGTTCAAAACTGAAAAACCGCAACTCCGAAAGCGGACGTGAATTCGCGAGAAACCCTACACTCCTTCGAAGTGAAGTGCGTGAACATGTTTGACTTCAGTGACTAGAAAGAATTTCCACACTTTCGATTGGGAGCTAATGATACGGTTTTATGTTCTGTTATCACCACTGACAAACGAGACAGCATAATTCAGGTGCTCATTAAATCATTAGTCTTGACGAGGGATTCAATGAGTACGAGTCGAACCTACGTTAATTGCCGATACATGTTGTAACTCGTAATCAGCAGTGCAACAATTTTCCGCTGTGTCTATTAAATGAAAACAAGCTGAGACAAGAGTTTAGCTGATTTGCGAAAATCAATAGCACTTATTTATAATAAATGAAAATACAATCTTTGGTGGCTAGAATACTCCAGTCCTCCTTCACTACAGTTTTAACAAGTAATATAGTTTGGTAACAAAGAAACGAACATGGTCCGGCAGTCGGCCTATTGGAAAATATGCTGGGTTTTAACAAATATTTTATAGTGGTTTTGTCGTGTCAGTGGGTCATGAAACTTCATGAAATTGTAAATAAATGACATTGTACACATGTATACACTTGCCATACTGATCTATTCTCGTAAACTATAACTTTCAAGTCACTGAAAGATCGCCAGCTCCACGCGCAAGCAGTCATACTCCTGTGGAGAACTGTCAGGTGTATTGTTATGTACGATTGCCCGCTATTCAGTACTAAATGACTCGTGGGGGAGGGGCATCACTTGAAAAACCTGATGTCGGGTAGCGAATTTCTCATGAAAACCGTGTGTCAAAAGGCGGGCAGTCCCGCCAACAAAGTGGCAACTACTCTTCTTCTGTGCTGAGTGCTGGGCCC
Source organism: Phoronis australis (assembly GCA_002633005.1). NCBI lineage: Eukaryota > Metazoa > Phoronida > Phoronidae > Phoronis > Phoronis australis. The sequence goes on along the minus strand of NMRA01000219.1, from coordinate 523,347 downwards.
GGTATATAATACTTCTAGACGAAACAGAACAGGAAATTATTTTTAATATTTCTAGTTCTACTTTTTGCTAACAGTATGTTATGGTTTATGCATATGAATTTCAAGTCCACGATCAAACCACGAACTCGGGTAAAAACTCGAGATTTCGAGTTCCGACTGGAACTTACAGTCTTAATTCTGGAGTCATCAAGTGCAATCTAGGATTAGACAGTTATCCACGTAAACCATAATGTACTCGAACACAGTGTAATAGACAACAGTGTTGAGTTCGTTAAGATTTAGAACGGAAAATACCAAAACAATTTCAAATTAGATTTCGAGCGGAAAAATTGAAACTCAGCGGGCCCAGATAACGAAGTCCATGGAGTCAGTTTTCATGTTCACATTAGCTGAGGAAAACCCTTAATCAAAATATATATTTTCGTTTTATTAAATCTACCTGGCTTTCTGTCTTTGTGATGCCGGGCGAGGCTTTCGACGTAACAGTGCAACTCGAAGAAGCCCCCATTCTATCGAGCGCAGTCGGCTTTCCACACTAATCCGCCAGCGCCATTGTTTCATTGACCGTAGTTACAGCCCTTCACGATAGCGTCCTTTATACCTGGAATAAACACACAACTTCACGTTGAAAGGTGACGGAAAGTATTACCAATTGATTTCTAAGTAAAAATCAATTTGATCACTGTCCCAAAAAGTGTACAGCTGACTGAATTGCCATCGCTCTCACTCAGTTTGCGCGCCGCTGAAGTCGGATTATCGATTGATATTTAATCCCATTAAAATTCATGTGGCTTTTATGATCTATTAATGACGCTGAAGAGAATGTGCGTATATTGCCTGCTCGGGCCGGCAGGCATCCTACATGATAGAGTATTAGTAGTTCCTTACCACGGACCGTATGGAAATAAGTCTTTGGCTTTTTATGTTATCTGTATCTTGCACTTTTATTTTTTTGTCTTGTGTTTTTATGTTTTTCTTTTATTTCTCTGTGCTTGAGTGATTCTAATGAATTTATTTTTTTCTGGGGGTAGTCGAAGTGTGACACACTGCAATAGTTAAAGGAAACAGTTGGGTACAGAGCTCATTCCGAATAACATTTGACGTTGGAAACTTTGTGTGGACTTTTTGTTTGTTGTTCATAAATTTGCTACAACTATAAATGTGAGAGTCACCCAATTCCTCTCGATAGAATTTTGTTCAAACGACATACTTTGCGTAAGCGCGTGGACGGCACACACGATCACGACAGTTACCATCGGAGCGAATGTGATTAGCGTCTTTCCACTGATTAAGATCAACTTTGTGTAGCAGTTACACACTAGATTTTCACGCATCAGGATTGTCTGTAAAAGAGTAGTTTTTCATGGAGGTATGAATGCAAATTTTTATAACCGAACAAGTTTACATTGGACGAGCTCTAGTAATCCTATCGTACAATTATTGAATAGGTTCCTGGCACTAAGTTTGTACATACATGACAGAATGCAAACTACACCAACTTCTCTTTTGTCTAATGGTGTTGAAAATCAATTTTATCTTTACTGTAACAATCATGCGCGTAGTCATGAAAAATATATTTTTTTTACCACCGAGCAACAGAAAGAAGACATTAACACCCGACACGCCATCTCCATGTAACAAATCGATGAAACAGTATCATCATTCACTCAATAACTAGATGTCGACATGGATCCCAGCGTCTAGTTTGCGAAACCTTTTAACTCCCGGAGAAAAGTTTCCAGACCAACGATAAAAGTGAATGCTAAAAGATTTGACAGATATCCTTGAACTTCGGGCAGACTTGAATTTTCATAAAACGTATCACCAGTCAATGATTAAGATCCTTGATGCGCTTACAAAAACTGTCTCTCAGCGCTCAACGATGAACCACGATGACTTGAACGGAAGAAAACACAGAGAGTAGGAAATAAAGCTCGGAAAACATTGTTCAACGATGTCAGGTTTAAAACCAAGATGCAACTTAGTTTGTGCATCAGTTATCGTTGTAGCTGAACTTGCAGAGTTCTTTTAAATCAATTTGAGTCACCTGTGAAATTGTAACGCGTTTTAATACTGGAAATGTTTTTGAAGTGTCCAATAATCTATATTTATCCAAAGGCGTTACAAAATTACTACTATGAAATTATACTTTTATTCAAACGCATGATTACTGGTCGACGGCAATAGTCTGATGTAACGTGCCCGTATTTTGAGAACCAGTTTGACGCCCGTTATTTAGTGGAGAAAACTGGTTCTCAAAATTCGGGCACGCTATATCACACCATTATCAATAAAAATGCTGTAGAGATTAGGTTTGAAACCGGGTTTTTACATATGCAGTGAGATTGAGGCGACTGAGACACGTTCCCGGGAGGCAAAATACTTCTCAATAAAGGTGACGTTCGCTCAGTAGATGCGACAATCTAGTGGCTAACTTCCGAGGACATGCACGCAGAAGCCCAATTGAGGGGCAACTGGGAGCGCATAGAAAACGAGACATTCCATGAAGGTTTAGGAACCCTCCCCCAAGAAATATTTGGAATTAAGTCGTGCTAACGTGAATTCTGATTCATTCCAGTGGTAGTCTGTTACGAAAAAAATATGTTTACGATTGCCAGTACATATACTTTGAGCACCGTAAACTGTTAGGGGTGTAACAATGTACACACACTGTTTGAGATGTAACAATGTACACACACTGTTATAGATGTAACAATGTACACACACTGTTAGAGATGTAACAATGTACACACACTGTTAGAGATGTACCAATGTACACACACTGTTATAGATGTAACAATGTACACACACTGTTAGAGATGTAACAATGTACACACACTGTTAGAGATGTAACAATGTACACACACTGTTAGAGATGTAACAATGTACACACACTGTTAGAGATGTAACAATGTACACACACTGTTATAGATGTAACAATGTACACACACTGTTATAGATGTAACAATGTACACACACTGTTATAGATGTAACAATGTACACACACTGTTAGAGATGTAACAATCTAACTCCACAGTATGTTCGACATGTGTGAGTCGCTTACGAATAACCACCTCTACACCGACACTTTTTTCCTAATAACGGTCATCAAAAGAAATTCTATTTGGAATTCGTTGGAAAGAGGTGTCAATATTTCATCGCTATGAAACCATCGAGAATATTTTTTATTAATAGATTTTTTTGATTCACAACGTGTGGTCTTGAAGTTCTTGAAATTTCCATCCTTTTGATGGTGGTCGATTAAATAATTGTTTTTTCTTTAATACAATCTCACACTTTTCGCTTGGGCCACATTTTGTGATGCTGCTGGGCTTGGCATGTTCTGTAATCTTTCGAGAAATTCGAAATTTTATCTACTTGTCCTTATGAGTAGTTGGCAGTGCCGGATTTAAAGGTGGCAAAAGAGCAGTTGCCCCTGACCGCATCTGCAAGTGAGGACCTCATCTGAAACGAACACCTTGTTATGAAAGGCTTGAAAAGTGTGAAGGTTAATTTCATCACCGGGTAACCATCTAAAATGTGACCTTTTTAAACAGTACACACCATGGATTTTTGCACATTTTGAATTACCGGTGGCCACAGACTAAATGTATGACGTAAAATTTGGCTAAACCCATGTTTATTTTGTGTAATTAGCTCAAAATTTTGATTTTTCTTTCAATTTTGCCAATTTTCACATTTCCCGCCATGTGACGTCATGGGTTGAACACAAGAGATCAGTGACTAGCATTGAACAATAGCGGAGACCAGGGAATTTGAAAGTGACGACGATTATGAGCACGAATTGAACGAATACTATGAAGAAACGTATGAGAATGGTGGCCAGGATGAGGAAATGGGGTTGCACGAAAGCGAAAACAAGTTTAATGTGCTTCCGGCTGCGTACTTTTCTACTTTGAGCCTTGTGAACTGGATCCTCCCGCGAGAGAAGCGGCCCCGCTCGGGCTCGGCGAGTCAACCCAGTCATCCAACAGACGATCCTGAATTAAGAGCTGATGTTTCTGAATGATAAATATTGTCCTTTATTGAACCAGGCCTTCATCGTCTCCTGTGACTGGAGTCGAAACACGAGTCCTCAAATTGGGCAGAACACAGAGTGGCCCCGGACCGAATCGCTTGGTCCACGATGACGTCCCACACTCTCGTTCGGCGCACGAAGTCATGCCACTTCTGCGCAACTTTGGTGTCCTTCGGAACACCGAGACGTTTTCCGCCTGGCTGCTGTTGCTGCAGCCTCCGGAAACACATCTTTTGATCCCTCTACGAACCTTCTCGACGCTAAATTTACTTTGCATTCTCTTCACTCTATACACTTTGTCTCTGATCCGAACGGTATGGCGAACGACTTGGGTTCAACCCATGACGTTGTACATAATTATTATTTTTTTCAATTTTTGCGTGTTTCTTTATGAGCTGTGCACTAAAGGCACTGAAATCAAGTAAGATATAATAATAAAATTTATTTTGAGGTACTAGAGACATGTTGTGTACACTTTAACATGTGCGATTTCACAAAAAAATAGAAAGAGATACCATCGATTCCAAGGAATGACGTCAATAGACAACAAGAAAAGAATGGCCGTGAATGCCATTAACGACTCCATCTAAGGGCCGAACTCCTAAATTGGAAAGGATCATATAACTTCAAAAACTTGAAATGAACAGCAGTTGATATCACCAGGACCCCTATCGGTCAGGTTCTCAATTTATATCAAGCGGTATACAATTTCAAAAAAACGGAAGAAAGAGAGTGACAGATGACTATTTACCTTTGCCGTAGGGGGGGTAAATGGAGAAATGCGGTGTCTTCTTGAATTGAAAAATCACAACCAATTTGTTCTTGAAAAGAGGAAGTACTTTTCGGGTTAAGTATGATTAATAAGACTAAGTTTTTAATGGCTCCAGAATCTGGTGTAGAAAATAGACCATCAAACAAAAATGCCCAGACCAGAGGCCCTAAATGGTCACTGTAGCAGCAAACGTTTTCTGAAAATTTTTCTCTTCTCCATCTTGTGTTTCGCTTGTTCTCGCTGTGCCCCGTGCCCCGGCTCCACACCTATGCTGGTCAACATGGTTTTAACCTGGCGCCTACAAATAATTGGGGGAACGTGCTCCTCGGCCCCCGCTTCCTACGGTCTTGGGCATCTTGCCTATAATGAAAGTCGTCTCCTTGTTTAAGGTGAGAACCAAAATATGAATACCGTGTTCAGATGTGGAAGTTTTATGAGGAGGATCCGACTCTTACTTTAGGGACATTATCGACTTTAAGGCCGAAAAAAAAGTTTGGGGTTTATTGTTGAATGAGAAATTCTTTCCGACGTAATTAACATTTACCAGGGCTATAAAACATGAACTGTTGTGTTTTTGTGACTTAATTACAAATCGCCAGTTCTCGCCAGTGTCTGTCAGATATTCGATGAAATCAGTTAAATACGCTTAAAATGCTGTGGGGTTTAGCTTAGCCAACAGAGCGTTTGGATTCGACGAGATAGTTTCTAACTCAATTCCCAGCCAATAATGGCGCTTTAAACTAAGCCTTCACAGAGTCATCATATTCGCCGAATTACGAGTAATGAGCATAGCATTGTTCATTTGGAAATGCCAATATTCTGGGCTATCTAGTGCGTTCACCATGGGCGAACAGACACAAACCACAAATTACGGGATCGGAGTGTGGGCATTTTCCCGTAAGTAAACAAATCGGCCCTGTAATTTTTGAGGCGGATGATAAGAATGTGGACCAGACGTTTGACTAGAATTTAAATGAGATTTTTTTGCCTTCTGACCGGGCAGCATGTGAACACCTCTTGTACCCTTTTCTCTTTCGAAATTTATGTTGCGTGTTAGAAGACATCGCTGGTAGCCGTACACGTCAAATATGCACACAGGCTTGATTAGCTGAAACTGAAAACGTTTAGTTTGTAAGTAAGCTTCGAAGAGAGCTTTATATCATCCTACGACACTCCCAATTTCAGGCCGATCAACATTCAGAAGAGCTTAGTTCAAAGAGTAACATTCTTACCTCCTTTGATTTGTTTGGTTTAAATGCTTATTATTCGTTCGACTGAGTACTATCTAAATATCAATTTTATTTGCTCAATGGTTGGCTAATTAATGCAATGTTGCTTAGTTCTTCTGTGAGGTCAAAATACTTGAAGTATTTGTGAAGAGAGAGTGCAATTTTCACTGTGTTCCATTGAGAAATCTGAGAATTGCTTTTTTAAATTTTGAAGAAGGTTTACACTAAACTAATATTTGCAAGTAGCTAGTTGTTTTTCGTCACCTTTTCTACTTCAGCGGATTTTTTTTTGTTATTTAATGTCCGTACCAGACGCTTGGAAAAAGGAAAAAGTGACGCCTCTTTTAATGAGTGCGAAAACTATCTTGCAAACAACTATCATTACCTCTCAGTGATTCCTGCTGTTATGTAAACTTTAGAATGAGGAGCGCACACATAATCCACCAACATTTTATGTGGCGAACATTTGGACTTCTCCGCTCCGTAGACTCTATAATTAACACGGGCAGCGCAGCACTGAAAAAAGTGGGAGCTATAGTCCCCAGCCCCCTATGGTGCGCCTCCCATGTATAATGACTTTTCTTCTTGATACAGCTGACTACTTTCAGGACAACATGAACTGTTACAAACTTACTGGTGTTATTTTTCTCAACGTGGTCAAAAAAGCTTTTGACACTATAGACCACAATAGATTACACTGCACTGTGACGTGTGCGGTGCCGAACTCGACTAGTTTACTGATTATTCACGTAATCGTAGTCAAGTTACGATGATGGACAGAGCGACATGGTTTTCCTCAGGGGTCGATATTTGCCCCGTTGTTGTTTTGCATGTAAATGATTTGCTTTGCTCAATGAAACTGTAGAATTAGTTTGTACGAAGAAGACAGAGCCATCTTCTTTTCTGCCAAAACGACCAAAGAAGTCAACGACACCTACCGTGACCGAAGAAAGGAATGGTGTATTTATAAGGCTGGTAGAAAACAATTAAGCTGACGTTGAATGTTGGCAAAACCAAGGTTATAACTGTCTGACTGTCATCTTCAATTGAGCGGCACCCAGGTGACTAACGCTGACAATTACATCAAAGATTTGCCAGTGGGTGAGAAAATTGATTAGAGTTTATCGTGGGACGGACAGTCGTTGTAAATGGGTGTAAAAAGGTTTTTCAGCGTACTCGACATTTGTGAAGTCAGGGACTACATAAACGGGGCTACTTTCCTATCCCTGACTGTCTTAAGGGGAAACTGTGAAAATCTTCATAAACTATAGAACAATGCTGGAAGACTTATACTTAACCAAAATGGCCTTCAAAACACTTTTCATTTTTCAGACTTTTCAATCTTGTGATACCCCTTCATGGTGCAACCTGGACATCTTTATTTACACATAACTTTGTACCAAATTATCTTATTTAAATTTTCAAGACAGAAATTTCCATAAATAACGTATACATGGGCGCACCCAGGGGGGGGGGGGGCTCGAGGGGCTAGAACGAGCCTGGGTAAAAAGGTTCGCCTTAGTGAAACAAAAAGTCTGGGTAAACGAGACAAAAGTCCACTAAATCCAGGGGAAGTCGGCGCGGATGCACAAATGCACAATTCGTGGGCCTGAACCCAGTGGGCTCCATTTTTTAGTCCTCGTTGATGTCTTTCAGTAAAAGGTCCGCATATTGAAAAATTCGAGCCCCCTTTTATTTTAGGCTGGGTGCGCGCATGGAATAAGAACGAGTCCCACTAGCCACGAGTTCACAATTTTAGGATTGGCCAACCCCAGTAAACTCTGAAGCGTTTTCGTGAGTAGCTGATGATTTGGATGTTCTTGTCGATAAATAGAATCCTATAACTGTAAGGGATATTAGGAGGCCGATTTTATTAGAGTAAAAGGCCCGATTCTATTTTTGTTTTTAGTCGGATAAACAGGGCGAAATCCAAAATTAGGGGACAGGACTTTAGCAAACTCTTGCGCATGGTTTCCTTGTTTAGGTCACTTCAGTTTCCGTTTGGCGACCTGGGAATTTTGCTGGGTCCCATTTGGCGAGTTGATATTACTTTGAAACGTCGAGGCTTGGAGTCACAGATAAGAAACAGTCGGCGACTAAGGCATTCTCAGAAAGTCAATGAACTATACGTGTGTTCTTGTGTGCCGAGGAACTAAAAGTACATATCTCAGTCCTCTGCGCTTTTGCGTAATTTTCATAATTACAAAAACCAGTATCCGCGGGGACGGTATTATTCGCTAAGGCAAACTGTAGGTGGTTTGTTAAAGGTTGAATGGAATTATATGCGATGGAGATCATTCCCAAGACCCAATGTGAGACCGGATTTCCCAAATACCTCGATTTATTCCAAAATATGGTTTGCGCGAGAAATCCATTGTACATATAAATTGCTTACAGTGTCGTCATTTTGTCATTTTAGAGCCCAGTCAATTAAATTTAAGATGTTAAAAATTTAAAACGAATATAACTAAGCAACCATAATACGTGTACTACCGTTGTTGGCGCACATCGATTAATCCAAACATATGATTTTGCAAACTGAGGAGTATTGTATTGTAATGAGCGTTATTATTTTGCGCATTTGCTCAATTACAATGCTTTGGCAGTTATGTATTGCGGTTTGCACTTGGTGTAATGGACCGGTGGCCTTAAGAAAATAATAGGGCGCCAAAATGCCTTCAATACCGAGATCAGATGTCAATCAAGCTGTTCATTCCAGCCAATCCTGGCTCAGGACCATGAGCCAGTTCACCATCTTTTCCCATAAACATTGATTGCTAATGTTCACGTAAAATAGTTTTACTACACGCAAGGGCCCTTACAATAGCGGAGTTGCAACCGAATCGATTTAACGATTGCGCATGTCCGGAAATTAGGGTGCGCAAAGGCTACTGGGATTGTTGATGGTAAACGGGNTTCCCATAAACATTGATTGCTAATGTTCACGTAAAATAGTTTTACTACACGCAAGGATGAACGATATACGGAGAACAAACTGGGATAACATGCAACAGATTCCACGTCTGAAGAAACGAAGACTTAAAGTAAAGGAGAATTCGCTTTCACAACGCTTCACAAATTTACCGATTAGTTTCTATAGTGAATTGAACTAAAACGTGTAGAACATATGTGGGTGGTAGCGCATGTGGCTACGGGAAACGTGACTTCGTCGAGACACGTTTTTCCTAACACCAAGGCACCCCGTAGGACTTCGCTGCACTCACTATGGTGGGCGTGACTGACAGAGTTTCGGTTTCAACACTTAAAGTTATTAACCTATAAAAATTTCCACCGCTTCCTATCAATCGCAGGTGACCACTCAATTCATTTTTGTCGGCAAGGAATTTTTTGCTGCCAGTTTGAATAAACCGGCCGATCTCGTGACATTATAGAAAAACATTTTCCTTCAACATAATTACGTCGGAGTTTGATGGCAGAACTTAACAACAGGTTCGCGTAGGGTAGAGTTACTTTTGAAACTGGAATATGATTATTGATGGCTTTACTACACCTCGGATGTCAAAGAACAGTCTTTTTAATGATTATGGTACTGAGGTATTGTATCTAGATTAATGGTCGTGAAGACAATGAGGGCATCGGTCATTTCGCACTAGTGGAAACCAATGAGTGTAGTGTGGCTGACTATATAGTTGTAAATGAATCTCCACTGTCACGTATTTCACAGATCATTTTCCCGTAGAATCCAATCTCAGTGTGATAGTAAATTTCAAGCTGTCATAAAACTACTAAAAAAGGAAATATTCACAATTACGAGTAAATTATCATGGAAGTACATAATTTATCGAGAAATTTTAATTCAACTATGCTTGTGACGAGATTTCATAGCATGTTTTATAATATTTTGTTGCTTGCCGGTAGAAATGCGGTTAATGCGACACCTACAGGAAGGCTAGGAATAGGTTAAAATATTGATTTAAATCAATGAAAACACAAAATAGTAGATATGTTAGAGTTTGCTTTAGCCTTCCAGTTTGAGACAACAACTACTGCTACTACTACTGCTGCTGCTGCTGCTGCTGCTGCTGCTGCTGCTGCTTCTGCTGCTGCTGCTGCTGCTGCTGCTGCTGCTGCTGCTGCTACTATTACTAGTACTATTACAACTATTACTACTACTACTACTACTACTGCTAAATAGTCACAGATTGTTGGAATCAAACCTTTAGTGTGAGGACTCTACTGCCTGCTCAGAAAAGATGCACCGAACACACGTGGAACGTTTTTTGATGACTGAGATGCAACGTCATGTTGTTGCTAGCGAGGATAGATTGTCCCCTGACATACAATTTCTTTTCCTAGTTCAAATTGCCATAAATGTTTTCAATACGATCGTGAAATAAAGAGATAAGGAGATGAGTAATATCCCAAAATTTTTACTCCTGTTTTTGAATGTCAAAGCTTAGATGAATGCACTTTGTATTATTGTCGGAATTACCAGAGATTATTGAAATTACATAATTTCAATAATCTCTGGTAATTCCACCAATAATATATACAAACAAGCGCACGCACACGCACACTCGCACGAACGCACACTTGCACACGCACACGCCCGCACGCATACACGGATAAATTGTGAAAGGTAAATTGGCACTTGAGGACTGGCCAAAGAGAACGCTTGACTACAATCAGAAATAAAGAATTTTCGACAATAAGTTTTGCTCAGCTTTTTAGCAAATGCAATGTATTTTACGATCGATTTGTCTTTTTGAAACGCAAATGTCACAATCCTTACATTTGTGTCTACCACATAATGTGGAAATCTGAATTCGCGAGTGATTTTGAACACAATGTAATAATTATTACCAATGTAGTTAAAGTTGTCACCAATCTCAACGGAAAATATAATAATTGTTACATTAGCCGTCGTATGTTTAATACCCAGTTGGAGACCATTCGAGAAAACTGCAATTGATTTATCCATTCATGCGTGTCGCACAAAAAGGAATTGATTTTGTAAGTGAAAGGCGCAATTAAAGTATGGAATTTCGCCTTTACAGCAAACAATGGATCTCCCTATTCTTCTGATGTCCAATTTACTTTTCTTTAATCGAAGCACAGCGAGCAAACGCTCAATGAAATATACGAAACTATGTGCGTAGGAGACAATTTAGCGTTTGTGTTATTTAAATTACATGATTTTTTACATGCAATAAACGCGATCAGACCAATAATGGTAGCATTACGTCTACACATGTTGAGACTGTGTAAGAAATGTCACTAAGTAAATAATAATTGACAAAAAGAATAATGCGTCAAAACAGCAAAGAGGAAGGGAATGAGGGTTGGGTTATTATACAGTCAATCATTTCCATAAACATATTTTCGAAGTCACTCTTGAAGACAATAAGTAGTCTAAAAGGCTGTTTTGATCGAATATAACTTATTTGTTTTTACCTGTATGTAGAGTTTAAGGCGATTGTCAACCTCCTTGAGGCCCTTTCTCGTTTCACAAAACAACGGTTTAACTATTCGCCGTTTTCCACATAAAGGTAAACATTTTCAGAATCCCCATTGAGTGCCGATATTTTCGTTGTGAGAGGGAAATAAAAAGTACGAGAAACTCACCCGTCAATCGTAGATCGTAAACTGTCCTGTAAATTGAGTCACTCTCTCAAATCTGTGGGGAAAATCAAAAGGCCTGAGAATGGTCGATGAAGACTGAAATCAATAGAAGTCGTCTCCAGCAAAGGTCTCTCGCATAACTACCTGAATGCATGCATTTATACAGGTGGAATCTGCGTCACAAGCGCCATCTGGTGAAGCTCGATCTCCCATTGAATTTGATGTATCTGGAACTATTTTGAAATTTTCGGAAGTATTATTCATTTGACTTATGTTCAGTTCAATTCTAGATCTATCCTCAAACGAAAACAAATAAAATGACCCCCTCTCCAATTCCACGCTGTTTTAGTACAATATCATCTCATTTACTCCTTTGGCTCCTTAACCACCATGGTGGTTATAAATAACCGTGATGAGCAATTTTATTTCATGTCAAAGTCCGGACAGCATTTCTCGCATTGCTGGCTTTAAGTGGACCTTCGCCGTGATTCTTTTTTATTTTTAACTGTTTATTTCACCTTATGAATAATACAAATCGAAACCATCATGGAGGCATAACAATGTAAGGAGGATCATTTCTGACAGATATCAAAATTACAAGAAACAATTTTCATGGTAATACATAGGATATGAAACGATCCAGAACGTCTAGATTTCGTAAAATTTTTGTCTCCTAACTTGGGCATATTACGCGCGAAAATATAACGATATGGGGGTCACAAAATTGCCAAGCAGGGTCTTAACACGGCTGTAGAGCCTATACAAATTACCGCACTCCTATATTGCAAAATCTAGCACGGCAATAGAATTTAGTAAACTTCTCAATTCGAGTGATTTCGGGCTGTTCGGCGCGTTTTGTAAATTTTTGAGAATAAGTGTCTATACGGTTTGTTTACAGAGTAGTTTAGCCCCAATGAATGTAAATTGAAATTTCGGATACTTTGACGTACAAGTAAGCGATCGCGCGCTCGTTTGCTGAACGACAAACTAACTTTTTGTATTACGAAAACAAGCAAGTTTCACTTACAAACATCCGGCAATCCTTGATCAATCTCCAGTTTGCTTAGACACTCGTCGTATCTCAACAGTGTAAATGCAGAACCCAAATTTACACAATGTAGACTTATACACAACTACACTGATCGATTCGAATAAAGTGCGTATTTAAAAGCACATCCCGACGTTCCAGCATCCAGGTCTATTTCAATGCCGGGCTTTGGTTGTCCGTAACCGGAATTGAACACGTGGTATCGATCCTTCGTCTCATGGCGACGTTTGATTGCTTTGGAACTAAATGTAATTACGAATTAGGCTTAAGCCCTGCATAAGCTTGTGCAAGCACATTCGGTTTATCGACTGTCTTATTAGTCAAGAATAACATTTAGGTAGGGAAACCTCATTAACGATTTATTATCATTTCATTGATATTGCGACAAGTTTTTGGAATTATTTCCTGGGAGAGAATCACGGTGTAGCGGAAACGAACAATAAATATTAGCCAGTGGATTCATTAAAAAGGACAACTTACGTAAAAATGGATATGGATCCCGTTAACACATGGAAACGTCAGACGCCGGGGTCTAAAGTGTATTTGACGGTGGTTCCCAGTGGAGATGTTCGTTACATTCAAACACATTCACTCCCTGTTTAAAAACTAATAGTAATACAGTAACCGCTACATACTCACGACAATCCGCCTGTGAACACGGGATTCAAACACTTGGCAATATCTCCCGAAGACATGCTTGATTTTGCTTTTCGCGAGTTTCTTGCGTCTACGGAACGCAACCAGGTAACACCCAGTTGGTGTTCTATGGGGGTAGACGTGTTGCCTGTTGAAAATAAGAATATTCTGTCTCAAGCTCAAACTGCGAAGACTGGAACTCCGATTTTTCTTTAGTTTTCAAGGTTATGTGGTAACTGAGTCATTGACTAGTGCTAAAAAGCTAGCAATTGGTTTGAACGCATCTTTGGATACAAGAGTCAATTTTCTGTCTCATTATTAAAATTACTGGACCAGAGCTAAAATTCACATTCAATCATTTTTTGTGTGTTATACATCGAAACGAATCATGAACTTTGACCCTGTTACAAAAACGTCCAAAAGCTGTGCGCGCGCGTTCTCGCATTCTCTAACAATATTCGTGGACCAGGTTACTCCTGAGACCCCTATTAATTTTTCGATATTGTCGCGAGAGTGCGTTGTCCTTGGTGAGAAGTGCGGTTTTATAAAAAAGCAATGTACTCACAGACAAAAGCAAAATATAAATTCAAGTAACTGAGGACAGCAAAGTTCGTGGATTCTGACCCCGGCTGTGGCGCTGTTCAAATTGGTTCGCTCGTGCTGTCCCGGCGCTTTGTTTCCTGTCGAGTCACCTGGACTGGGGAAGAACTATCTGAACGCGTTCAAAAAAGCTCCGAGTTCAGCAACGCTAGATCCTCGCTAAAAAGCAAGACTTCGCAAGATTACGAGAGATATTGTCGTGTATTTTCAATGAGAACACGTGATTTTGGCTAGATGTTAGCGAAGCCCTAGCGTAGGTCCTATCGTTACTAAACTCTACCCAGTTAATACTTCAGTAAATGTTCTTTTAAATGCAGGTTCGAGCCAGTTTGCCAAATGCGGTAAAGCAGTAGTTGGTTTACGACAACGACAACTTAGAACATTAGTATGATTTTCCATTTCAAATAAAATATTATATTTATTAAATTCTAAAATGTTGATTTTGTGTTGAGTTTTTGTTACTTTGGAGCTTTGATAATAGAGCGCGACCTCAAATTTCACAGTGACGTCACACTAAGTAATAGGCAAACCCAAGTGCAACCATCAATCAATTTTGAATCTAGAAGAAACTTGTTGTCTGAGAATGTTCACATCTACTTAGCTGATATTCAGAATTCTATCATAACATAACTGCCATCAAGTGAAATGCGAGAGATAATCTTTATCTTGAAACTGTTCAAATTCTTACATGACACTGTGTTAGCTAAAATCGTTCTAATAAGAAGTCGGTGACTCCCTAATTTTTTATTTCAAGGAAAACAAGATGGCCATCAATATAAAACAAAAAAGAAAAAGAATTAATGGTTTACCTTTTTCTGTAGAATCAAAAACGTTAAAATTTGAGGAACTCAAAATCCAGAAAGAAAACGTTTACTTACAACGACGTAAGAAAATCGGTAAATCGCAAAATATAAAGAAATCCGTAAAACATAAAACTGACATCGTTCAATGAAAATGATCTGTTTTCAAAAAGATTTGAATCATTAATTGAATTAGAGGCGAATTTTCAGAAACCCACATAAATTCCATATTTTTGTCAGATGTGCTTTTATTTTGTCCGCTGTAACGGACACCACACTTTTTGCTAATTTGTGGTCGACAAAGACTGAAATACAAAAGAAAGTTTAAAGTAATTTAAACTATGAATTAAAACTGTACCGAACACCCTTATCAAAAAAAAAAAAAGATTTATGGACTTGGATCAGCCTTTGAACCATTGTTTGGATCTTCAATTCATGCTTTAGTACAGGAACCAGAATTTATCAAAAATTTCGGGTCCTCTAAGATGAAAAAATGCCTGAAGATAGTCTGCGAGAATTAACCTGTCCCTAAATTTATCCACTGGCATGTGATGGAAGTTAGTGGAAATAGAACAATGAGATAGAGGTGTGTTCTTAAAGTACCACGGTGGCATATTTATATCAAGCCTAAGTCGCAGACTTCTAAGTATCAGTAGAGGCCGTTAACTTCATGGTGAAGTAATCAGTGAACTGCGTTCAGTTCACGTTGTTATCACGTGTCATTAGCAACACTAACCAACCGCATTAAATATAAAACAAAGTGCTTCACGCAAAATCATGAACCAAAATAGTGTTTTTCTAAGGTGGCGCTGCATGGGACATGAACATCTATATAAACTCTGCTCATTGCCTTCAAGTGCTCACTTAACTGTGTTCTGCGTCCAACGGCGTGGATTGATCGATGATACAATAACTCGGTCTTTCGAAAAGAATCGTTAAAAAACGATTTATTTTTGTAAAATGTTTATGAAGGTGAGCTTTCAGCTTGACTGTGAACCGACGACAATCACATTTAGGTCCGTAGCAATATTTAGCTCTTCGACAAAACGGGTCCCAGATTCGCTGCGTGAGTTTAGTTGGTCGTTGTGCAATTTCAAATATATAGGGTCAATGTGTTAAAATTGCTGCAAGTGGCATATTTCAGGATCTTTAGGTTCGTAGTATGTGACAAAAATGAAGAGCATGCGGCTCCCATTTGGACACTTCATGTGTAAATTTATCACAAACAGTGGACAATTCAAACATTAGACGATGTATATTCTCATATAGTTTCCTGATTTAAATGTATATAAACTCGACATACAATATTTTAAAAATTACACGAAAATGCTGGAAATTTCCAGATATGTTTTTATTACGCAAACACTGAAATATCAAGTGCCCAAAATATACAGATCCAGAGACTAGCTTGATAGTTCTTTTAGTCAATTGACTAATTCGTGGAAGTCTATTTGCCCTTCACCATTTCCTTGAACGCATTCAGTCCCTTGTTACATTCCTCCCAATAAGGTAGTTCCTTCATCCTTAAGTACCAGCTTTGAAGGTTAGTAAGCTCTGAACGATCGAGATCAGGATCAAGCTCCAACATAGAAACATTCGACGCGATTGTGAGGTCGGCAATGCTGAGCTCATCGCCTGCAACAAACTTGCAAGTCGCCAACTGCTTGTCTACTACCTTCAACGCTTCAATGAGCTTCTTCCCAACTTCTGGGTCAAACGGCTTCCCCTGGAACAAGCGGGGCCCCTGAAAAAGAAACTCTATCCTGTGAACATGGCTGCATAGATATTAGCTGTTTTTAATTTTATTTGATGCCTTTACAATTTTATGGATTAAGTTTACAAAGGTTCAACACGAGAAACCTATTTGCAGACTACTTTCAAAGTATTACTACAACAGTAAACGCTTACGAAAGTAATCTGGATCTGCCGGCTTGCTACATGTGGTTAGCTGATTCACATGTTCTGAAATGCATCCGAACACTCACAAAGTGCGAGTTCCGTAGACACGCGAATCTTGTAAAAATGCAAGAGTACTCAAGACTGCGAGATATCGCCATGTATAACAAGGGAAGCACGTGATCTTCCTTGGCAAGATTCGTGGCTCAACGGATCTCAACCAAGTTCTTTTTGAACCTGGATCGAACAACATGGTACAGAATTGGAAGCTGTAAGCCATCACTCTTGTACATGAACTTGTGCTTGGCGGTAAGTGCAAGTGCCCTGGAATTGGCGAGAACGAGTTCCTCCACTATCAGCGGTTGTAGTTCCATTGAATAAACGTTCTTGCGTGAACAGTAGCCCTGAAGGGATGACGATGACATTGGTGACGGTGGATATGCTGAAGGTGGTGGCGATGATGGCGACAATGACATCGATAATGGTAGCGATGATGGTGATTACTACGACGATGATAATGACGGTGACGATGAAGATGATTGACGATGATGATGATTGAAGATGATGATGAGGATGATGTTAGTGTCAGATTATGGTGATGAAAATGACAACATCGGTGAAATTTCTTCTCAACAAGAGACACAACATCGAGGAATCACTTACAATATATTCCGAAATTTTGTTCGAAATACTTCCTAAGTCGTAATATAGCCACTTGTTGATTGTCGCTCTCTTCTTGTGGTCTTTGGGGAACACGGAGTCTTTTTTACCATACTTGTCCACAAGATAGCATATGATTGGCCGGCTTCAATGAAAATTTAGAACATAGTTGTAGTAAAAATTTAAAAGCTTCTTGTAGTGTATTTTGATTTTGGATCTATAAATCAATAAGTATTCAGCAATAGGTTTCCAACGTAATATGAAAAACGCTAGTCGTTCACAATTGACATTTTTAAGGTTGGCAATTTGTGGAAAAGGTATCATTCAGGCCACCTGTCGGCTGGAAAGATACGAGTATATTTCTTGTTTTCATTGATTGGTTTCATTCTGCGTCGGATAACTGGCTTTCCACAATCCATTGTAATTTGTCGACATATCCGCCTATATGTAAAAAGGTCAATAGCACCCAAAATTAATCATTTTGTTTCAACTGTAAAACTAAGACTATACTGAGGTACTTTAGGTGGCTGTGCTCTTTTTGATTTAATTGGGCCAATTTGTACTCGGTGCAAAGTGCCAAAACATCACTGCATACTATTGAAATACTCTATACTGTATGCTAACGAGGCGACACCTTTGGGGCAAATCAACATACCTTTCATAGAGGTAGAATCCGTTGTCGTCCAACGTTGGCACGGTATGATGCGGGTTCATCTGAAACAAGTATGTCATAAAGTGCAGTGGAAATCATCTTAAAATCACTGAGGTACAAAAGTTATGGACTTTGCTTTGTGACTTTATAGGCACTCTCGAACTTGATAGGATCTACAATTCCAATTATGCGCGCAATTATTCTGACACATACGAGGATTTCATTTCTTAGAGTTCCCGTGGTTGTTTACTGTTTAATGATCAACTGTCTTCATCTCTATTATACAGTGATTCACAAATTTTCGAAATTTGGATTGCTGAGCTTTCAAGGTGGCAGCTTGTTTGATATAGGCACGTATTATAGACGGCAAACTGAAATCT
Source organism: Phoronis australis (assembly GCA_002633005.1). Taxonomy (NCBI): domain Eukaryota; kingdom Metazoa; phylum Phoronida; family Phoronidae; genus Phoronis; species Phoronis australis. Next base: position 505,052 of record NMRA01000219.1, on the reverse strand, counting down.
AGTAAATGATTGTTGACAATTTTTGAACGACTATTTTGCGACAGAACTAGTGTCATACCAATCGCGTTTCGTGAACTAGCTTATTTCACCAGTTTTATTTCAGAATCCAACTACGTTCTTATTTCGTAAAGAAACTTGTGGGAATGCATTTGAAAATGCTCTTTTTACGTCCTCGGAAAAGTAAGAACGTGCGTGAAGAGTAGAGATTTATAAAGATCTGAGCTAAAGGGACACGTACCATAGTTCGTGTCTCTGTACGTACGTACGTACTTTTCCGTCTACGTCGCTTTGAGGTTTGGTTGCTCTGTGGCCACCGTGCTAATTAGAACTTATACATTTAAACTAGTTTTAACTGGTTACAACTGCAAAGATTTGATTTCAAAGAGGCGGCGTAATTTTCTTTAAGAATAGTCTGTATTCTTGGGTGCTGCCGAAATCCCGTATCTCTTTTCACCGACTACGTCATGTGCACTACACGTAAAAATATAATGAAAAGTACAAACAGCCTCTTTGCCAGTTCTTTCATTAAACAATTGTCCGTTCTCTATAAGACACACGATTTAGTTCTTATCGGGGAGTACGTGTTTCGTTAGTAAGCGCGCTTTATTCAAAACACGATGATCTCTGGGATCTGTAAGAAAACCTTATAGTTTTATAGTTTCATACCTTCAAATACTCTGGCGTCATATGCTCCCCGTTCTGCATATTTACTTCTTTCAACGTCACACCTTCGCATTCGGCTGCCTTCAACGCCATAAGCACCGAGCGACAGTTATGGCTCGCTGGAACGATGTATAGATCGACACCCATTTTTGCTCGTCTTCCCTTGTCGACGGTCAATGCAGAAACTACGCTTCTATAACAGATCCAGTTGCCCCAAGACAACTACACGAAAAGTGCTCTGTCATGCAAACACTCACTGGCACTGTCGTACAGGGTGGGTAAAAAATCACGCATGGCTACTCGTCTAACCATAGCTATATCAACATGTCAATCGATGAAACACTTGTTATGATTAAATAACAGAAAAGAGCCCATTGCATTATGCGGGTCTTTTCACTAAGCGCGGTTTTGGCCGTTCAATAGATATGAACAACGACTTTTCCATCCTGCTTTCTGAAAGAAAATAATGTCAGCCCTCAAAAGCTTGGCGCAAGTTCTGAAAACTCGCAAAATCTGCTAAACGGGCAAGCGAGGCCTACACTTTAAAGGAGTCACAACTGTCCACCCACCAAGACCCATAATTTCCGAGTCCATTCCGTTACAAAATATGTGTTTTCTCTTGAATTTTGCTTGTATAAAAGAACGAAGGTTGGTAGAAATCACTAAAACAGGGTTTAGCATTATTTTAATTTAGGAAAGTGTTGGTAACGTTTAGCGCTTACATTTAGCAACAGTTATAGTTAGAGCAATGACAGGAGTTACTTGCATTCATTCACAAGAACATAACTATCCTTCAACAACACGACTATCTAAATTTCAATATTTCATCTGCAAAATCAGCTAAAGTTTGCACAGATAGAGACTGATAAACCATTGATAACAAAACAAACATTTAAAAGTACGTAAAGCCTTTCAGTTCGATTCGTTATCGGGAAACCCATGTAGTCTTTTAATCAATTTTAATGTGCGTGATGTTGTGAATTGTTTACTTTTCCGTTTCACTAACGAATAATTTCTAAGCTGTGATTGTAAAGCACAAGACTTTATAGTCATTTGTCTGCAACACCGCTGTTGTCATCATTGCTATTTTTATAAACAGTCAATTTTCCAGACAATATAAGCGCACAAACTGGTGAATATTTTTTGTATCGTCGTCATTGTCACCGTCGTCACGGGCATCACTTTTCATATTCCATCAGCGTGGTCCAAAAATGTTACTAACAATATTTATAGAAAGTATCTTTGTGATGTTTAACCAGTAAACGTGAACTAAAAATCGAAGAAATGGATAAATTTTTACTGTCTCGATAACAGTTTATTGTACGTCAAATATAGTGACATTATTTGTCCTTTTTAGTTATCTTGTATAAAATAGGAAAATAGATTCATCGATGTCCTGTGAATTTCTAATGAGATTACATCAAACACGAATAAGGATGTTTTTTTACACCCAGTAGTATGGGTTTTTTAATCAAACGTCAAATAAACACGACCAGTTGAGCACTCGTTGCTAATGCTTTGTTTGTTAAGCCCAACATCAAATAGGAACTGGGTCTCTGTTATGTGTGTACACACAGTTGCCGTCCAGTCTCTAGAATGAAAATATTTGATTTGAAAATGTTTCGCAATATTCAAAGTGTGAAAAGTTGACCTTCGTAGCTATAGCGCCCCTGACCAAACAAACTAAAAGTGATGTGCAAATTGACAGATTTCAGAGACCTGTGTCATTAAACTGTTGTAACTTTATGATGTTTTTTACCACAAAGTCTAAACCGAGACTGACGACCACTCCTAAGTTTTAGCGTAAGTCTCCGTTTAGAGGCTGTGTAAAATCGTTGTAAAGTAATCCAATGTTGGGCCTTAATATCTCGCAATGTTGCAATTGCGACATGACGTATCGGGCCCAAAACAACTTCTAGCCATAGGTTTGAAGAAAATGTGCTTTTTATTGTTATATATGTCTGGTTTAGACATACAGCCGACATTATTCAGCAACAACTCATATACTAAAGAGACATCTATCGGAAAAATACATAACAGTTATCCCGAATGAATAGGACATGTTGATGTTAAAAAGTACTCCTGTAAACAATTTCCAAACAGTCAAACTAAAGGTAGAACGGCTGGCCAGGCCTGTAGGAAGACGAAAATTATTTGTAGCGCAGATAGCCAACTTCGTCAATATTATCAGTGGTCACAAAATTTCACACTTAGTCCCCGGTTGCCACCACTTCCAGCCATGAGGGTCACAAAATTTCACAATTTCCTGCTCACCGCGTCCTCATGACTGTTGACGCACCATACCACCCGCTAACACTCGTGGTGACGTCCACCTGTACCCCCCCTCGTCCTGTGACTAATAATTTTGCAACAGATTTTTGTTATTATTCCATTTCGCGCTTGGAAAAAAAGAAAAAGAATTTGTAATATTGTTTATTAACTGTAAAATGATCAGCAAATTTAAATACACACTGTTCCGCTTTCAAGAAGTTCCTTTTTGTCGTTCTGGAATTTCTTTTTCATATCATACAGGGCTTTATTGCAATCGTTAAAGTAGGGCAGAGTCTTTCCGTTCGTCAGCCACCTGACAACATTGGGCCACGGTAAGAAGTCCCAGTCCTTGAATTCCAGAGTAATTAAAGACGTCAACAGAGCGCAGTCAGCGAGAGTGAATGTGTCGCCAACCGCCCACTTCTTGTCTTCAAGAATATCGTCGACATTTTTTATTGCCTTTCTGAGAGCATCAGTTTTTTCTTGACACGGTTCCGTCCCGTAAATGAACGGATGCTGAAAAATACAAAGGCGGTGAATGGCATTGCATAGCTGCTTTGAATATTTCAGATTTCAAATAATAAAATTGAATTGCAGAGCTGCAAAATACATAGTGAAGTGAATAGTGCAGCGCCCTTCATACAAATTATACTGTTTCAAATTTATTTAACCTATTTCAACTTAAGGCCATTCTGGAATGCTGTGTTATTGTTCTGAATGCTTAGGTGAACTTCGCCTTGTTTTTACCACTTGGTAGCCAGTCTACTAAAATTGAATGTTTCAAGACAGTGTAGTGGCTAACTCACAATCCATTCAACTACGGCTTTGTTGACGATTCCAGAGTCAAAATAAAGTAGACGGTCAACCAGCGCCCTCTTTTTGATGCATTTGGGATAAATAGGTGTCGGGTCACAGTACTTCTGCAGCAAGTATGTCATGATAGGCTGACTGAAAAAGAGGCAAAGGACAAAATAGATAACGTTAACTTACACACATCGCACAATGAGCCGAAAATACATTTTCGTGCTAAGAATTTGCAAGGAAATGAACCGCCGTATTTTCAACGACGCTCACATGCCTACACGGCAGGTCAATTTAAATGTCCATCAGTTCTTAGATTAGAGGGAGAAAGGAAAATTGTCTGCATCTATACACGTGTCGCTTGGAAGACGTGGAGGCGTGTGATACGCCGTAAAATGTAACAATTTCGTAAAATGTAACAATGACGTAAAATGTAACAATAACGTAAAATGTAACAACTGTTACATTTTACGTTGCTAAGGCTCTCCTAAAATGTAACAAGTTGTTACATTTTACGTGGTTGTTACATTTCACGTCAAACGCACATGCGAGAAATGAACCATTGTTACATTTTACGAAACCCGCGTCATATTGCAAAGAAAATGACCAAAATCACGAACAAGTGGTATCTGACACGGCAAGGGGTACTGGAGTATTTTTAGATGAGGAGTGTCGCCCGAAAAATTTAAATACTCACCCGTTTAGAGAGTGAGCTCGAACAAAAAAGTGACCCGTTTAGAGACTAATTTGTGTAAAAATTCATATTTTCGCACACTTCTGGTTCAGAAATTCAGGAAAGCTATCCTTGTCGGAAATTGCACCATTTTGGAGAATATTTTTTGTGAAAAAAACACCCTTTTGGGCTGCACTTTTCGTATACATCTTCTCTAGGAATGAGACCGGCTGACACGACATGAATTTCGCTACCTATTATCATTTTTATTAGTATCACATTACCATCACTACTATTACTACTATTAATGCTATTACTACTATCACTAGTATTACTCGTTATCGCTTCGTTTTCGTTATTATTATTATTATTATTATTATTAATATTTTTAAATTTATTGATTAAGGACACAATACATGTTTAGCAAAGTCCTGATACATCATGCTTTTCAAAGATCTTAAAATCATCTCATTTGTGGTTCAATGTTGCCATCGGGCTTTCCATAGTGGACGGCCAGTGATGTTCCAAAAGGATTTTAAAGGTGCTGCTATGTTCAGCTTTAACGATATTGCGAGGAACGTCTTGGCAGCTGTGGATGCAGAGTAGGCCTAGTTTTTGGAAACGAGGAGGCTGAGATTCAAAATCTTGTTTAGGCGTGCACCAACTTCAAAAATTGATTATTTCTGAACTATCGGCAAGCAGACTTTGTAAATATAACTATATTCATCTGTAGTTTGCCAAAAAAAACGAATTCAGACCTCAATATTGTCTCTGACTTGTTGAAAACATTCCTTGTTAAAGAACTGGGGATCGTTCCATGATGATGTGTAAGTTGAAAAATTGCGTTAAGTTGAACTCTGGAGGCAGACATTTTCGGCAATTCTAACGATTAGTCGGCTGCGGTCACCGGGTCATTAGAATAGTTGGTAACGGACATACAAAACACGCAACGATTTTACGTGGAATGGGCCCCAATATTCTTAGAAAAACGCAGTGATTTAACAGAATGACTTGAACTAGGTTTCATTGAAAAACACCTTCTCATTTGAAATGAGCTTTTCTCAAATAAATGAGCTTCGAAAAAAGGACTTAAATTGAATACTTAATAAGGTATTTCCCAGACAATGCCACACTTGCAAATTCATTAATCGGTCTATCCTATATATATATATATAGGATAGACCACTCAAACGAATGACGCTAGTGGTATACCCTATATATATATATAGGGTAGACCGTTTAATGAATATGCAAGTGTGGCATTGTCTGGGCAATACCTTATTAAGTATTCAATTTAAGTCCTTTTTTCGAAGCTCATTTATTTGAGAAAAGCTCATTTCAAATGAGAAGGTGTTTGAAAGTGGATCGCATAGAACAAAAACCGCCAACGTGGAAGTCAGTGATGTTTAATATGAGCATTTAATGCAATACATCAAAAGGATTAATGTACCAAATTTCCTTATCTGCGAGCTGCAACACAAAAAGTGGCTCCTCATGAGACACGTGACTTCACGTCCAGTAAGCTTCTTTGAACTATTGTCCCTTTGAATTATCGAACTAGACCAGGTTTGAGCAAACTGATTATGTCCTTTCAGAGTGCAAAATATTTTTTATTTCCCCAGCTAGGCATCCCATTTTTACGTATACACGTCACGGTTGCATCTGTTGTTACCACCGCTATTTCAGGCAGGTTAGACATCATAAAACTACTCATGTTAAAAAAACGTGGAAAGTGCATAGGGACACATCTGCCAAGTCGACCTGGCACATTTGATAGAATTTCATTCACACTATCCGAGAAAGAAGGCATTAAGTGTGTCAACGGTTTTCCTCCGTGTGACAAATACCATGCAAACTCATGAAATATGACGTCGCTTTCGTAAAATGTAACAATGGTACATTTCGCGCATGTGCATTCGACGTAAATTGTAACAATTACATAAAATGTAACAACTTGTTACATTTTAGGAGAGGCCTAGCAACGTAAAATGTAACAATGACATTGTAACAATTGTTACATTTTACGGCGTATCAGGCGTGTTAAAACTCGTTGGCGGACAGTCGCAATCATGGTAATCTTAAAGAAGTGGAAATACAGCAGCGCCATCTTTCGGTGCAAAGGAAATGTCTTCTCTTGATATAGAAGTTCATTTCCAGTCACTACGGAATGTTTAAGGACTAACAATCTGCCGCACGTGGTACCATTTCAAATGTTTAATTGATGTTAAATCAAAGGTTCGAACAGAAAATAATGCAATGCCATTTGCAAATATAATGCACGCTTATTGTTTATTTCTCATTTTGATGGGAATTTAATATATTGGTTTCAAATTCAAATGTTTTATTGAATTAGCATTTTATTTTGTAATAGACATTTTTTTGAAGAAAATGACACTGAAATCCCACCTTTCCCAGAGATAGAAACCATTGTCGTCTAAAGTGGGAACGTTTCCTTTGGGGTTCATCTGAAAACACAACGGTTGATAAATTGACGGATTTTGATCGTGGAAATTTAAGCATCGATTTCGAATTTATTTGAATTTCCTTATGCCTATATAGCATTTTAACAACAGGCCACAAAGACAAAAGCAGGACAACTTTTAAAGGGTCTTTGAACCGAGCTGTTCGTCTGATTGAGAAGTAAAAACTGCTCTTGACAAAATACAACGAGTCTCCAAATATCTCATTAGTTTTATAAGTGTACATGTTTATACACAATAAAATCATTGAAAAAAGCGAACCCGTTGATTCTAAGACCGGCACAGATAAGTATGATTGGATGCCTTCACTACCAAGAGTCATCCTTTTTAAAATATCTTTTAAAATACAATTCGTTAACCCATGAAACTATATATTTTCAGATTGATAATCACAGAAAACTGCTGTGCGCACGAAAATAATACCTTGCTGTTTGTAATCACGTAACTGTTTTTTTTTTCTTAGATTGCCATTTTTCCAAGTTCGGAGCGGGGTAAGTTGCATCTGCATACGTGACATGAAACTTAAAAATTCTATCTCCATATTTATTTCTATTTGATACAATCGGGTGTCTGGAAAAAAATTAGCAAGGTCTATTTCGACCAAAAACCCAGTCGTCAAAATCAAGATCTCTATCATTTCATTGAAAAAAAAAACGATTAAATCGCGGTCTTTTTTTGGCAACTGGGTGTTTGGTGAAATATACTGATTCGTTTTGTACTGTTTTAACGAACATGAAGCCGAAAGAGTACTATATTAAACTTGCAGTGGAGTCACAATTACATTGTTTTTGGTCTTTAGTAANCTGCATACGTGACATGAAACTTAAAAATTCTATCTCCATATTTATTTCTATTTGATACAATCGGGTGTCTGGAAAAAAATTAGCAAGGTCTATTTCGACCAAAAACCCAGTCGTCAAAATCAAGATCTCTATCATTTCATTGAAAAAAAAAACGATTAAATCGCGGTCTTTTTTGGCAACTGGGTGTTTGGTTAAATATACTGATTCGTTTTGTACTGATTCTAACGAACATGAAGCCGAAAGAGTATATTAAACTTGCAGTGGAGTCACAATTACATTGTTTCTGGTCTTTAGTAATCACCTGACCTACATTAAGTAGTGGACGCACGGACTCTACAAGCGGAAGCTGATTTCACATTTGAAGTTTCTTTTTCTGCGACAATTTCAATCATTTCAGCATACACGTAAATCAAATTTATATCAGCATGCGAACAACGTAATAAATTTTGTTTGTTTGATATGCCTTATACAGCGGTGACGATAAGCACGACACCAACGGCATTTAATGGAATTGCAACAACATTTAGCATACCGCAAACTGAGTTCTGTTGGTGTACGTTTTACCTAATGTTTAAAAACACGTCCTTTACCAAAGCAACTTTTAAGCAAATATTCACTGACAACACCAATTGTATGAGTAAATGAATGGTGTCAGTACTTCAATAACTTTACAAAAATCAACTTTCCAAACAATTTTCATCACATCTTTGTATACTGTTGGAATATAGGAAGACTGCTGTTGACTTAAATGAGAAATGAGCAAACGAAAATTCTGGTAAATATTTATCATATTTATTTATTGGCCTCTTTTATATCTTAATAAACAGGGAATATAACAGCTTTGTGCTTCACAATGCTCAATATATTTTCACATCAAATTGTTTGAAAAGTGTTACTCGTTAAATTGAAACAGCTTGAAATCTAAATTAGTCACTTGTTTAGCATAAACATAAACGGTCCAGGTAGTTGTATTTAAAGGTAGTTTCATATTCTACCGCTTGGTAGCGGTGTGGTTTAAAAAATCTTTTTTGACCTATTTGGCTCGCTTGTATTTCATTAATAATGACTCGTTGAACGCGAACTCTAAATTTCAACATTTTGTCATTTTTTTACAAAATTGGTAGGCATTATGATAATGAAACTGGGCATATTTAAACGCAGGAGCTTTTTATATTAGGAAACTACACCTATGTGTGAGGGGGAAACACCTCAATGAAAGTATAGGCCGGCCTACACGACCCTTTTCAAAGTTCCTCATAGCTTTACCGGGCCCACTGTCTAAATGGCAAGAGTTGGCGATTAGAAATAAAATCACAGAAGACAACAGATTTCAACAATAATCCCAAAACTGTGTTTTTCGACCATAAAAACAACAATGTCCCTGACCTGCTTTCTGATGAGGGGCCTGTTTATAATCTATAGCCAAAAGTTGATTTTTGACTTATTTTGCCTTATAGTCTCATGGCTGCTGCCGAACAGCTTGGGTGCGGATTCAGTCCTTTGGCTTTGAGTTACAGACAGATATTCTTACTTTTAGCCTTAACCTGATTTCGAGAAACAGGCTACTGAAGTCACACGTAAACTGATTTTTAGCCAAACAATAGTCTGAACACTGGCCGGGCAGCCAGGCACCTGCTATCTTATAAAACTTCCACATCTGAATACGACATAAGTGCAACGCCAGCAGGCAACCCTAGTTGTCTCAGAAATCTAGCCTGCGTTTTTCCACTAAGTTTGGCGAAATCTTGAAAGTATTCGCGAGATATCATGCAAAACACGAAGAACGTGATTTTACAAGCTTTCATTTGCGAGCTTGCATTACGGAAATGGCCCCTTGACCTATTTATCACTGGCTAGTACGTTGCCCGACACTTGGTAAATATCCGTTCGTGAGTTTGTGTCGATAAAAATCTTAATTACGTCTGCTCATGTGCCCTTTAATCTCACTCTTTGATAAAAACTTCCCTAAGCAAAAACTAAAGCCAAAACCCAGAACAACTGCCTCGGAAATCTCTTTTGAACATATCGGCACCGGGTTCATACAGCAGGCTGCACACTAGGCAAAAGCAAGCATTTTATACTAAGGTTGCACAGACTCCTCTCAAATTCGTTGCGAAAGAATCAATTCGGATCAAAGACCCNAGCCTACTGCCAAATGGAATCTGGTAGAATTTTAGAGAGGCCATGGCCCCTTGGCCCCCTCTAAATCCGCCACTGAACTCTGCAAGTGATTAGGATTCATTTTCATTCCCATCCCTGCGGCTTTGCAAAGCTAAGACTTGCTACTCTTTTTTGCGGTTGAACAGATTTTCTGAGAAATTCGATCACATGTTAAAATTTTACTTTCATGTACTCTTCAGTCTTTAGGTCTTCCTCTTTGACCTCAATAACTTCAACACCTTTGACGCCGGCGGCCTTTATTGCCATCATGATTGATCTACAGGAAGATCCCGGCGACATAACGTACAATTTGGGCATTTCGGCAATAGGTCACGTGAGTTAACAGCACGTGCAGTGGAATTTGGTGAAGGTTGGAAACGACACTAAGTGTTTGTGACGTCATTATAAGCTATAAACAATTTCCCAACGTTTAGCTGGGGCAACTCTATCAGTTTTCTCATATGCGAATTTTTTAGGGCTACGCCATCACCCCTACGGGACGTTGACCAATAGAGCCGTTGGCATCCCGTTTTCAAGCATTCTCAAAAGAAATATGTGATAGGACCAAAATAGTGATGACTTGCATAATATTTAGTTAAGTTAAGAAAGTTTACAATTTTCAAACTTTTTAAAGGCAAGTTCTCACTCAAATCTTGATGGCTTGAATATGCTCCCCGTTCGAATGGCATTACAGCATTTGAAGGTATTACACTACCCTCAGTCATGACGACCACCTGTGCCGGCAGCAGACACGCAGATAACAGCCCATTATTCTCTAGCAGTCACACCACCACTTACACGGGGGACATTGGCCATGTGGGGGCACAGAACAGTTCTCACAGGTGTTTGTCTATTAGAACACACGTCAATGGATTCGTCACCCGTTCTTCACTCTCACAAAACTGCACGCAAAGAATGAAAACTTTTGAGTCATTTCACATCACAAGCTCTACACTGGGCACAGAAACTTTATTCTCTCTTGTATTTTTGTCCCTTTCACTTGGCTGCTGAAAACCAAGCTAGACTAAGAAAAATAGGGGCAAAATGCAAAATGCTCGACTAAAGCCAACATAGGATTCCGAAAGAAAACTTCTTACCGATTCCAAAAATGTGATCAAAAAGTACTGTCAACCAACTAGTTTTTTTTTGTTTTTTTGCAAATCTGGCTTGTTTGAGAGCTACCTGAAATCACGGCCAATTTCACAGTCGCTACCCAGCAATGCACAATTGCAACAGGGGGCCGCCATCTTGAAGAAGAGTGCAGCGACAGCCCAGTGGTCTTTTTCATTCTCGACATGTTCACAAATACAAAAAAAGCACATTCACTTGGCCTACATGCAATACCTAACGCAAAATTGCCCCCAAGCCTGGCCTACCCCTAGATTTTAATATTTTGGGAGTGCAAAGCAACCTAACTGTTCAGTGCCACTTGTGAAAGGCGGATGTTGATCGCCACACAGAATGGAGAGGCACTGAACAGTTCTCATTGGATTTTGCCGAACGCTGCACACATCAATGGACTTGCCGCCATTCTTCCCCTCTGAACATTTTGATGTCACAAATATTTCGCGTGATTGGTGATTAACAGACCAAACACGAGGATTAAAACAAAAGCATAAAATCACCTTTTCAGTCTCGGTGATCGAAGATAATCANTTTTTTTGCAAATCTGGCTTGTTTGAGAGCTACCTGAAATCACGGCCAATTTCTCAGTCGCTACCCAGCAATGCACAATTGCAACAGGGGGCCGCCATCTTGAATAAGAGTGCAGCGACAGCCCAGTGGTCTTTTTCATTCTCGACATGTTCACAAATACAAAAAAGCACATTCGACTTGGCCTACATGCAATACCTAACGCAAAATTGCCCCCAAGCCTGGCCTACCCCTAGATTTTAATATTTTGGGAGTGCAAAGCAGCCTAACTGTTCAGTGCCACTTGTGAGAGGCGGATGTTGATCGCCACGCAGAATGGAGAGGCACTGAACAGTTCTCATTGGATTTTGCCGAACGCTGCACAGATCAATGGACTTGCCGCCATTCTTCCCCTCTGAACATTTTGATGTCACAAATATTTCGCGTGATTGGTGATTAACAGACCAAACACGAGGATTAAAACAAAAGCATAAAATCACCTTTTCAGTCTCGGTGATCGAAGATAATCAACGATTATTATTTAATGTATAAGTTCGACAACAGTATCTTGTGAAGCTATGAAAATAATCGTTTGGGCTCCATATTTTAATTTAAATTTTAGTTCCAAAATCAGGATCACAAGTTCTGGTATGATACAAATGCTTCGTAATACGTTTAGTTTCATGACGTGGAAGTGAATAAACACGGCTTCAGCTGCAACTTATCAATAGTCCAATAGTGACATACTACTGTTTTAGTCCGTATACGGCAGTGCAACAGCCTGGATCAATAGGCTATGTCTATATTTGGTCCGCGAAGACAAGTTACCAGGTGATGTCTTCCAGGTAATGTACTCCTGGTATTACACAGCAACTGCATGACGACATGAGCAAAACCGTGACTATGGTGATGAAAACGTCATTGCCAAAAATGGCCAGTAATTATGGATTTGAATCTCGTTCGTTTCCCTCCTGCCCTTATAAGGCGCACAGCGCCGTCTGAAGCACAATGTACACAATGTTTATTCACGGTTATGACACATTGACCTGCAGTAGGGAAACCCCGGTGCTTAAAATAAGCGAAGTCTGATCCTTATATTGACTGTGATAAAAGGGCTGGACTGTGTAGTTGATCCTTATATGTGCAAGACTTGATTAGATACATCACTCGTGAAGCTATCTCGGTATGGTTTTCCACGTTTTACAACAGTTGTTGGCAAGCTTAGTGATATGTGTCGTGCACGTTAGAGGGACTTCAGTGTCATTAGCGAGGTATGGAACAATCAAAGGCATTTTTGATTCAACTGAGGGAGTCACCCGTTTTCTTGGTGTTCCCTATGCCCAAGCACCGGTTGGTGAGCGCAGGTTTTCTGCCCCGGCAGAATTAAAACCATGGGCTGACGAACTACAGTGTGCGAGTTACAAACCTGCATGCCCTCAAGTTGTGGGTTTATTTTCTCCCACGTCTAACTTTCCGTCCTCGTTTAGTGAAGATTGTTTGTATCTGAATATATTTGTTCCTAACGAAGTTGACTCAAAGAAGTCTTTGCCCGTCTTGGTACATTTTCATGGCGGTATGTTTCAAGTTGGCTCGGCAGAAGGCGTAGATGGGACGAAACTGGCAGTGAGAGACAATGTGATTGTGATCACATTTAACTACAGGTTAGGTGTTATGGGCTTCTTGGAGAGAGGTAACTATGGACTATGGGATCAGAATATGGCTCTCAGATGGGTTCAAGATAATGTGGGTCATTTTGGTGGGTCACCTGAGCAGGTTACTTTGGCGGGATCAGGATCCGGGGCATTCGCTGTTGGACTGCACACTCTGGCCGATGTGAGTAATTCATTATTCAGAAGGGCTATTATGCTCGGAGGTTCTCCGTACCAAAATGATTACATAATACCATCCATAAGTGCCAAGGATGCCACAAAACTGTTCTACGAGAAAGTCAGCTGCAAGTTCGGCAACTTACAGTGTCTGAGAAAGTTGTCCGTGGAGAAAATCGTTGAAACGCAAAAAGAGATCTCGGGCTCCGAAGTTTTGTTTACCGTGAGAGAAGACGGGCAGTTTGTCCCAAGACCATCACTTGACCACTTAAGCAGAAACGATTCCAAGAGGACGGTCACCGAATGCATTCTTGGGCTGAATGTCAACAGTGGCGGCATTGACCTTGTAACTGACTCCATTCCTTCCATAGAAGCCTCACAGACTATCGAAGGCTTCACAGCTCAGACGTATCCTGATGTATCAGAGGCTCTTGCTCACTTGATTGCCATAGAGTACGGAGACACAATCGACTCTTTACAAACCATCCGTCGAGACGCTGTCGCAGGCAGTATACGGGCAGGTCAGATGCGAATTTCTGAGACAGGAATCGCGGTTTTTGCATATATCAACACGTCGCCTGACGCTAGTTACCCTGGGTCGCTCATGTCACCATCGACGTTTGGCACTTTGAACAACGATTTGTCTCGACTCGTGAGGGAGTTCGTCCATTCGGGGTAAGACACATTGTTCAAGAAATATAGTTTTTCAATTGAAATTCTTGAATTACTTATGCACTAGATTTTATGCAAAATTTTGTAGTTGATAGCTTCAGTTTTTCATTATACTTATAACGTATTTCAAGCAAATAAATAGAAATCAAAAGCATCGCCGCTATGCACCTGAGTGTGGTACCACTGATTAAGACGTAACTTTCGGATTCATTATTGAAATCAGTTCTGTGATCACACAGGTACACTCTCCTGCTCCACCCAGTTTTTGTGACTATATTCATGGCATTTTTTGCAGAAAACCGTCCTTACGATCTGGTTTTGAATGGCCAGTCTTTGACAAAGACAACAAACGTATGTTAGTCTTGGATAAGCCTTCTCTCGGCACTGATAGTATTGTCACGCAGTATCCAGAGGAGATTGAGAAACGAATGTCGCTGTGGGCCGAAGCTGTACCGTCTATGATACAGGGTTGTGAGTCGTGTCACGACAGCGCGGTAACTGAAAACGAGGGACCGGTATTGACTTTGCCGCAAGGGCAGGTCAGAGGTCAAAGGATTGATGTGGGAGGTAATTGTGTTAATGAAGGTAAAAAGAGTAATTCCAGCGCGGATAAAGTCCCTACTAAACTCAACCATGTTGGGAGAGTGCGACCACAAGTTAATGAAAGGTCAAACCTCCGTGGTACAGGGCCATAAAACGTCATTTTTGGGGTGTTTTTGTTCATGCTCGGAGGCCCCTTTAAATCCACCTATGAGTCCACTCAAAGACGCTCCTTGTTTTAAAAAGTATGCGGTGTACTCAGTCTACTTATTTTCTCCCCACGTGCAATTCAGAGCCTGGTGGGTTTTCGAAGATTTTTTTTCTCGTTAAGACTGGATATCATACCAGTGTTGAAGGACTGCTTTGACTGAGAAAAAGTAAAAAAATCTCCACCGGTCTTGTGAACAACATTTTTTAAGGCAAAAATTGAAACCGCCTCACGGTTTTGTAGTTTTCAACAGCTGAACAACAAAGCCTGTCACTGTCAGACATGAACGTCTGTAGATAATTTGAGCTCAGACTGCATGTGACAAAGTCGTCTTATCTAAACTTTAATCAGTTTAGGATATGAAAATACATTTTCACAGCAGTCGTAGGTTATTGCTGTCGAGGATTAACCCCAGTTCATTTTTGTTCTATGCATGTTTTGTGTAAAATTTCCAGTTACTTAAAAGAAATACTAAACCAAATTTTTATCGCTTTTCGCAACATTGATTTTGTCACTTGCATCCCCGGGACATGATAGCACTAGGCAGCAAAAACGGTTGGTCATTGTAAGCCCAGTAACTTTCCCCTCGCAGTTGTCCATTGACTTTCCCTTAGATTCTGAAAGTAAATTTCCTACAGAACTGTGGTCCCAAAGCACTATCAATTTACTAGTTTTATTTTGAAGTTTTAGCTTGTTTAAGGGCTTCCTGAAATCACAGCCAAGTTCTCAATCGGTACTCAGCAAAACACGAATGCAACAGGAGCTGCCGTTTTGGAGAGAAGTGCATTTCAGCCGAACAAGTGATCTTTTCTTATTCCCATCATGTTCACAAATACGAACAAACTAGATTCACTTACATGCAAAGTCTACCTCAAAAAGCCTCTATTAATTTTTGGCATTGCAAATTCGCCGCGGCTGCAGCCTAACTGTTCAGTGGCATCGAAAGCTTATCTCATGTGTAAAATCCAAAGTTCGAAGAGAATGATTTCCTTCGTGTGATGTGTGTGATTCAATAAATTTGAGCAGAGGATTGAGTAATCCGTGTTTTGATGATTCGATGCTTATGTGTTTGATTGTCTTGAGCACTTGGTGTCATCATTTCACTATCTAGAATGAGTTTGAAAACTGGAAAATAAGCCTGTTCTTCTCTTTGTTTAGGTGAAAAAGGATGTAACCTATATCAAGGGATTCCGTATGCAAAACCACCAGTTGGTGAACTGCGGTTTAGACCGCCGCAGCCGCACTCCGGGTGGACAGGCATCCTCGAACCTCAGAAGATTCCTGTCTCTTGTCCAGTAGTAGACAAGATTCTACAGTATATCTCGGAAGTATTCAGTGAAGACTGTCTGTTTTTAGACGTATATGTACCCGAAGGAACAAGGTAAGGCACAATACAAAGTTTACGTTTTGATGTTTTGAAAACGACCTATACACATTGTTGTAGTTAGAAACGTTCCAGATTTTATTTCATTTTTCTGAAACTAGAATTTTTAATCGCTGTTTTTTTGCGTTTTTTCTGCATTCGACGAGTTCATCTACGAGATATTAGGTTTTTGATACCGACGCCAAGCCTTGAAATGATAAGATACTTATTTTCTTTAGGGGGAAGAAACTGCCTGTCATGATTTTCGTTCATGGTGGCGGATTTTCTCTTGGTTCCAAGAACATGTACAACGGCGCTGCCCTGACCACGTATGACGTCATAGTGGTGACGATAAATTACCGGTTGAGTGTCTTGGGTTTTATGTCCACTGGTGAGTTACTTAAGGTTATGTTGGACCTTATTGGCAATTCTGTATATTTAGCCAACTATTTTCTACAACACTGTAGGATTTAACACTGTAAAAGTATATTTTTGAAAGCAAAAGGACTCTAAAACTTGATTTCGCCCCTGTACAAATGCCATCAACTGAGTCACGTGACTATGTTTTTTATTAAACATCTGAGAAGATGAAAGCTCCACAGCAGAAGTAAGGTATCAATAACATATGACCAACTCTTGTTTGATATTTCAAAAACTCCTTTACAGTTTTCATACTTATCATTTCGCTTCCGTTTTCTTCCAGTGTTGATTTTTTCATACAAATCCCAAAAGTCCCAATTGCCCTCGTGCCATTTGAATATTTTTACGGTCATCGTCACAGACAAGAGAAGCTACAACGAGACTGATGTATTTTTTATTACGCTATGATGGACGCAATGGCTTGATACAAATCATTCGTTTGATTTTCTGAACTTTCCTGTGTACATCCGACAGTTCTCTTCCAAGCAATGGGAGGTGCGGGGAGGGGAGTTTCTGTCGCACGTTAGAAAATGTCCAATGCAACACCTGGACAATCGAGAAAACATACACCGTGCTCAAAGAAAACGAAACCTCAAGGCAGAGTACTTGCTATTTGGCATCGGTAATGTTTTCAAACCCTAAATCATACCTGAACGTTTCTTCGGTCCTTGGTTTAGTAGACATGCGCGCCCTGGTGGTTTTCTGCCAATTTGTTTGTCTGAAGACTAAATTCAAAATCTTTTGCCAAATGTTTCTTCAATGTAGCACCATGTCTTTCGTTCCAGTCGAAAGGTTGTTGGGCGACGGTCATAGTAAGGGTGCGACGATTAATCGTATTTAATCGAATCTCGATGTGGGAGCAACAAATTTCGATATCGATACACCAAGACCCATTTGGAATAGATTCTTAGCTCAAATTTTCGCCCTTGAGCGTCTTAGAGAGCTATTACTGACTTGTATCTTTTGAAAAATATTATTGACGTACTTAATAAACAAATAGTTGAAATTTTGTATTATTTAACAACTTTTCTCTACTTTTTAAAATGCAATTTTTTACTACTGGTGTTGAAACAAAACGTATTACGCTCAGCTCATCTTCGCCTTCGCCGAGGCAAGGATCATTCAAGAAAGAAGTGAAAAACAAAATGATTAGAAATAATCGAGTTCGTTCTTAAAGGGATCGAATCGATTCGAATTCTTTCTAAAAAGGTGTATTGTTCTACTTCAGGTTGTAACATAAATGCTTTGCATGTCTTGGATCATTCGGAACACCTCGGGTATTTTCGTGACCTAAAATTTCCCCTCCAAGGTGAACGTTATCTGCGCATGTGTGAACTTCAGCCATAAGACCAACCATTATTTTGAATGTCACTCCAACAGATTCACCTCTGAGGGTCAAATTTGAGGTTACGAAAATATTCGAAAGGTTCCGGACGGTCTAGGACTGGCTGTTTCCGGATGATCATCTTCATCAAAGCTAGCTTAGGTGAAGTTCTACCCTGCCGACAAACATTTTTCAGTTAGAAAGATTCCGTCTCAAATTTATTCTTTAATGAGCTCTGTATTTTCTAAACCCCTTGTGTGAATTTCACTTGCAAGCACGCAATAGCCGTAGTAGCTTACTACGTGTTATGCAATGCTCCAACGCAGCCGGATTTCAGCCTTTTACCTTGCTCCTGTGCACACGTTAACTTGTCATAAAAATCTTAAGAGATTACATGACAAAGGTCAAGGTCGGTCTTGAACATATTCCATGAAATCACACTGCTTACTATGCTCCTCCAACTTTTTCAGTTGTCAATAAGCATATTTGTCAACTTTGAAATGGTCATTAATCTTGTACGTATGTATTGCACTGGATTTTACATAGATTGAAATCTGTTGGCCTACATTTCTTGTTGATAACGGGGAGTTTCTTTGTTTTAGAGGACGATGTTTCTCCTGGTAATTACGGCTTGATGGATCAGAAACTTGCTATGACATGGGTGAAGCAAAATATTCAATCATTTGGAGGCGACCCTGATAGAATCACTATATTTGGACAGTCGGCGGGCGCTGGTGCTGTTGCCTTGCAAATGTTGGTTCCTAGCAATAAAGGTTTATTCCAGGTTGGTTCAAATTGATATCAGAAGGTTTCTAAGAATAAACGTCCACATGTTTCTCAGCTCGTATTTAATAAAAATGTCAGCTCCTGTTTTTTTAATTTAGGAAGCATGTTTGGCAAAACGTGTGACACACGTTCCATTCCTCGCAATAAGTAGTTTGTGTATAAGAGCAGCAGTTAAGGATTTAAAACCTCATGAAGGAAAACTTGAACTTGGACGTGTCATTTTGTTTTGGACACTTTTTTCTCGTTCTCCGCTCGACATGGTTTGCGTCAGTCATAGCCAACGGCCAATGGTGCCCTTAAACTCTATACTTTTGTTCTTTCGCACACAAAATAATCTTACTTATGTTTGAGAAACCGGTTTATTTTGCAATGAAGTGATGCCTTATTATGAATTTTTCAGAATGTGCTGGCACAGAGCGGGAGTTCCTTTCTCATGTCAGGTATGGGCATTGGTTACCGCTCATCAACGGAGAAACTGGCTAAGTCCTACAACTGTTCCACCTTCAATAGTCACGTGATGGTGGACTGTCTAAGGCGCATCGACCCTCATAAGCTTTGCTCCCTGGAACATTTACCCATATTAGAGCAGGCGGAGCTCTCATTTTTTCCTCGCATTGACGGATATCTCTTCCCCAAACCTATAGGTGAGAATAAAATACAATGTAGAAGTATACTGGTCTTGAGACGCCTCCTATAATGTCTTTGTTATTACCTGTAGAAAATTATGTTTTTGTAACTCGACTTTGCTTGAAAGAATGCATATTGTTGTGATAAACAGGCACGAGTTTGAACTTGAAAGAACAAGTGCACCATATTTTGCATAGTCCAGTACCACATGCCTTACCTTGCAGACGAGCTATTCAAAGATGGCGTTACGCGTGACTTCAACTTCATGACTGGGACAACACGAGACGAAGGATATATGTTCCTAGTCGGGATGAATGACCTTTTCTTGAGACCGGAGTACATGGATCCTACCAAGTTGGTCTCTCGAGCATTTAATTACTTTTATAATGACCTTATGAAAGTACGCGCTCGAGGTCAAGGTATCAACGATACAGAGTTCGTCAGAATGGGTACAGACTTCAACACCGATTCTGTCTTTTTGGCATTCTGCGACCAGGATGCTAATCTAAACGCCAGGTAAGATATCGGCTTTTTGGAGACTTTTCAACGATTGTAGACACTGGTGGAAATCATAGGGCTAGCCAGACTTTCCAAAATTACCGGTTTGGGGACTCGATACTCACTAGGTATTGAAAGCATGAAGAATTCGTGGGTCCCACATGATGCAGGCATGTCCACCGGCGTACAAATGCTTTGATACACTAGCGCTACCTATCGTGTTCCTCATTAAACGGCAGTCAGCATAAAGACAGTGCTACTTTAACATTAAAAGGACGCTCTTGTTTTGGCCTATTAACAGACACTAACAAAGAATTGCTCATTCAAACTCTTTAAATTTTTTTAAAATGAAATGATGATGCGTTACTCGTGATGATGTGTTACTGTTGTCAATCCTCAAAAGTTTGGAGTAATTTTTAAAATTCCTTACAATTAAAGTCTGCGAAATTGGCAAATGTTATCAACGTTCTATAGGAGGACTGTGAGGAAAGACATTTTACCTCAAAAGGGCGGAACGCAGTCTTGTTTAACGCATGCGCTTGCGCTGTTCTTGTTGCATTATTAAACACTACGCTTTTATCCGCTGCCGAGGAAGCCATTCTGATGAGGTTTGTTGTTCCAGGTATGGTGGCACTACATACAGATATATGATGAGCTTTCATTCTGCGCACCCAGGCTGGCCAGGCTTTTTTGAAAATGCTGAGTGGACGTTGGGTAACCATGGCGACGATTTGCACTACACATTTGGCGCTCCACTCCACAAAATATGTAAAGTGGGTTGGTTGCCAGATAATTTCACTTGGCCGGAAAGAGACATCGAATTTAGCAAGCGCATGATGATGACGTGGACAAATTTTGCACACACGGGGTAAGTCAACCGACGATGAATGGGTACGTTTTGCTCAACAACAGGCAAGGGCAGAAATCTGTGTATTCAAGCTCTGCCTAATGGAAGCATAGTGTCACGATACCAGCTACCAAAGTATCGACATTAAATCCCCTTTTGAAAGTCTGAGACCCTTTTGAGCAAAACGGTGCTGTTTCACCACAGAATCTAATTCTTCTAAGTCTGTACATTTGTCCTGTAGCTTCACATTGCTGAAATTATCATTGCTCTGTGGCAACAAGACTCTATCAGTCAGCGTAAAGCCGGTGAATTCGAGCCGTCAAACCTATGCCATGGGCTCGGTGTAGCTGGAAAGATAGTCCACCGGAACTACCGGTAATTCCGCTGACAGCGCTAAAGTCTCATTCGGTTGGTAACTGGCGAGTGATAACACCACATGAATTGTCTTATTCTTTTGAAAACAGTTTGAAAAATTCTTATGCAAATAGGAAACGTTAAGACAGATTGACGTATCTCCAGTCGAGGACTTTGAGTGACGGCTTAAATGACCAATCAGAACGCAGCCTTCTTGACACACCTTCGTTTCCAAACCGCCATTTTACCCGACAAACAACACGTTGCCGGGTAAAACTTGTTGTTTGTTTGTCGACATTTGCCAAGGCGGCGGAGCTTGCAATAGGTCAATTAGAAGGCACGTCCTGCCGGACCCGTTCAACGAAAATTACCTCAAGACTCATAATTTATGACAAAGTGTTTCATGAAACGAGTCCCTGATGTCGTCGACGATTAATAGACAGCAGGGCAACCCAAACACAGGGTCCATGTTGAAGAAACTCTGAGACAGGCATGTAGAAGCTGAATTCCTCAAACCCACTCGAATTTTCAAATATCTTTACTGCCTTAAACTAGCATGTCAAAAACACGTTTTGGATGTTAGAAGTAAAGCCCTAAGTCTGTACCAGTGGTGAAGATAATTCAAGAGGCATGTTTTTGAAAACTACTATTTATATTGTTTTGCTGGTATTTGGCGGAAAATCTAAAGTTTGCATGGCCTGGGGCCCGTCTCATGAAACCAATTTTGTCTTAGCGTATGCCGAAATCTGGCTCACTTAAGACCAAAATGTCTAAACCGTGTTTCATGAATTTTCTTAGATCAAAATTAAGACCAAAATGTCTTTAGCCCCGTTTAAGCTGAAAGTTATCTTGCAACGGAGTAGGTTTAAGACTGGGTTTTTGGTCTATAAGGATAAAATTTAGGACCATTATCATTGTAAACTGTCGAGGAACAAATTTCGTTGATATTTTTCACAATTTGATGTCCGCACACAATGTCAACTTGAAGATTTCTGCTTTCGATTCGAGAGACAATGCAGTGCGACTTTCCGGCACATGTGAAATGGTATTTTCCAACCCCACCAGGATATTATCAAGCAAACTAAGTCCCTATTGTATAAATTTAGAGTTTCAAGACCAATATTATTCTTGAAACTATTTCACATACCGACTCGATTAGTTTTGTGAATTTGCAAGAGGTAGCGAAAGTGTAGTTTGTATGTTCACCTAAGTGAAAAAAAAACAAGAACATTTCTGTCTGAGTAAAGACTGAAGTCCAAAATCTGACTTTGCGTTCATGAAACGGCCTTTTCTGAACTTTCGTATTCCATCTTATCTTCGCCCAAATTTCGGTCTCGAAATTTTAAAGTCTTAAATAGGCTTTCCTTAACCGTTCACCAATTTAGAACAATGAGTTTCGTCAGTTGAAAGATATCAGTTGTTACTCACTGTGGCGGCCATTTTAGGTGGTGGCATTCATGTAGGGCAAAGGTCACGGTGACGTAACACTCGTGTGGCGTTCGTACAACATATTCTCTCCACATAATTGTGAGTTTTTGGCACTTGCGACTTTTACATAACCAATGATACCCAGTTTGGTTTCAGCCAGTCTCAATTTAGTTTCTATCCCCCAACTCCTGACATAGTTGTTTCACATTTTTGGACTTTCAAAAGGGCACAAAAACTACGGGAAAGACGAGGTTGAGACGCCTACAATTTTGTTACAATTTTTTGTAGAGTTAATTTACCGGTAACTTTTAGCATGTCCAAAAATCTCATCGTAGTCATAACAACGCGAAAGCAAAACAATGCGAGTTACAAGAAGAAATCTAAGGTCCTCTGATCAATTTGGAAACACCCTCGAATGTTAGTGTCGTTCGAAATTCCGTGTCCGACGGTCACCGTTGCTGTACAGTAAATGAAATAGGAGCTTGCGAAATGAAACAGTAGGCCTACTGAAGTCTGTGTAAGAGTACATTGTTTCTCTTTTTTAGCAATCCCAATGAAGGTCCGTCGTCGGTTGATTATGAATGGCCAGTCTACACCGAGGAGCAACCTCTTGTATTTGAGTTTCGAGACAAACTTAGTGAAGCAAAAGGACGAGAAGCCGTCATCAACAGAAACGAGCACCCAGATATCTTCCGACCACAATCAATGAGGTTTTGGAATGAAGTCATGCCTCGGCTTCGCAAACTAGACAATGAACGGGCAGCTTGTCGAAAAAAAGGTGAGTTGAAGGCTGAAAACAGACGCATAAAATACGATGCACTTTGTTTTACCTTCACCAAAATCATTACTTTGCTGTTGGACCCTCCAGGTAATTTTCATACGAACTGATGTCTTTCTGGCATTGAATTACCGGCGCAAGTGGCCTTTTTATTGTGTCAACTGTCTAGTTATACACTACCATCTCCCTGGAACGATGTGTTTCACATTTGACCTTTTCATCAATAGAGTGAGTCATTCCCACACACTCCTTACGTTTTGTCCTTGTCCTTGAATTAGAACTATAGCACACTTTTGTATTGGTGGTTACATTTGACCTGTTTTTACAGACGATGAATCGGAGAAGTTAGCTGATGCCAACAGTGCGAGTGCGCCACCTGATGGGAGCGAGAACGCAGAGACTTCAGCTACTGACGTGGATGGTGGATTAAAATCGCATGAAGAGCTTTAAAATATCTTAAATGACCTTCGGTGATTGTTAATGCATTGTTCAGGAGAAACGTACAATTAGAATTAATTGAATAAATTAATAAATTGTAATTTTCTACTTGACGTTCTCTCTAACAGTTGGATACTATACTATTTTTTATACCCTGTGCAGGACTATCTGATGAATCAAATATGTCATGCAATTTTAAATATGAACTTTGATAAGATAATAAACATGTATATAGTTTAAGTTATTTTGTTTGTTCTTGACTTAACTATCAATACGCTTGCTTTATAAGTTTAAGCTTCAAGGTCGTTTGTTGCCACTAAGTGACGGCTAAATCTTGTGGCGATACTTGAACTATAGATTTGCGCCTCAACATTTTAATCCGGAAAATGGTATTTTAGCATACCGTTTGACAAAGACAATCGAATGTTATCGATGTTGGTTCTGTTAGGGTGACGTTGCTGTTGTAGGATAGATGTAAGCAATTCCCACGTGCGAACCCACAGATAGGTCCAAGGGTTCAGGTTTTTATTGCTGTAATGGAGGCATCTCAGCACCTCTACGTTTGTCCCTAGTCGAACACCATGGACAAAATCCAGGATTCGCTACTGAATCTTCAGCATCAATAATTCGGACCCTCGAGAGACGAAGTCGTGAACTATTTCACTTCCTTGCGGTCACAGTGGAATCGAACAATCCCCAAGGACACATTTAGGCTACCAAGAAATGTATTTACCAATTCAGTAACTTAACAACTATCAAGCTGTCACTAACTATTCACCACGCCGAAACAGAAAATGTTTGCTTGCAAGACGTCTCATCAGAGGAAACCTGGGTAGAGTGGCTCGGTATCGCGGTGAGAAAATCCGCTAGCCAAAGTCACACATTCTCATTTGAAACACGGCAATGTCTCGCGTAATCTCGTGAAAGGCTTGCTTTTTAGTGACGTTCTAGCGTTATTGAACTCTACCCGGCCTTAAGCAAGCTTCGATGAAATTCTTGTTGGATTAGTTCTGATTGGCGTTTTTGAAAGAGATTTTTGTCTCACTTCCCGCGGCGTTACGGCACAGCGACAATTCGGTTGAGGTTTGTAAGACCTCACGGTGGTTTCCCACGTGCAGAGCTACAGACTCTGTGCGATGTTATACAGTGATATGGTGTTTAGTCCCCATTTTCTGTTCAGTTTGGAAACCCGCAAGTGTCCATTCTGGATATTTGCCTCCACTGAGAAAGGGAAAGGAAAAATTTAGTTTCTGCCTCTTGGAATGCTGGAATCGACAATAGTTTTCACTCACAAGGAATCTGTTATTGTGTGCTACACTATTCAGGAAAATGTGTGGTGTGAGGACGGTGTTTGAAACTTTGTNGGGCCGTAGTTTGGAACCTCTTGGTAGAGCTCAGTAGCTCTCTCGCAGCTAGAAAAATCTAACAAAAATGACATGTTCTCATTTAAAATACACGGGAATATCTTGCGCAATCTCGCGAAGTCTTGCTTTTTAGCGAGGTCTCAGCGTAGGTCATAACATTACTGAACCAATGTACCAATGACGTAAAACGTAACAATTGTTACATTTTACGAAATTGACACATTTTACGGCTTATCAGTGCTCTCAGTGCCTAGCTTATATTGTATGTCATCACCGTAGTTGACTAAACTGCGGTTCGGTTAATAAAAGTATACATTGAATGGCATATTGTTTAAGAGAATTATTTATTTTTTTCTTTGTTTAGTTTTCTAGCCAATTTAGCTTTAGCTGTAGGTGGTTTTCATATAAGGGACTCCCACAGCCTTCTGTTAGTGTCGTGGCCTTTGTGACGTGTGCGGTTAACACATTCGATGTGCACGAGCTTTTGGTGGCGTCTCGACAGTGGAAAATCGCTCGTTGGCCATTTTTTGACCTGCCGAAGCAACGCCTCAGCAAATTAAGTTTAACTAATGAAGCTTCATTTTGATGGCTAAAAAACGAATTAGGACTTTCATTCTCATAAAATCGGTCCAGCAATACTCCTTGCTGTGACAGCTGGACTCTATTTTATTTCCAAAACCAACAAGAACATCGAAACCACTAGCAACTTGAGAGAACACTCCCTCAGGGGTATGAATTTGTTGGCCAGCTCTACAGTTGCGGATTCCAAAATGGCTTCTGTACACATTAACTGTGATTTGAGTTGCAGGCTCATTCGGAAAAACTTCAAGATCGGATGAGGGTGGTGATGTTTTTAAACCCCAAAGCACTTCGGTTAAAAAAATCGACTTTGATAGCTAAACTTACGGAGCGAAATGGGCAGCTTTAACTATTGAGTCAAAGAACTGTTAACTGCATATTAGCACTGTTGTAAAAAGACCAATAATTCATGTTTGTTAATACTGCCAAACTTATTTCACTCACGGCGTTTTGAGTACTGTGATCTGCATGGAACTCAAGCTTTGATTGCATTGTGTACAACTGAACTCCTCTATTGTATTGTTTGTTGTTCGTACGACCGTGGGTTTGGTTGTAACCTTTCCGCTTCCGTCTCGTCGTTGTTAAAGTCGTCGGTCTGCGTATTAAACCCGATAAACTTTCGATTCACTGTTTAGTTTAACCGGCGCTCGGCATTATTCCGATTAACAAAAGACGACTTATTCTTAAACAGGGTAAAAAACTGCGGCACGGGGATATTTTGTTTCAGGGCTGTGACGGCCAACAAAGACCAAGCAATAAGCTCATTGTACCAAGCAATGCTGGTCAGACTGAAACTCAATGGTAGCGACTTCTAACAACGGAGTGACCCATAAAATGAAAGCGCTCCGAGGAGCGAACCTTGGCGAAATTAACCAAGGAGATGACGATAAAGATGATGACGAAGATGACGAATATGACGACGATGGTGGCGAGGTTGAACAAAAGAAGTAATAACAACATACACATGACGAATGTTGAAGTCCGAAATCAGTAAGAAAAAGCCTACAGTTTTGAGCGACACTTGGCGAAATTAACAGAAAAGACATGACGACGGAGATGATTACGAAGATGGTGACGATGATGACGAATATGATGACGGTGGTGGCGATGATGAACAACATCACAACATTCATATGACGAACTTAGATGTCATAAATCAATAAGAAATAGGCTACAGTCTAGTTCAATAGAAGATAAACC